>JANEYF010004174.1:0-600000 GCA_029963845.1 Rhamnusium bicolor
AAATTGCAACACAAATGATTCTTTTTTGCATTCTATTGTGAAAAGTGTCTAACATATTCAAAATCCCCATTAATCCCGGCGAAGGAAATCAGTCAAAATCCAAGATGGCGGCTGAATTTTGTATTTTTCATTACAAAATTTATAACTATGTATAACTTTGTATTTATAAGGTGTAACTTGGCAATAATGTTTAAAATACAAAGATAAAAGCATAAAATAGGTATTGAATAGGTAAGATAGGTATTGAATCACTCAAGTTGCCTATTATACATTAGAGAAAACTTTATTACACATTAGACTTACAAGAACAAAAAACCATTATTTCAAAGTATGGGTTATTTTCCTTTATTGAACAAAAATTAAAATGATTTGGCTGTTTTTTCACAATTCATCATAATCTTCATCTCTACTTTCCATTTCTTCATCTTCTATTCGCTGCGGACTATTTTCACAATTTGTTTCTTGACACTGACCACATGAACTGGTACATTCCAAACCATTCTTTTGGCAACTACATTTCATGGCACCACAGCCGGTTTTGCAGTTACATCTTACTATGCGTAATATACTTTCAGGTGCTGGTGGCAAATCCATTCTTTTTCGGTACATGCATATTATCATGTATACTCCATCCCCACTCTGTTGGGTTCAAGCCTTCTTGCATTTGCTTCCATATACAAATTTGCAAATATGCACGGAGGCTATGGTACTTGACAGCTGATTCCGTTGGGGGAAGGTTCTGTGGCTGAACGAAACATTTTGCCTTCGATACTTTATCAATAATAGTTCTATACCTAAGTGTATCATCTGGATTTCCACCAAAAATACATACCATTATCTTCTTTCCAAATTCTTCAACCTGACTGGGATTAAGGTTTGTTGAGCTGAACGATAGTGCAAGTTCACGAAAGTATTGATCTTCAACAACACGTTTGAAAACTGATTGCTTTCCAATATGGAATATTCTGGAGGTGCTGTCACAACCTGTATACGAATGTATAAAGAATAGACTGTTCGCTAAGTAATTTCCGAGCGAATATCTAATGGCATTGATATCATAAATGTTATTCTGTTTGGAAGGTTTTTTATCACTCCTGAAAAACAGCTTGTGGTATGCTTGATTACACCAATAAATCAGCAATACCAATAGGTCAGTGTTTTCTCCTATCACTGTTGTATTTTTAATTTTTGAAGATTCCACTGCAGTTTTAACAATGTCAACATCAGCATCATCAACTGCATGAATTACTGAACATCCCTGTTGTCGTATTTCTTCAGCGATTAGAGTAATTATTTTCTGCTTGTTTCCCTTATTAGTGAGAAACATTTCCTTACTTCCTGTGAATGTCATATCTGGTGTAAAGTTCACGGAGGGGAAAATTGTATTTGTTCGGCGATTATGGGTCATGTCTTTTATTGTGTATTCTGATGTTCGGCGATTATGGGTCATGTCTTTTATTGTGTATTCTGATGTATAACCATAAGAAACTACAGTGCTTGCCCATAATTAGCTACCACAAACGACGCATAACATTTTGCTATATCCCTGAATGTACTGTCATTATGCCATGGCAGGCGATGCAGTAAGGACCCTCCATCGAGCACATAACTTGTATCACCATTGTATCATACATTATAAATACAAAGTTATACAAAGTTATAAATTTTTTAATAAAAAAAAAATTCAGCCGCCATCTTGGATTTTCACTGACTTCCTGAGCCGGCATTAATGGGGATTTTGAATATGTTAAAAAAGACACTTCACACAGTATAATGCAAAAAGAATCATTTGTGTTGCAATTTTGCCCAGGTCATAATTTATTTTTACTGCACTATAATTGATATGCAAGAATTCGATATATGGCGATACTATAGCATATGCTGATGACATTGCATTAATATTTCATGGTACAGTTTGTTCTGACATTGTTAAGAACAGTGAAAAATGGTTGTATAAAATCAAATGCTGGATTTACAATGATCTATTAAACTTTAATGACTCAAAAATAACGTTTGTTACTTTTAGTAACAGTTCGAAAATATTACCTAAATTGTATTTGCCAAAATGTAATTCATAATACTACAGACGTGAAATACCTGGGTTTTCAATAAACGAAACTTTTAAATTGAAATACTTTACTACAAAATTAAGAAAACTTACTTATGTGTTCTATAAATTACGTAATATTCTTCCATTTAATATATTAAAA
Organism: Rhamnusium bicolor; assembly: GCA_029963845.1. NCBI lineage: Eukaryota > Metazoa > Arthropoda > Insecta > Coleoptera > Cerambycidae > Rhamnusium > Rhamnusium bicolor. The sequence continues at coordinate 2,211 of JANEYF010004174.1, forward strand.
ATGGAATATAAATCATTAGTAGAATCTATACTTACCTATGGTATCATAATATGGGGAGGAACATATAACAGTCAATTGAAAAATTACTCAAAAATTTATACTTAAGTTATATTTCACAAAAACCGAAGATATTCTACAGAGCAACTTTTTTAGACAGTAATACATTTAGTGTAAATGGATTATATATTTTTAATGTAACCAAATATATTTATAAAAACAGGGAATGGAGAATAGTAATTAATCACACATACAAGACAAAAAGAACGTAAGGCTCTTACTATACCACGACGAGTAGTGACTCAGAAACACGTGTCAGCGGATTCATCCTTATTTTGCGGTCATTACCCTTGATCCTTTTCTTCCTATTATATCTCATCCTGCAGTAAACTTCTATACTTTGTTACTTTAAACCTTGGGTAGGGAATAACACGCAGGTAGCTATAGCTGCCTCCGTGGCAATATTATCTGTTGCCCTGTAAACACGGGGTCTCTCAATTGCAGCCACAAATGAGCGACTGACTTCCTGTCAGTGGTTTTCTTTGTATTGTTGAACCTATCCTTACAACTTATAGCCATCTTGATAACAAGTAGTGACTCAGAAACGCGTGTCAGCGGATTCATCTTTTTTTGCGGGCATTACTCATGATCCTTTTCTTCCTCTTATATCTCATCCCGCAGTAACTTTCTATACTTTGTTACTTTAATCCTTGGGTAGGGAATACCACGCAGGTAGCTATAGTTGCCTCCGTGGCAATATTGTCTGTTGCTCTGTAAACACGGGGTCTCTCAATTGCAGCGACTGGCTTCCTGTCAGTGGTTTCCTTTGTGTTGTTCAACTTAAGTTGTGCCCATCCTTTCAACTTATAGCCATCTTGATAACGAGTGACTAAGAAACACGTATCATATATGTACATATATATATATATATATATATATATATATATATATATATATATATATATATATATATATATATATATATATATATATATATATATATATATATATATATATATATATATATATATATATATATATATATATATATATATATATATATATATATATATATATATATATATATATATATATATATAAGAATATAAGAATATAAGAATACCATAAAATAACCAAGAAAGATGCCACCCGGCGGCATCTTTGTCGGGTGACTTTATAGCGTTTTTTATATTTCTTATAGCTCTGCAATGAACCATACATTAAAAGTTGTATAAGGTGAAGGTAAAAATCGAACCAAAATAAAACAAAAAAAAAGTTAAGTGTTTATGCAACTGAACAAAATATCTTACATAGTTACTATTATTATTAACTAAATAATTTATCTAAAACACTAACAATTTTAAGAAACTGGAAATAATAATTAAGAATAATGTATCATAAAAAAAATAATATGTTCTCAACAGCATATTGTTTTCATTTGTATCTTTATAAAATATGCCATAAATTTCTGTCACATTCATTTAAAACCAGTTCTTTTAACGCTCTAATATTTTGCAGTATTGCTTCATCTGCTTTTACTCTACGTTTGTAAAGTTTTTCTTCTTCTTCTTTTTTGACTCCGAATTAACTTTTCTAAATTTGTAATGCTTTCACCTATAGCGATATTTTCAGCTGTTAATAAATCATTCATCATTATGACCGCATTATGTGTGAAATTCAGAAACTAAAAAAAAAAAACAAATTTAAAAATTAATCGAGAGTAAACACAAGTTGGTTTATAGACTAAAAAAAGACTTTCGTAACGAAATTTTCTTTGAAAAATCAATTTGCTAACTGCATATATCTGATATGCTGCAATATACAAATGAATAACATTGTGCATACGTTAAACACTTAACCTAATTTATTTTTACGTGCTAATCTTATAAAAGTAATTTTTAATCATATATAGATTTAGTAGATGAAATTACAGGCAAAGTTAATGTCTGTTTTTTTTTATCTGATCGAAATACGATTTTTTTTGTTATTTAGTGTGTTTTACAAAAGTTACTTTTTGTGTAAATAAAAAAAATCGCTGCCAATTATTTGGGGATCAGAACTTCCTCACCGTAGTAAAACTCGAAGTGTGGTGGAGTTTATAATAAAAGTAATTTTTGACGTTTCAAAAAAGTCAAATTTTTTGACGTTTTAAAAAAGTCATATTTTGACGCTTCAAAAAAACTCGATGTATGGTGGAGTTTGTAATAAAATTTTTCAAAAAAGTCACATTGGTGAAATGTCACTAACATTTTTTTTTTGAAAAAGTAATTTTTGACGTTTCAAAAAAAGTCACATTGGTGGAATGTTACTAATATTTTAAAATTTGAAATGTCAAAAAAAAATTTTGACTTTCAAATTGACGTTTCAAAAATGTCACTAATATTTTTTTGACATTTAAAATTTTATGAACCGATTTTGCTCCTCAAGGAACTCAATCTCTTCCTTGACCTCTAGAATGTGCGTACCAAATTTAAAAGCTTTATCTCAAATATTGTAGTTGCTACTGCGAACCACACACACACAGACAGACAGATAGACACACAGACAGAAATTTTTTTGTCTGAAATTTTGTGCATCGTCATAATTCATCGAGATTCGTCCAGAAATGCAATAAAAATTTTCAAATTTTTTTTCACGAATACACCACTTTGAGGGGTGAGGAAGTAAAAGTAGACTGTAATTTCACCAACTAAATACGCATTTTATTTAAAATGCGACAATAGGTATTTCCCACTATATTTTTTATGTGCTTATTCGATAGTATTTGAAAATCTATGCTCACTACATTTTTCTGAATTCTATAAAAAGGCAACAAAAAATGAAATTTTGATTTTAATCATTCAACGTCTTGCGACTAGTTTCACGCTATAATACAAGCAGCCAATGAAACTGAAGACGAGTACTGTCCTGCTGACAGTTTCACTTATTTTACTCATGTAACCATTTACATTTTGTACTAGATTTTACATATACCACAAAAATATGTTCAGAATCTTCTCTTTATTTTAAAAACATAATATATAGGGTATCTCACTTAAAATAAGACAGCTGATAAAATCGGCAGTACTAACAATTTCATGAATGTTTAGAGATCTGTTATTAACATTACCATTTACTGGAAATAAGTCATCAGAACAGAAAAACCACATTCTTAATTTAGTCGACGTTTCGCTATTTTTATTAGCAACCTCATGATGCTCTTTTAGAGTCCTGAGGATGCTAATAAACAAAGCGAAACATCGACTAAATCAAAAGGGTAGTTTTTTTGTTTTAATTGACCTATTCCCATTAAGTTGTAATGTAATATTAGTACTAACAATGACGTCTTATACACTACAAAGAAAGACACTGTTATAATTAAAGTTGGAAACTCCCTGTAATATGGGCGATCACTGACAGAGGGCGACGTACTGAATGTTCGTTGTTACTTCACTTATACTACTCACTAAACGTAGTGGTTATATGTGTATGCAAAATTTAAAAAAAATTTATGTAATATTTTTTTTTGCAACCGCCTGAAAGCTAACCGGTTTTGGTCAGTTTTTTGAGTGGAAAATACATATTTACTGGTCTAGCCTGATAAAGTGACATAAGATATCGGTAAAGTCTACCGATTCCTTACGTCACTTTTGTTTTACAATGTTAGCATTTGATCTGCCAGTTGAATTTTCTGAATTTTGTTAAAGTTAAAATGTTTTTTAGAATAGCAAGAATTGTCGCCGAAAAATATTGAACACCAGGTTCAAAACCGGTTCTGACTTAAGTCCGAAAACTATGGGTATGAATGAAAAAGAAATAACGTTTATTACAGTCAAAACTTGTAAGTTTTTTCTTTTATTTAGGTTCAGAATCATTAAAATCGGTTAAAAGCAAACAAAGTTAAAAGCAATTAATAAAATTCCGTCTTTAAGGCCCACCCGGTATGTACCTCTTTAATGTGCTATATATTTAAATAAAAAAAATAGGAACATATACAGATTGTGTACTGAATCATTAGACATAGGTCTCTTAAATGGCAACGTTACAATGTAAACCAGAGGCAGGTAAGCCGTTGCTCGTCAACGTAAGCATTAGGATAGCAGAGAATTCATTTTCCATCTAGCTGTCATGCAGTTAATAGTACACAGTCTTGTATTTATGCATTTCTAGAAAAAAATAATAAAATAATTATTGGGTATTATATAAGTATTAAGCATCCTTTCATACCTAATACAATAACAATAACAAATACCTATACCTATATATTACCTTTTATACTGTCATTCTTGTCTGAATGCGCTTAGGTATATAAAAGTAGAGTCCCTCAAGTCAGAGTCATCTTTTTCATTGGCTCAGACGGTCACATGGTACGCGACGTCCATGTTTATATTTTGTTCTGTGTATTCTAATTTGAACTGGAGAGTTATTGCTTATTTTGAGTAAGTAGTTTGAAGGTATGAGATATTGTTAATATATATCAACAATTAGTAGTTAAAAGTCGTTCAGTTGTAGATTTTAATAGATAACAGTAGAATCGCATAGCTTTAGTTGTATCATATTGGTTAGTGCGCGGTGTTACTCAGTAAAACTGCCGGACGTTGTGCTGTGAATTGTAAAGACAGTGACAAAAAAGGTTTTAAAATGAACATTTTCGCACGAGATTATCAGAGAAGAAAGAAATGGACCTCCTACAAACAATTGATATTTGTGTGGGGTTAGTAAGTGCATATTTAAATATTGTTTGTTTTTTTAATTGCGCTTAATTATTTCTCAATTTACAATTTGCAAAATTCCTTAACGTTTTATCTTTGAACGAATTGTCAAAAGTTTACGCTAGGCCTAGGTTCTCTAGTAAGATAAACTTTATAAAACTTTTTTTTGCGCTACAAAAATATAAAACGTGGTTCCAAATAAATTTGTTTAAAATAATCTATACGGAAAAAGTTTTACTTATATTTAAGTTAACACATAACAAAACAAAACATGCAATAAAATAATTTGTTTTAAATTTGTTAACTTAAAATACTACAAACTAAATAACTTATTTTAGGCAAATGCAGAAACATTTAAACTATTTATGAAAATGGAAGTACTATTTAGAGCAAATTACGATTATTTATGTTCCGCAAACACTAATTAATTTAGAAAGTAGTTTTTATGAAATATTTATTAAACATTTGGATTCTTCCCATACAAATATACCTATGTCACAAATTCAATAAGGTTGTCATTAAAGATTCATCAAATTTGGACTAGCTATTTGTGGGAAGAAACGTGATAAAAACCCCAAAAAATCATCTTTGGGCAGCAAATCCCAATACGAACATAATGCCTAAATAACCTCATCGATTCGAGGGGGTGTTTTTTATGTTAAGCACCTATAACTTATCATTGCATGAAAGGATAAATATGGCTGCCGCATGCCGTATGGCCAGACTCTTGATTGAGAGACTCTAGTATAAGAGTTTTAGATAGATAATAAATCAAATATGACATTTCAAATCTATTTTATCGCAGAAATTTTAAAACAACTACTCAATCTAGAAGTAATATTGCATTGGTTTAAATAATAGTATTCTTAGTATTAGAAGCAAAAAAATATTGAGGTTAAAAATATTCACATATCAAAAATAAAAATTTTTACAAAGAAATGGTTCCCTCGAATTAAAATATAAAAATATCTGATGTGGCCAGCACACAACTTTCTTATACCACTATTATATATCATCCTGATCTAAAAATCATTTTATTTAATTCTTTACTTACCTCAATTAAATTTTAAAAGCGTACCTTGAAACGTTTCATTAAAATTTTTAAATAATTAATTATCAGGGTCTTTCGATACTGTCAATAATAGGCACGTTTTATTGCTAGTAGGATCTACTTCTACGAGTAGTAGATTACAGATGTCAAAAAAACAATTGATCAATGTTGCTACAAGTACTTTAGTGATTTAGTAAAATGTATAAAGTTTGCAATCATGCTTACTTCTGCCGAGTTAATAATTTGAATTTCGAGAGACGAAAACATGTTCTGTGACGAACATTTTCAACTCTATAAGTTCTAATTCGGGTCTTAATTCTAATACGTCTTGATATTTACTTCGTGAATTTCAAAATTATTGGCGAAATTCTTACGACATTCAATTTCATAACAATGCAAACCAAGAAATAGTATAACTGAAACACTGTAGCAGCACAGAACACAGAAGAGCAACTAAATTTCGCTGTTGAAGCTGAAAACTAACCTCAACTCAAACCCACTTGTTTCTAGTTACCATTATTTAGTTACCTATTTAGTTACTTTTATTTGTGACCAGCGATTCTACTCTTCAAACGATCAAATTCAGTCGTAAGGAAAGTAGCAAAAGTGAAAAAAAGTAGTGGTCAATAAAACGGCAAGATACGTTTCTAGTTCTACGAGTAGAAGATTTCTAGGCACAATAAAACTCGCCTAAGAATTCATATCATATATTTTAATAATTTCTTCTTGTTGACGTTGATATTTTGGTAACTAAATTAGCCATTTCAAATGTCAAACTACCAAATTTATCCTAACACCATTTTATGAGGCCAAATGTGTACAAAATTCCAGTGTACATCCGCTTTTTTTAGATACTTGGAAAATATATTTTATTGGCTTAATATAGTAGATATGATTTATAATCTTTCATCAAGAATATATATATTCCGGTTTCGCCGGAAGTAACAGTAACTTTCGATTTTTAAGTAGAACACCCTGTATATTATTGCATTTTTGAATTATGCATAATTTTCTGAATCCAACGATACCAAATAAATGGCATTTCAAACGTTAGTATTTTTTATAATATAATTTTTAATTTTCCATTTAAGTGTACCATTACGGTTCCGATTTATTCTAAATGATGTAATGATGTAATGATGTAATGTTAGAAAAATCGAAATTCCGTCAGAAATACTAAATTACGTGATTTATGAGCAAATAAAATTCATCAAAATGGTTTTTGGGGAAAAACTCAATTTTCTCAAATGGAAGCATATTGGTACCGTGGTACCATTTATTAATACTATTAATAAGGAATTTATTCATATGTCGTAATAAAAGGTGCGATAAATACAAACAAAATTACAGCTAAAACAAAATAAGAAAATACAATTTTTATTAATTACCTTGTTATACATAAGGTGGCTTTGGAATACAAAAAAATGAACACAAGAACTCGGTAGAATGTGAGCATAGAACGAGGTCTGTACGCACCTCGAGTATAGAACACTACGGCAATGTTTATTCAACAATTGTTTTGTTATCGAAAGTTCATTGTAGAATTTAATCCATTCGGTGACACAATTTGCGAAAAGTTAAAGATGCCAAAAGAAAATCGTTTCAAACGTGTATAGATAAGAGGAAACTGAGGTCAGCAACATTAGGCTCTGAAATGATAAACGTCTGGCATGAAAACATTTCGATTGAGCTCCAGCAAAATTTGTTATCACTTATCAGATAGCAGCCATAGAGTTGGCATAGAGAGCAGATGAGGCCAGCAAATGTTTAGTACATTTTAGAGAATAAATGGATAATAGTGTACTGCCAACCGACCGTATTACCAAGGATAGGTCAGCATCTAAACAGTAGTAAATGGTTAAATCGAAATGTTGCATTTTACCTGCTTAGTCAGATTATCTGCATTATTGTGTTTTATTTTAAATAACGTATAGTCTTTCATTCTTCCAGAATTCCTCAAGGGGCTGGTAAATACGAACATATTATTTAGAAAATAGTTTCACTTACATAATTCAGTATATTAACACTTGTCATATTTATTTTGACATATTAAATTGATAAATTGATTGTAACTTTGCTAATCACAATGATATTCATAATATCTAACTTAACCTAAACAAGCCCATGACTTTAATACATTTTAAAAAAGCAGACATTTTATTGTCTTCGTATTTATGCATTTCTAGAAAATATTATATTATATGTTACATCATATTAGGTTTAAAATGATGCTTATATAAAATCCAATAATTATTTTAAATTATTTAAAAAAAATGCATAAATACGAAGCAAATAAAATGTCAGATAATTTAAAATGTATAAAAATAATGGGCTTATTTAGGTTAGGTTAGATGCGAGGTTAGATGTCATGAAGGTCATAGTATTTACCAAAGTTAGAATCAATCTATCAATTTAAAATGTCAAAATATTATGTGACAAAAATGTTCATATTTTGAGTTACGGAATTGAAATATTTTTATATATATGTTTGTGCTTACCAACCCCCTGAAGAGTTTCGGAAGAATGAAAGCCGATATATGACGGCCTAGGGGTTTCTTTTTGTTTATTGTAACTAGATGGGATCATTTCATAAATGTAAAAGTTATTACTTTTGATGTTAATACTTTTTTTAATCTCAATATTTTTTTGCTTCTAATACTAAGAATACTGTTATTTAATCCAATGCAATTTTGCTTCTAGATTAAGTAGTTGTTTTTGTAGATAAAATGTATTTAAAGTGTCGTGTTTGATTTATTATCTACCTAAAACTTTTATACTAGTGCATTCAGATAAGAATGATCGTATAAATGTAAGAAACTATGTGTATTTGCTATTGTTATCAATTTTATCATAGGTTTGAAAGTATGAATATGGCCAAATAATTATTTTATTATTTTTTTCTACAAATTACGTATCTTCTCGGTAAAAATGAGGAATAAAATGGTACTATAATAACAACCAAATTGCTAATTGTTATTTTTAATTGTTCTACTAACAATTAAATATAAGGCAAAATAACTTACTTCATTAGTCGTTTCCATAAATTCCACAACAAACGCTGGAATATCTTCGGTTTTAAATTTTTCGAGACGTCCTTCATGTGCCGCTAGCTGTTGTCGCACAATTGAAGCTTCTGATTTAATAAGTTTAATATTCTTAGCCATTACAGCGCTGATGGTTTCTCTTACTGACAATACTGGTTCCGTATCAATTCTATTCAAATTGTCTAACACTTGTTTCAGTTCTTCTGAAAAACGTTGAATTATCATAAGAAAGCCATCTATGTCGGCATTATATAATTTTCTTATATTTTCAGCTTTGTCTTTCAATTTTCTTGCATCCTCAGAAACTTTACTTAGTATTTTTGAGACTTCAGTTAGAATCAATTCAAAAGTGACTCCACTTGCAACGTCAGCCTCATCATTTGTGCCAATTTTTTCTTGTGAAGTGGAAGTCTCTAAATTCACTTTAGTTTCCAATAAATGTTCACTCTCTTTGCGTATTTGAGAAACGTCACCTTCGTAAAGATAACGTTTCTCTTCTTGTAAGTTATTTTCCTTTTTTGTGATCGGTTCTTTGACATCTTCAGATTTCGCATCCATAATGTTCTATAATTAAAAATAGGTTATTCACTTGAAGTTCATTTTGTTTTTAACAGTTGGGTTTTAAGACGAATTCAAGATAACATTATCTTGGCCAAGACAAAAATTCAGTTTAATTTTTGGTTACAATTATGATAACAATTATAACCAAGAACTTAAACTGAGTTAAAACCTGAAGTTGTGACGATTTACTCCAAAATATTATTGTGTACTGTATAATTTTAAAGAAAATGAAGTGTTTAGGGGAGAAAAAATCGTGGGAAATTCACGAATAATACCTTGTGTATTCAAATAGTTGATTGAAGATGAAGTTACTTTGTAAAAATCCATTTTGATTTAAAAAATTATAAACACTTTTTATTGCTTGTCTAATTTTCACTTTATTTGTTATTTTTACAACTAGTTTCATCCTATTCGGACATTTTCAAGTAAATTAAATTATACACAGATTTTACTTTTATTTAAATATAAACTGAACTGAATAGAAGGATGGGTCACTTTACGGTTGATAATATAATTCAAATTTTGTACAGATGTTATGTCTTTAAATGTAGGGGTTTTTCAAGATAGTAAATTATATTATGGTGTGATTTTTATTAACAGCATTAGGTTATCTGAACAAGTTTAATAACGGAGAATTATTTAAATCTATTTGGTCGTTTAATATGTTGTAATGTTTATTCCTATTTAATTTCTTAATTTCTAGCACTTCTAATAAATTAAGTTTTTTACTTTTCCTACAAATATGTAATATTTTAGGTTGATGGTCATCAGTTATCGTATGACCAGAATCTGTTAGGTGTTTATTAAAGTTGGAATGTTGTTTCTGTGTGTGAATATGTTCTCTATATCTTATCCCGAACGATCTACCTGATAGGAAGATTAGAAAAAAACATTATAGGATGCCACAAATAAATAACTATAGACAATATTGCTTAAAACAAATTGCATCTGTTTTTCATATTCAGACGGTGCTAGATGATGGTATAAGTTATGCAATTACCACCGATGGTTTTAATACTGGTGTGTAGTTAGCACCAAAATATTAAAATTGTTAATAACTTTGTTAAAACAATTAGCACCTTTGTTTTTTTACATATTTAGAGGGTGCTAAATGATGATATGAATTTCGCAATTAGCACCAACGGTTGTGGTGCCAAATTCATAGATCTGCGGAAATCACAAACTCCGCTCGCTCTTCAGCGGTCTAGTCAACGGTTTAGCCTTTGCCCATAGTTCCTTTTCATCAATTTGCCTTGTTATTAGTTAAATTCACAACATCATTTTTGAGCGTAATCAAAAATTTATGCAAGAGGAACCGTCGCACAATAGTCAAGAAGCGGAGAAACGTGCGCAAAATTGCTTTTTTCGATATATTTGTAGACATTTTAAATTTAGCCATTATAACGCTATTGAGGTGTATAATATCGTTCGTGTATGTCTTAGAACACACATATATTTACTTTGGTTGTAGCGGTGTTTGAAAAGTGGATGAAAATGCAGAATACTTATTGACAGGTAAATGTAGATTTTTCTACTCTTAAAAAACAGCGGTAAGAGACATAGACATTCGAATAGAGTAGGGCTTCTAGCTAATTTTACTTAAATAATGACTCAGTGACCAAATATTTCTAAGAAAGTGACTTTAAAATCACTTAAAAACACAGATTAAAATGACAGACGTCGTCTTACAGAACACTGTTTGTTGTCAAGACAGTGATAGATCGGGCATAGATCGGGTTTCTTCGTGCTGTGTTCATGATTCTGACCAATAGGAATAAAACCAGCGATAATATTTACGTACCTCGCGTGGGATTTAGATGAATCGGACAACTTTTTATATTTTGTTACTCATCTTTTAGTATTATTAATCTGAGGCAAACACCTAATGAAATATTTACAGACATATAGGCCCTTAGTGCATTTGTCGATGTTCTGTGTTTTTAACACCAATCTGACGATTTTTCTTGAAAACATTCTTTTTTTGTTTAAAGGGATTGAGACTTTTGCAAATGGTAGCAGGCTGCCAAATCGACAGAGGGTGTAGGGATGTTTTACATTTCATATTTCAATATCTGCATCCCTTCACGAGTTATAAGGACTTTTTGGTTTTGTCAGTTTATGCTTTACATATTTAACATCTATTCGATCTTTTAAAGAATTTGTTTCAAAATTTTTTTGTTTTTGATCCAAAGGGACTGATACTTTTGCATAGGATTGTAAGCTACTAAAGTCGGCAGGAGGTAGGGGTGGTGTTTCATTTATTTTTTCTACATGCCTTCACAAGTTATAAGCACTTTTTGGTTTTGTCAGTATATACTTTACATATTTATTTAACAATCTATTTCATCTTTTAGAGAATTTTTTTAAAAACTTTTTTGTTTTTCGTCCAAAAATACTGAGTTTTTTTGCAGAGGATAGCAAGCTGCCAAAGTCGGCAGCGGGTATTTGGAGGCGTTTTTAAAATTATTTTTTTCGATATTTACATCCCTTCACGAGTTATAAGGACTTTTTGGTTTTGTCAGTTTATGCTTTACATATTTAACATCTATCTATTCGACCTTTTAAAAATTTATTCAAAAGTTTTTTTTTGTTTTTGAATTTCCCGGAGCATCGGTCTGCGGGGTGGGAGATGTCACACCTGAGATTACCTTTTAAATGGCAAAGAAGTAGACTTTTCTACACAAGACAGAAATGTGGAGTCTCTGAAGAAGTTCATATATTTTAAGTATGCGCCAATTTCATGTCGATGTTGAATGGTCCTTCTCAAATACAAATGAATTTTTAATTTAACTCCGGAACTTTTACAATAAATATTAGTAATATATGTTTAGTCCTATAATCGCTAGTTAAAAATATACATGTGTCATCCCCCATACATTCGCAAGTGTGTATTTACAACAAAATGCCAGCTTTGCAATCATTGCATAGTCTACATCTAGATTGATTCAGTGCCGAAAAGAAAGATTTTTTTTTATTGAGTTTCCCTTTATAAGAAATTGCATGAGTATTGCAAGAATATTACATGGTATTACAGGGTATTACACAAGTATTTCAGGATATTACATGGTATTGCCCTGACATTACACAAGCATCGCAAAATATTACATGTCATTGCACAGTATGATATAGAATAGAATATAATAGTATAGAATACGTTTATTTTTCCAATATACATGATATAGGACAAGTCATGAAAAGGGGAAAAAATCGTAATAGTGATAACAGAAAATAACAATGTTGGCACAGTAAACAATATGTATTAATTAAACATTAAAATTCATCTACAGAATAAAAGGAATTTTAGACAAGAAATCATTTCAACTTCGTCAAAAATAATTTTGTACTTGTGATATTTTTTAAATTAGTACCCAGTTTATTATAAAAAAAAACAGGACCTATATAATATGGGTTAGACTTATACAGTTCAAGTCTGTGTACTTCATGCTGTAAATCCGAGCCATGACGAGTTTGATAATTGTGATATGCATTTAAAGAATTAAAGTTGGTTAAATCCTTTTTTACTAATTTCAAAATTTCAAAAATTTATAAGCACGGTAGAGTATGAATTTTTTGTTGTATAAATGTTGCTTTGCATGATTCTCTCTGTAATCCAAACATACAGCATATGGCTCTTTTTTTGTAGCACAGAGACTCTATTTGCCCGTGTTGAGTTACCCCACATAGTAATTCTATATCGAAAACGTTATTCAAGGATTGAAATATAAAAATTTTTTACAGTGCTTTTTGCAATGTAATTTGTAATGCTGCGTAACCGTTTCAATGCAAAATAACTACTTACACACTTATTACATACGTACGTTACATGAGTTTTCCAATCTAGAGATAAATCAGTATTAATTCCTAACAATTTGTATGATGTGACTTGCTGAACTGGCTTTTCATTATTTTTTATGTATGCACTTGAGATATAATGTGCACCAATAGGGTGAAATTCTAAAGCAAAAGTTTTACTTTGGTTTAATACTAATTTTTTATTTTTGAAATATTCAGAAATTGAAAGTAGGTTCGTGTTTAATATATCTATTGCGTAATTTAAATATTTCTCACTAGCGATGATTGAAATATCATCTGCAAAAGCACAAAAGAACGTTGATAGGTAATTATCCAAATCGTTTGTATATAGAATAAATAGAAGAGGATCCAATACACTTCCTTGAGGAACTCCAATATCAACCGGCAGCTCTTTAGATCGTACACCAAAAAAAGTCTACAAATGATTTTCGGTTGGCTAAATACGAGTTTAAAAGTTTATTCCACATGCCTTGTAGGCCATAACACTCTATTTTTTGTAATAGAATGTCATGGTCTACACAGTCGAATGCTTTCGAGAGATCTATAAATAAGGCAATAACTTTGTTTCCTCGGTCCAGATTTTTATACACAAATCTAAAATATCTGTGAGTGCTGATATTGTTGATCTATTTTCTCTAAAACCATGTTTGTTTAAGGAAAATATATGTCATTTTATTATTTAGCTAATAACATTTTAAATATTTGATTTATTTACATAAGTATGTATGTATTGCATACTATTGCACAGTAGAGCATCAGTTCTGTCCAAACTATGGCATGATGTTTATCCCCTTGAACATTTCTGTAAAATTATATTAAATGGCTTGAACAACACAAACAAACAAAACTATTCGGAGACCATTGACAAGAGATGGCATGCGATTATGACATAAAGAATCGCTTCGTTTGGATAGAGGGTCATTCATTACCGTGTTAAAATTTAAATCTTGTTAGATGAAGACTACCAGGAACGGGGCTCTAAAAAGTGACTTTAAAAAGTGACCTTTTGAGAAAAAGTGACTTTTAGTCTTTATGAAAGTAAAGTGACTGTTAGTGATTCATGTGACCCCGCTAGAAGCCCATCCAAAGGGGATTATGGTCCTCAATTTAAGCTGTAAATTACATTAGGTGGTTATTTGTTATAATGAAAAAATTTACTTATTTAAATACCCTTATTATTACTTCAATTTTCTACCAATCTGATTAAATAATAAGGAGTACAGGAGAGTATGAATTCGATTTTAATATGTTGGTTACATCATTTAGGAAATACTAATTTAATGATTGGCTACCACTACCTGCCTCTTGCGGAAGTATAGTTGTATATTGTTAATCCTCAGGTATAACGTTAGTCAGCTATTATGTAACATAAGAATACATACAGGTTGTTCCGTTTTTATTGTTACAAACTGAAACAGGTGATAAAACATGTAATTTTAAGACAAAAGTTTTCTATAAACATTTATCGAAAAATACTTCGTAAGAGAGCTATAGCTCTCAAAAAGGTGCTTCTGTTAATGAGTTTTTCAATATTTCAGAAACCGTTAAAAATAATATCACGAAATTTGGTACACTTTATAATCTATACGCGCCTAAACGAATTCTGTGACCAAAACTTTTTCGATACAACTTACTATTTAAAATGAAAACCATTTTAAAAATTATGTCACAGACCATCAATAGTATTAAAATCAAGATTCTACGTTGGTCTTTAACATAAATTTTAAATCGATTTTTTTCTTAAAGTAAGTTGGTCTAAAAAATGAAAGAGACCTCCTTTTTGTAAGAAAGTATAAAATTTTAGATGTTGTGTATAAAATTGGTAAAAAACTACAGCTAAGATAGTTAGGGGAATTTTTACCCTACAACCCACTCCCCAGTTGTTTAGGACATCCCTGGTTAAAATTTTTAAATTTTGGTCTTAGATTTCGTTTAGACGTATAAAGGTTATAATGTGTACCAAACTTCGTAATTTTATCCTTAACGGTTTCTGAAATATTGGGAAAATTCATTAACAGAAGCACCCATTTGAGGGGCTGTAGCTCCCTTATGAAGTTTTTTCGATACATGTGTATTGAAAAGTTTTGTCTTAAAATTACATGTTCTATTACCAGTTTCACTTTGTAACAATAACGCGGAACACCCTGTATACATATTTTAGTAATGTAATCATTATCACAGGTAAAGTTTGTAATACCTCATATCTTGTTTTTTTCATAAGAATGTTTGTTATTTGTCATTTTTTTCCATCGAAACCTTCCCGATAATCATAATCCTCGCACATTTCGATGAATTAGTCATATTGTGTGCATTTTATAAATAGTGAAATAATTTAAAAATATAATTTTTGCAGACACTACTGTCATCCTTTTTGATGCACCCTGTATACGACATCCGATAAGAAAATTAGAGTAGAATATAGTTTCTTGTATTTAGTCATGTAGATATACTTTTTTAGAAGACAAATCGATTGATTTATGTGAATATGTAGGGTTTACATTTATATTGGACACTGTACAAACATTTGCAATAATTTTCGGTGCTAACTGTGTTCTATTTATATTTAGTGGCCAAAATAATACGAAGAGTCTAGACTCTTTATCATATTTTAGTTATATGAACTTTTCCCGCTCGACACAGAGAAATCGAGTTCTAATAAAAGAAAAATGGACATGGAGAAAATAAAAGTCAAATTTTTGGACCTTTGCCGCTCGATATCTATGAAATTATTCTATCGTAGGAAACTGTGCTCATTCCCCTCATTATATTATAATTTCATTTTTCTATATATGACCTTGGGTAATGTTTATATTTTTCGTGCATAATATAATTATATTTCGAAATAAAAATAATTTAACACTGTGATATCCATGAATATAGTACACGACAAATACCGTCTACCAACATAACAATGGCTCCTAGTTAAATAATTTTAAGCGTAAATTGAGGTACCATTCTGCTAAATAATGTTTTCTGTTCCTGAGAAGAGTATTTTAATTTTAATTTCTCTTTTTGAAATAATTAATATGATATATTTTCTAATAAGTCACTATTTATATGTTTTATATGTAATTCGTTAATTTGAATTTATAAGTACAGTATTGTACGATATATATGTATTTTTCCTTACATATATAAGTTAAGTTTTTTGAGGAAATAAAAGTTATTATTATTATTATTGTATACTTTTGTCGTCCGATGGTAAAAAATGAAGTTATCTATCAGCGAAACGTAAAAAAGGTGAGTTTTTTTGGACTACTTGTCGTGCTGAAAACTGGCCATTACTGATGCTTTTACATACATTTACGTAAAGTTTTATCTAATTTAAATGGGCGTATAGATTCAAGTCGAAAGTATTGCTAATTTCTGTCTGGGACTAATTTACAATTTGAACAGATAATAAGACAGTTGTTTTTGGCTTGGCCAGCTATTCATTCTTGAATTTACCTATTGAAGTTATAGTCTTATTGCACACCGCAACCAATAAAACTAACCTTTTGAATATTACTGTCATTTAAATTAGACGATACTGTGCATACTTAAGCATTCTTGGAAGAAGCGTTTTCTGTTAATCATTATTGTATTAGTTGGGTGATATATACAAAAACTGTAATGAATCTAATAATTATTAATAATGAATGAAACTAATATCAACTAAAATTGATTTAAAAAACGATCTATCTGACTAAATTAGAAATTAAACCAAACTATTCCTCTTTTTATCAATGTATGTTAAAATAGAGATACACCGAGCGCATGAACGTGTAGGTAAAACGCTATTAAATTCAAATATACGCCCCACGGACGATGCACTATGGGAGCATAAAATAAAAATTCAGTTTCAGCACAAATTTAACACGAATTAAATCTGTCGTTTCAACAAAGGGTCTAGCCGGATAAGCATGTTAAAAATGCCCTTAAAGGAAATTACACGAAATGAGCGTTAAAGTATTTTATTAGTTATAAAAAAATATTTGCTAGAGTATTATTCCAAAAATCCAAGAGGGGGCTGAACTTTTGCAAAAAAAGGTATGTATTTTTTAAAAATATGTTGCAACTTACATAATGGGTGAAAAATTTTGAGAAAATTCTCGAACATAGAGATCTACCAAACGAACTCAGTAAAAACTATTATGCCGTATTTGGCGCGAAATTCAAATTTTAAAAAATTAACAAAAATTAAAAACGCCCCTTTCACCTTTTTTTTGAAAAGGTGCTACCATGATTTTTTTTCTAACAAATGTGCCTTTGCATTACTAATACCCCTAATTTTTTTTCAGAATTTTTGATTTGGTGGCACATGCTGAAAAAAAATAAAAACCTCACCTCACAGCCCCACAAAAAAAAAAAAAATTCTGACCTAGCAACGAGACGAGTATATCCTTATGTATTTTTGATCGCTGATTCCGAATCCGGGGTCAAAAAAAGTCGTACACCCCCAAAAAAAATTTTAGAGTAAAAAAAACACTCCCTGAATATGAGATAACGCTCTGAAAATGATGTTATCATTTTAATCAATCGTTTTGTTTAATATTTTCGGGAAAAATTGAATGTATTACGATAAAAATAAAGGTAAATTACAGCGTTCACCCTATCGGTATGAAACGCACCCCCATGGAGGGTGAGAACCACCCTCATGTGCCTCCAAACCAATTGATAACGACAATGACTGAAAAACATTTAAAAATGTTTAAGTTTCATTAGGTTTGCAATAAACTGACGTATAATTCACGTAATACCCCAAAACTACCGCTTTAGCGTTTCATATCGATAGGGTGAACGCTGTAATTTACCTTTATTGTTGTTATCATGTTATCATTTTAATCAATCGTTTTGTTTAATATTTTCGGGAAAAATTGAATGTATTACGATAAAAATAAAGGTAAATTACAGCGTTCACCCTATCGGTATGAAACGATATAGGGGTAGTTTTGGGGTATTACGTGAATTATACGTCAGTTTATTGCAAACCTAACGAAACTAAAACATTTTTAAATGTTTTTCAGTCATTGTCGTTATCAATTGGTTTGGTGGCAGATGAGGGTGGTTCTCACCCTCCATGGGGGCTGTGAGGTGAAGTTTTTATTTTTTTTTCAGCATGTGCCACCAAATCAAAAATTCTGAAAAAAATTAGGGGTATTAGTAGTGCAAAGGCACATCTGTTAGAAAAAAATCATGGTAGCACCTTTTCAAAAAAAGGTGAAAAGGGCGTTTTTAACTTTTGTTAATTTTTTAAAATTTGAATTTCGCGCCAAATACGGCATAATAATTTTTACTGAGTTCGCTTGGTAGATCTCTATGCTCGAGAATTTTTTTTAAAATTTTTCACCCATTATGTAAGTTGCAACATATTTTTAAAAAATACATACCTCTTTTTCAAAAGTTCAGCCCCCCCTTGGATTTTTGGAATAATACTCTAGCAAATATTTTTTTATAACTAATAAAATACTTTAACGCTCATTTCGTATAATTTCCTTTAAGGGCATTTTTAACATGCTTATCCGGCTAGACCTTTGCTGGAATGGCTATGAAAGCGGACGTATTTCAGAAGCGTGCGGCGTTGCATATTTCATGTTGTACGAAAAGAGCCACGTTATAATAGTCAACAGACACATAGATACACAGACAACTGGACTTTTTTTTCAATATAAATTTTTGTCCAGTTATAACATAGGTTTTGACCTATGTTATAACCGAACATTAACGTATAGATATTTGATAGGTACGTTAATATATTCGTCGATTCAGAAGCCTAAATTCGTATGTGCACTTTTCGGCCAAAATGACCTATGTCCTATGTGTATTTTTAAGAACTTACAACCATTAAAATTCATTCAGGCAGAAGATTTTATGTAAAACTGTCATTTTTGTGTGTTTAAAATCAACGTAAATTTTTGTAGAAAGTGATTAATAGCTAACCAGTTAATGGGTATAAAGCCGTTCTCAATTGACGAAAGGTCACATACGACTTTCTGCTTCTGAGTCATTCTGTCAAATGACTATAACAATCAGGGTCAGGATACTACGCCAAAGTCCAGGACTGGTAGCTACTACTGCCTCATATAGTTGACAGGACATGTGTAGACAAATAAAAGCAAAAGTATAAAATGAATAATGAAATACATACCGCTTGATACAATGTATTATTCAGAATGACTGAAGTACGCCATCTCATTAGCATGGTCACATGGTCACGTCAGAATTAATATTCGCTCTGCATTCGTGTTAAATTTGAGCGATTTGGTCTCTACATATGTTTGTACCAGAAAAATGAATGTTCCACATCTACCGAGGTTAATGGTGCAAATTCTAAACAGGTCACAAGGGCAGGCACTGACAAACCGCGTAGATAATTTTTACAAATTTTACGCACATTGCATTGTTTTGTACTCAGGTTCCTGTGTAAAACATTTTTCAGTTTATTGTTTATAGCCTACGATCTGAAAAGACAGAGCCTTTTGAACACTCAAAATTCTTAGCATAACATTGCCAACCTTATTACACCGAAAGTCAGTTATTTCATCCACTGTCACCCACAAAAATGTATTTCGTTACATTCTCTATTATCCAAAATATTTTTATATACACTTAGTAGAGATATGTTTTACGTAATGTATAACATTATGTAAAGGAACACTACATACACAGAACATGACACACAAATCATAAAAAAATTCCTCTTTTTAACTGTACGGCAATATCTTGTCGATGGATAGCCGAATTTAAATGTCACGGCGTGTATCAAATACACGTAACGTCGATTGCATAGAGTATGAATACAGAATATGTGAACCATCTCTGTTGTTTTAACAAATATGACATTTTATTTGCTTCACGTTTATGCATTTCTAAAAAAATAATTAAATAATTATTATGTATTACATAAGCATCCTTTCAAACCTAACATGATAACAATTTTAAATACCTATAGTTTTTAATATTTTAATATTTTTATCTAAATGCGCTAGCGTAAAAATTTTAGGTAGATAATAAATCAAACACTCCCAATACATGTTAGGTTTGAAAGGATGCTTATGTCATATGCAATAATTATTTTATTATTGTTTCTAGAAATGTCTGTTTCTGTCATTGGAGTTTTCAATCATTTTTTGTAGTTTATGTACAAACGGTAATGACGCCATTGCTAAAGGCATTTTATGTGACAAAGACCATCACGCATGATCTGTACACTTTTAGATTGCTATGATTACTAAACAACTAATTAATAGAGACACCAACACCACAAGCGGACAAACGGCCAAGCACAATATAATTGTATATGGAAAGTCCTTCGTTCCCGCATAGTAGCGCAACTCTCTATCCTTTTTCCACTGGTTGCATATGTTACAGGTATATAAATAAACACACCAGATGAATTTTTATATGGCGTGTTTATTAATATCTATATTTGTTTTATAAGCGCCGGCTCTGGAAAATGGACTACAAACCCAGACCCTGATAAAAATACTACACTCATTAATCAGAGGCAATAGATTTTGCAAAAAAATCTATGATGAACTTTCTCTCTAAAATTATTAGTATAAATTCATTTCTCTCAAAATTTTAAGAAACAGTAATTTTTTCATTAAATAATATAATCATCATTTCACATATGGCTAACTTCGAGCAATTTTCTCTTGAAATTTTACAAATTTTTTCATATGGTTTTATGGACAGTGGTGTAAAAATGACAGTTTTATTGGTTCAGAAGAATGATGTTTATTTTTAAATAGAAAACCGCTCTTTTCATTTCCGTTTTACTTACATTTTTACGCATATTTTAAGAAAAATTCGAGGCATGGAGTCTGTCATATTGCCCCACTGAATTATTTTTTCTCCAATTTTGAAAGCACGCACAAACAAGATCAGTGGTTATTTGATGTTATTAAAATATGTGTGCTAGGTTAACCTAAAATACTCACTAAATTTACGGTTATATCTACAATATAGTCTATTAAATTAAATGAAATAAAAAATATGCTTTTACGGGTACTAGTTTTATCTGTGTTACTAGTAGAATATTCACGATATAGGGCAACTGCGCCATTTTTTAAAGTAATATGTTCAATGAAAAGGCTGGCGTCAATTTGTTTCCATCCCCTAAGCATGATTAGCTAGTATCTGTGCTAGCCTGTGAGCATTGGGTTCCTAAATTTTAAACAAGAATGTGGGACTTATAATAAATTTGTAATCCTCTATACCCTCTATATGACCACCCCTGTAGATGTGCTAGTTTGGAAGGTAGTTGTGCCAGACTCAAAATTTGAATATCAACTGGAAGAGGGCGTAAATTTGGCACCCCCAGATACAGCCATCATTTATTGGGTAGGGCTATAGTTGCATAGCCCTACCCAAGGTTTTTTACACCTTGCCTTGACAAGGTGTAAAAAAACCTTGTGCTAGCAAAATTGGAGGAAAAAATAATTGGGGAGGCTACTACTGACCCCGTGACATGACATGAGCTGTGAACGCATTGTCTCTTCTAGTTTATTACCTATATTATTATCGAGATTATTATGGCGTGTCTTCCCTGGAATTGTTCATATATTGTGAATATTTTTGGTTACCAATGTTCTTTTTAATGTTACGCCAATGGCAACTTTTGTTTGAGGAGCTGAACCATATTATTATCCCGGGGATTTTATTGTGACATCCCTACTAATTGCAAATGTCTTAACTACCACATACTTTCAATAATACAATTTCTCAAAATTGAGCATAAAATAATAGTACCTATGTTAAAATTAAATTAATTTTCTTTAATAAACAAAATATACCTAATATAAGCAAAGCTCGTAATTAAATAACTAGTCATGGGTTTAATGTTTTATTTCAAACTCTCCTCGAGGCAAGTTTTGATTTTCTAGCCATGTTACTAATTATTTTTAATAACTCAAATTTTGTCCAACATAATTCAAAAAATTCATACATAGATAAATATCGTTCACATTTTTGTTCCAAAACAGAAGATATGTATAACAAAACAATATCAAAAATATAATACATAAACTGAATTTTACAATGATTTTTATCTAATATGAATATAAAAGGGTATAAAACCTAGATCCATACATTTAGGAAAATTTGCTTGAATAAACAAAATGGTAGGTACGTACAGAATTTATTATAATACACTCACCTGAATATCTTCTTCGGTTCTCTGGTATAACTACACTTGAAATTACTCTCTGAATGTGGCAATGTAGATTAAGAATTATTTAAGGGATGGTTGGCTTACAATACACTAAAAACGAATAAAATAATTAACACTACATCTGCTATCTAGAAGATGGAAGATGGAAATACAAGACATCTAGCGGGCTAATGGTGTACTACTACTATTTCTGGTAAATATGTATCGCGGGAAATTTAAAATATATTTAAATAATAATAACTTACTTAATAGCATAGATTTATATATATGAAAATATATTTTTCTAAGATACTTTCAATACATGTTTTTGATGATTTTATGATAATTAATTTTATACAACTGTTATTTCGTATATCATCTTTTTATGGAAAGGGTAAATGTAAATAATACAGGATGTTTATAATTAATGCAAAATACTTGATGAGGTGATCTCTCAAGTGATATCATCAATTTCATATGAATTTATAATAAAAATAATAATAATATAAATTGTCTTCATTTAACAATATAAAAACTTTATATTTATTGTTTCTACGTCTTAAAGACTCTTATTTTCGAGATGTGGAGCGACGAAAATTTCGATTTAATTTTTTGGTTTCTATCTCCTACATTTTTCGAGGTATTTTACATTATTTAGGAAATATTCTATGTAGTACTACTACTGTTTATATGGTAAATAAAAGAAGCCAATTACTCACATTCAAATCTGCGTTAGCTCCGTATTTAATTGAAACTGAAATAAACTTGCAATAAGAAATTCATTTTAAAAATAAACAAAGCGTAATAACTAATAGTAATAAGCACATAGATAATACAGGATTGAGAAGAAAATTAAACAAAAAAATCTAATCGACGATTTTTATCATTTGTGAACGAGTTTATAATGCTCGGGCCCCTTTAAAACCGCCTTTGGTTAAATTTAACATAAAGCTGGAACGTTAGGATTGAAATCTCTAGCACAAGTAGCAGGGTCAGCGTAGGGGATACGGCACGAGTGTCGCGTAGTCAAACAACAGTACATAGGTCTTGTTGTTTGATGGCAGTCGATGCGTGTTGGTGAGATATATTGTAAAATATCACCTCGTCCAGGAGCATTGTCGTTGGTAAATCAAATCCACAAATTTCTAAATACGTTACGATAGAGCAGTAATAAAGTACTTTGTGTGTAAGTGGAATTTGGTGAGCTAGAATTTCAGTAATTGTAAAAGACGTATTCAAAGCAAATGTTTCTGTATGAGTGTTTGTAATATTCAGAGGCATGTACTTAGCAACGAACATTTTCGGTTATTTTCGAAAAAAAAACATGTACCTAAGTGGCCACTATCTACACGGGAAAGACTACGACATGTTCCTCATCTAAAAGAACAAATTGAGAATAACATACGATCGAACTTACGTGATAATAAACCGTGGGGTAAACCTGTACAAAAATCTGTACACCAAACTTCTAGTTCCGAAGTACTTGCATGGAATTCCACTATTTTGACTAGGAATTCCAGGAAGTTCCAAAGAAATACACGGAATTCCAAGAAATTTCAAAAGAATTCCAAGGAACCCCAAAAATTTTCAAGGAATTCCGTGGAAATCCAAGGATTTCTACAGAAATTCCAAGGAATTCCACGGAATTCCAAAGATATATGTATTTTTCTCAGACGGAAATGAACAGATATTTTTTATCATTTATTGTAACAAACATTGTATAAGAATATTTGTAAGGGGCATTATATAAGTTTAAAAAATTGATTCTAAAAATAAAATCACATAAAATGAAAAGAATATTTTAAATACTTTATTATCATGTGAGGATGGAAATAGTTACTATTCATTACAACAAAAGACTGGAGAAAAAAAGTTTATAAGCAGATTTATAAAAAATTCAAAAAATAGATTCTAAAAATAAAGCAACAAAATAGAATCAACCTTTCTTATAAATAAAACTGGATCTATGGATGCTCTGAAGGTATTCTTTGGAAGGCCTTCAAAATCATATTCAAATTTGAATAACCTCTTCTTCGGCGATCTTTTATGAATATTGGTTCTAGTAAAACTCGAATGTCACAAAATATATCTAGTAATAAAAATGTTTCCTTTGGTAGTGCACATGTTCTATCATGTGATGAAGAAGGAAATAGTGATAAATGTGAAATTTCTGAGAAAATTTTTTGAAAAACTTGATGAAGGGTTACCAGACATAATGAATGATTACCTTGAAAATAAATTATCTGTCATGGCTGAAAATGAATTAGTTTTAGATGGCCGCAATGATGTCATTTTTTAGAAGAAAGGCTACGTTAGAAAGAGAATTTTCGATCTAAAAGACAAAATTTCTAGAAAACGCCTACGAAATTTGAACCAATGAGATCAGCAATTTCACGAGACAGAAGGGAAGAATATCCTTCACAGAATGGGAAATTTATGCTGAAAAAGAAGATAGAACAGGGACTATTGTGCAATGAAAAATACAGATTGAAATGCAGTGAAATGTTTCACCTGGAAGCGAAAAAGGCTATTCTGAACAATTGTTATTATTTGGACATTGACTTCAGAAACTGTCTCTTATTAAACAGTACTGCTTTAACACCAGTTGCAAGTCGCGTCGGCGTCAGAGTTAATGTAAAGACTACGAAACGATATTCGTTCACATTATAAAGAATTCAGTTAGTTACTTGTGATAGACAAACAATTTTGGTATTTGGTTCATTAATTCAATTTTGCAAAAAATTGTTGAATTCGTTAAAGAAAACTGAAAACTGGACAGTCTACTATTTTATTTGATAAAATAGAAAGCAGACCACATCGATTAAGTATTAAAAAACATATAAAAACATTTCCGTGTATAGTACATACACGGAATAAAAATCACTATAACATGTTTTGTACCTCGTATCTCAAAATAACTCAAAAATACAAAATGTGCATTAAATAATACAAGGATAAATATTTTTGAGGCAATTTTAGGGTTAAACTTTCTTCATATGTAAATACATTTTCTACGAAGGTAAACTTTTCTTTTGGGCATCCGAAAAATGATACTGAAAAAAATATTCATGAGCATACAGAAAATTACAAAGCAGGTTTTGAGGCTCAACGAAGAGATAGAGAAAAGCCTTTTGTTGATAAACATAAGTGTTACATAACTTCAGATTTACCACTTCCGAAACTCGAGGCTTTCTGTTTGAGGCAAACTTTGCTACATAATTTCGATGTGCATAGGATAAATAATGTGGCAAATAAAGGAAGCTATAAAATGGCAAGGTGTTTGTATAGGTTCTGCCTTTGCTCAAAGATAGCAATCATCTTGTAATTTGGTCGGAATCATGTGCCGGCGAAAATAAAAATTATAACATTTTCTCTTCTAATTTGGTCATAGTTATAAGATTCTAACAGAGATTTTGGTCGGATTGAAAATATAATCAAAAAAGTGGAAAATATTTACGTACCTGAGCAACACCACGACCTAATCTGTAAGCCGAAAAAACAACTCTATGTGTGTTAACATGAAAAATTATTTTTATATTTTTGATGCGCTTTCAGTAAGATTAAATATGTTCAATAAAAAAAGACTAATCTCGACGGAAACGAAAATTTCAGAGATTATATTAAATGAACTAGGGTTGAGTAGTACAGACACTATTTATACTAAGAAAGCCTCGATGAGTATACATTATTTCTGAGGGTGGATTTATTAAATAAATCAACCTGGAAATGTCAGAAGGAAGATTTATAAAAAAAATAGGACCAACAGCTGAAAAATTGGACAATTTACCTCAACAAATGAAATTCATAAAAGAAGAATACAAATGAAGACATCTTTGAACAAAATGAAGAACATCCAAAGAAAAACAAGGAAATTAATTAGTTTTAAGAATTAAGTTGTTTTATATTAATTTTTAATATTAAAATAAAACATATTTGAAATCATAACACCTTTTTCAATCTTACTAATTTCCCTGTATAATAATGTCATGTATATTTTTTTTTTTTTTTGAAAATAATAAAGCTGCAGAAATATCCATAGTGCTAACCAACAGTACACGATTCAACCTACTGAACTATTAGTTGTTTTTTTAATAAAACAAAATAAATAAAAAAACTCTGAATCAATGTTTTTAATTCAAGTTTATAGAAAATAATGATTTTGGTACATAACAGCGATTTGTGTCTACAATTCGTATTGTCATGAAAATAACTACATGTTAATTCTATAAAAAAATAAAATACAAGGATAATGTAAAATATATAATGTTATAATATAAATCATAACAAATAACTAATTTTTGACTACAATAATAATTGTAAAACTTGTGAGGAATCTCAAAAACTTCTAAAGAATTCCAAGAGAATTCCATGAAAATCCATGGAATTCCAAAGAATTCCACGGAATTCCAAGGGAGTTCCAGGAGATTCCAAGGATATCCATGGAAATCCACGGAATTCCATATGCTTGTACCTCAATCTTCCAAACAGGTTTACCCCTCGTAAGTCGTAATAAACTATAATAGATAACTATTGACGAAAGTACAGATACACGAGGATGAACATACATACTGTGTTGCCACTTTAATAAATTTTTGTCATACTATGCATTGTAAAGAACACTCATATTATCTCAAATAAAATCAGTGACGTATTTACGGGTGAATCAGGTGTTTAACCCCTCGGAATCCATAATCCTACAAAAACCATAGAAAAGATCATTTTCCATCTTGGAGAGAATAAAAACGTATCTGAGGAACACTATATTTGAGTTAAGAGTCCTCATCAATCGTGTAAAATATACAAATTTCAAAATCAAATTTATCTCCTTCAACGTAAAAAATGAAGAAAAATTTTATGACAAATCAAGAAGAGGAATTAATGTGAAAATTACTGTAGTTGTGGTTTGTATTTTTTGCGTTATTTTTATACACCACCAAAGAAAAAAGTAGAAAACCACGAAATTAGAACCATAATAATTTTATTTATATTTATTTAGTGGAACTGTTATCTAAACTTATCTTAATCAAAGTTAAAATGTAAGAAAACATTTACAGCTGGCGGATACTCTTAAGGTATCTAACAATTAGTTATTTCTGAGTAAAAAAAATATTTGCTGTTTGTTATAGGGATGATTCAACGAACTTGCGACGCTATATTCAAATATCGACTTACTTTCGGAAGAAGTAATTTATGAATTGGCAAAGGAGCCCTGAAAACTGGAAATTATTATTTAGTTATCTTTCTTGTTTTATTTTATTAGCATCTTCATAGTTTTTCAGAAGTTTATGTTTTCTTTTTCATCTAAGTATTTTGACATTGAATGGGTATTTACAATGTTCAATATTCTTAACCTCCTTTAACCCAATTTCTAAATACGCCACAATTATTTTAGCAAATTCTGGCTATTATTTCTTACGAAGTATTCGTCAACCTTACGCTTATAAATTTATTTGAAAATCATATCATACAACAAAAAAATACATGTTTTGACGAAATATTGAAAATTTTTTCCAAATAGCTTGCCATTTTTATGAAAAAATTCAAAGAATGATATGAAGCACTAACAAAACATTAAAATCTTAACTTCTTGGTACAATATCGTCACTTTTTTATGTTTCTCATAAATTACATACTTCTCGTATCTCATTAATGTACACTAAAAGGCGG
The DNA here is from genome assembly GCA_029963845.1 of Rhamnusium bicolor. Taxonomy (NCBI): domain Eukaryota; kingdom Metazoa; phylum Arthropoda; class Insecta; order Coleoptera; family Cerambycidae; genus Rhamnusium; species Rhamnusium bicolor. The sequence continues at coordinate 30,168 of JANEYF010004174.1, forward strand.
CATTAACTTTTCAACTCATTAAATTAAAATTACAAAAGTCGCTCGCCGACTCGGCGAATCATTTAGTTTTCTCTATATTTCCTGTACCGAGACACGATAGAAATTAAATAAGCACTAAGATGATTATTGATTGATTACTAATCGTCCGCATTGTAACGCGTCCCATCGAATCATCACATCTCTCATAGTGTCAAAATTCTCCGTTTTTTTTTATTATTTTCTGTTTAGAGATAATACACAATTATTACCATGTGATCCTCTAAGCAGTGTGCACATTATACAAAACATGCGATTAGATGTAAATCGGTACGATACGTCTGATACTGTTCGACATATTTTCAGACCCAGCTGTACTACAGCGGTTTAACTTTGATCATGAATCATGTAATTCATGTCCAATAAAAAACAAATTGTTTCAACAATGGGATCCTTGGATTTTGAACTAAGTTAAGCTGTTGAATCATGTTCGTACAACTGGCCCATAGGATATCTAATTATTGGATCCATGATCAAAGTCAAACTGCTTTGATGTAACTGGTCTTAGGGCTAGTTTTTTATGTTAACGAGATTATTTGATGTATGATGGTATCTGTCATCTTGTGAAAAATGTTTTTGAGATCTCTTCTCACCTTCTTTGGGTATTAAGCCACTGGCTACAAATTATTTTAAAAAACTTATAAATAAACCACATAATAAAAAGGATCAGAGGTTCGTTTTTGAAAAAAAATGCTTTTTCTTATCAAAAAAAAATGTCTCGCACCGACGAAAAAAATATATTAATCTAAAAAAAGGAACTTAAATTTCAAATATTTTAAGATGATAAAGAGTTGATGTTTCGGAATACTGTTTGATTCTGTTCTCAAAACTAGAGCAAAATTTCTTTAATAAAATATTTTCTTTTTTGTTTTTGAGATATTACTTCCATTTATTAGTAATTAAAAAAGGGAAATAATGTTTGGTTTATACAGAAATCAAAGAAAATAAAAGTTTTTGTTTTAGCCATCACTAATATGTATGCATGATTTTATGTTTGTAAACCAACTGTCATGACTGTCATACAATGTGTCACTACAATAATTAAAAATTGTATCTTTTAATTTGTATGTGTCGGTAATAAATCTAAATAGAAAAACTCTAATTCTAATAGTGTAGAATTTATAGTATTATTTTGCGTTGTACTCATTTTGTATAACAAACATTGAGACAAAATAAAAATAAGCTTGTTATTTTTACCACTTTTAAGATAGTCGAATCCAGGAAACATATTTATATAGGTAAATTAGATTAAATTAACATTATTTAGCTTCAATGCACTTTGTTAAATTTTTATCGTACTTCGTACCTTTTAGATATACACATTATCAATCCGATGTTTGGATAATCAATAAAATATAAGTAAATATTATAGAAAGAAAACAAAGATCTACCACTTACAAAAGTCTATAACAGGTTGCCTTTCCCACAAGTCAGTCAAATTCATGGACCGAACCGATGAAGATTTTCCATTAGTCAATCAGCGGGTGGTCAATGACAGTTCCTTATCTGCCAGTTCTCGACGTCTACTTGATTTGTCAAGTTTTAAATATGTCACTTGCATAATTGTAGTAATTTATCTATTCTTCAATTATCAATCGAAATATATGTTCGTCCTTGATACGGCAGTTTAGGTTAGGGGCGGGAATAAAATAACACATTTATTTCATGACAATTTCACAGAGCCGACAATTTGTCTAAAGATATGGATCTGAGTTGAAGTTTACTTTAATTCAAAAATAGGTAGCCATGCACTCCCGTGTCATTTATAAGAATGGCAATATACAGGGTGTTCCAAAAATGCACGACACATTTAGGAGCATACTTATGTCAAAATATAAAAAAGTTCCTGTGATACAGGGTGATAAAGGGCTATCAGAAAATTAACATTTTTCGTTTTAACAAAGTACAGCTTTTTGAATTTCCACGATATTATTTGGCATAACTGATTAAAGGTAATGATTTAATGATTTGGCATACCAATTATTTCATATCTCTTATGAGGCTGGAGATATATATTTTTTGAAATAAAAAAACCTCCTAAGTACCCTTAGGAGGTTTTTTTATTTAAAAAATATATTTAGTAATTTCTGAAAGAAATTAATAAAAATGTACTTTTGTAGTACAAGATGCATCGTTTTCGAGAAAATCGATAACCTGTTTTTAAAGCCAGTTGGAGACTCGACAGTAAGAATTAAATTGTATTTATCGAAATAATACAAAAACTATGTGAACATAATCTTAAAATTTTCAAGAGACAATTTATTTTCCCAACTTAAAATACTTAATTGGTCTACCCCTAATATACCGGAAACAACACTAAGAAAAAAACATTTATCACAGAGATGTGACAGCATTAAAAATTTATTATGAACTGAATAACAAAGACGTCTGAATTAGCGTGGATGGAACAATATTATATACATTTACTCTTGTGATCGCTAGTTAAAAATACACGTATGTGTTACATTCACCAATACTTTTAGCCCTCGTCGTATCAATTTGGGATTTTACTGAACTCGCCAAAATAACCATAAGGTAAGATATTGTGTCATATACGCATGAACATATTTACGCGGTGACATATCACCTGGCTTCAACCCTGGAATTGACGTCATTTGTCGATACCTCTCGGTCTCAACAAAGTACTTGAATGCGACGAGAACTTTTTGAAGGACGGATTTATTCGTCAAGGTGTAGCTCCCCTAGATTGTGTTGCTCAAGTTTGCAAATTCCTGAATGATAAGTGCTCTAGCTGATGGCCGTTCTCTGGAGTGGCCAAGCCAGATCGTTTACTTACTCCCGTAAATTGCATTCTTTAGGGTACTTAAAATATAAGATCTATTCCATAAACCAGAACCTCTTGAAAAATTATGTGCATAAATTGTTCAAGAATGTCCTTCACTGACAAAGAAAGTGTTTAAAACGTATGGAGATCGTGGTGTTCATTTGAATTTTAAGGTAAAATATGTATTCCTTCGAAATATTGTTGAAGTGTGTCCGATTTTCTACAAATTTATTCAGGGTATGCTGCTTTAGCTGAGACATCATGTATATACAGTGTGACCCACTTGAAAGCGGGATACTCCCATAAAATTTGTATTTATTGTCCGATTTTGACAAACTTTTTTTTTTGGATTGTAGAGCGGGAAAAACTGTACTTTAAGACAAAGTGTCACATTTTATTTTACAAAAACCAAAGCCTACTGCGTAATTCTTTAGGGATGAAAATTAGAGAAATCGTATTAGCTATTTCTTTACAAAAAATCTGAGTACACCACTGGAATGGAGATGTACCAAATTTCATAAAAAAATATTGCATATTAATAATTCTGTGGCAAAATTTAAAATCACATTCTTGTTATGAATTTATTTCTTCTGATGAAGCAAGCCATGAAATAAAACGTCAAAAATAACTGACAAAAATTATTTTTATTCGTAACAATATTCAACAAAATTATTGGAGTTACAGAATAGAAAAGCTAATCAAATTCTTGTTGCTTCCATCAATCCGCCGCTTATTTCAAGGCACTTATCATACCTATTTCGTATGTTCGTGGTTACTTTTCTCAATTGTTCTGGGATAACATTTACACATGCTTCAGTTATTCTAGCGTGTAGTTCTTCTACTGACTGTGGTCTTGACTTATAAACTTTTTGCTTAAAGATGCCCCAAAGGAAAAAGTTGAGTGGCATCAAGTCCGGTGATCTTGAGGGCCATTCAATAAGAGGACTGTTTCTTCCTATCCAGCGATTTTCAAAATTTTTATATTTTTATTTGAAATTTGGTACATGTCCATTTCAGGGCGTAGTAAGCTCTTTGTAAAAAAAATATCTAATACGACTTCTTTAATTTTCATTCCTAAAAAAATTACGCATATGCCTTAGTTTTTGTAAAAAAAATGTGACACTTTGTCCTAAAGTACAGTTTTTCCCGTTCTACATTCCAAAAAAAAAAAGTTAGTCAAATGCAAATTTTATGGGGGTGTCCCGCTTTCAAGTGGGTCACACTGTATGTAGGTACATATGTAAACTAGTTGTGTTCCTTAGTTCGTAAAAGCTCTCCATAAAATGGGATATTTTTCTTGAATCCTGTATTAATAAAAATGTAAATTTTAATCAGTTTCTTTTACATCGTTGACATTAATTTAATAAAAATGTTACCACGTTATATTAACATGAACATGATTATTTAATTTAAAACCACCTGGTTTTTATAATTCTGGTATACCATAGTGTAGACTTAATCAAGTCTAATCTAAATGTATCTATCTTACTACGGTAATAAAGGGAAAATTCTGCATTTTGCTTGAATTATTAAGGCAAAACACATGTTCTTTCAAAATAAATATTCTAAGCATGATATCTAGTCATATAAACAACTATTACTTATTTAATTAAGCAGAGACAGAGATCATTATCTAAAGAAAACAATGCAGATATTTCACTGTTGCTTAGTTATGGTAATGTGAATGAATCTATTTGGTATATACGATTCATATACACCAGCAAAATTCAACGGTTGCTGTAAAATTTAAAAAGCGGAAAATTAAAACCTAATTTGTTGAAAACTAATAATAGTCCATTCATTCACATTAATAAATTCAAAAAAGGTTAAAAACATCTCTGCAATTATAAAAAAAATAGTTAGGCTTTTATTCTTTCTAAATATAATGTAAAAAATTGTTTTGTTTTGTATATTGGCATCAGGGTTCTAAATTTTCAAATAAACACGTTTAAAGGCGCACTTGGGTGTCGTCCGGGGGCACTTATTCCCCTCTGAAATTTCATTTACAGCTTTATCAATAGAATAACGTGAAGCCGCAGTAAGCAGTTATCAACGAGAACCTGAAGATGGCAGATCTTACTTTGCCGAAACGTAGTTTAGGCAACCACGGTCCCTCTAGGGACCTATCAACTACACGAGAGTACAACCGGAAATCCAACACATCATAATAAAGTATAAAGTAGTTGTAAATATAATTTTACAATTAACAATACAAAACAAAGTTTAGCTATAGGTACTCTACTGATTAACCTTATCATAATATGTAAATACTAGCTGTTTACCCGCGACTTTGTCCGTGTGGAATTCGGGAATATGTTAAACTGTCCAACCTCCAGCTTTGGCCTACAGGATCTCTTTTTAGACTACATTAGTGGTACTTGGGTCACTAGGCTACTGGGTGAGCTCTCTCTGAAGCAGGCTATGTAAATTTGACCATGTGAGAAGTAGTCCTGCCTCATGTAAAATTGACCATGCGCGAAGTAGTCCTGCCTCAAGTCAATCCCTGCTAACTGACTGTCCCTGTAACTTAATAATAGTCATAGCAAAGCAAACCTTGAGGGGGAACTGCAGCCTCCTGAACTCGAAGAGGTACTCCGATGGAATGAGCGGTATACGTGTTATGAACATCGATTCCTTTTGCCAGCAGTTGGCTTCGATAACATTTCTGTGGAGGCCTTTCACTCGCAGCCTGGTGCCATTGCGGAGTTTGAGGGCTTAGGTCCTGCAACAACATCACTGGAGCACGCACGTTGAGGAGAATCTTGTTGGTTGGGTGGTCAGGAGTTTTGAGAGTGTTGAGAAATTCCACAGGATAGTGGATCACATTATCAATGTGCACTACAGAGTCCATAGACTAGTACTCCATCTCTGCCCCTCCAAGCGACTTAAGTAAAGTATCATTAATGACGGTAGCTGGTCATTCTTTGGGATCAGAATTGCACGCTCGCACAATCACTCTTTGTTTTGGATGCGACGATATAAAGAATAATCTGGCTTTGAGGTCTTCAAAGGTCGCCACGGTTGAGCCCAGATCTGCAGGGATAGACACTTTTCCTTCGGATTCGGAGCACTCTCTATTTCCCATTTCGAGCAGGAGTAGGAGAATTGTCCAGCAGAGACGCACAATTTTTAAAAAGAAAATCAAAAATTAAATGAAAAAAAGAAAAAGTTAATATTGTAAGTTTTACAGCAATAATGAAGTTGGCTTGTAAACGCATGCAGCATCGTGTCATCGACACGAAGACAATCAAAAGTTCAAAGGAAAAAAACACAGTTTTGGGCTGAAAAGCACAGTTTTTAAAATGAAAATCAAAAAATCAAATGAAAAAGAGAACAAAGTATTGCACTGATAGTAATAAGTACAGTTAACAATGTAAATATTTACAGTAATAATGAAATTGACCTGTAAACGCAGGCAGTATCGTGTTATCGACTCAAATGTCGAATTTATAAAAAGTCGCCGCCGCGCAACACTGCTATTTTATACAATGTGATGATAATGTATGGAACAAATTCAATAAAACTTTCTAGGAAGGTTCGCAAAAAATTCTAGGACAGGTCAATTTTATTTCTAAAAAAGATATCTTTTCTGATAAATGGCACTCTTTGATTGTATTTTGTTTTCGAGCTATGAAGTCATTGGCATTTTAATTTATTTACATACAGGATGTGCTATGGGATGGTTTTGCTTAGTTTTTGGATTCTTGCAATACAGATAAAAACTGTCACAAAGCAAGGACTGGAGATATATTTCGAAAGTGGGTAGAAAATCGACTAATTCCTGTATTGTCCTGATTAGATGGGAACTTTGTGGTGATTATGGGTAATGCGTCATATCTTTCACTGCTTATCCATAATATAAGTAGCATTTTTAGACACAATTTCGAAACTTTGGTAATGGGCAACAGTTTTTTAACTGTTTCAATTCTTATGAGAGATGCGAAGGTTCACATTAATTTCCAATTTTTCTGAAATTGTTACCGATTTTTTAACCTTTACACGTAGCACATTAATGTTATGAAATAGTTTAGTAACTGTTTCAACCTTTAGGTATAATTTTTCTTCGAAACAAGTATTTGAAGACATTTTCGAAACATATTGCAGCATTGTGCTGATACATTATTGAAACTGTATGAAACACATTCTTATGTCTCCAAATATTTCCAAACTGTTTCCATTCTTTTTCATATGTTTGTAGAGTTATTATAACCTCATTTTTTACAAGCATTGTTATTATTACTTACCATAGAAAATAACTATCAGAGTTTAGAGATACAAAATGGGAAAACCAAACAATTTAAACATTCTTCTTGGTATAGTATTGTGTAACCAACAACAGCTTTAAAAGAAGTTGGCGTGGAATATAAAAAAAAACGAATAACAAATTAACAAATCTTGTAACTGATGCATTTACAACGCCATCAGATAATACGGCGAAAGTAGAAGAATTTCCTATTTCGATATTGATATTGAGGAAGGTAAAAAGTTTTAATGAAATATATTTGGGGTACATAGTGATGATAGAGATTTTTTTTTCATATCACGAATTTCTTAATGATTTTATTAAGAAATTCATGTTTCAGACAGTTCGAAATCTTTCCGAAACATAGAAGATATTGTTTCTGTTAGAAACTGGTTGTAATTTCTTAAAAGGAGCCCTGACCTTATATTGTTTCATTTGGCGCTTACTTCTTGTCCGTGGTGAATTACTTGCCGCACAAACATCACAATTGCGGCATCAAGCCTCCACATCTTGGCGGCTGTTCACCCAGTAGGATCGTTCGCGTACTTTTATCAGAGTTTTGTTAATGCCGAAATGTCCACCAGATGTTCCATTATGCACTTCCTGAAATACTTTTGGTATGCGACATCTGAAGATTACCAATCTCAAAGTAGTTGGGCTTTCCCAAGCTCTCTTCAACAGTCCAACCTCTACTCTGAGGGAGTCCTATTGTGCCCACAATGCCTTCAGCTCCACTGCCTTGTCTGAAATGTCGTTACAATCGGGTCGAGATCCTTTTTCTTTCTACTTCACAATAGGACCAGTTTCCTTATCCTTTAACTGCCCTTCCCTTAATGTCTTTTTTTGTCCAGTCATTCGAAACTTAAATTTTAACTGTGTTGACAATAAGTATCCCTTGCTGTTTTTCCACCCTGTGGCAGTGCATGCAGTCTTCCTGACAGGGTCTTTTGGAGAGGGCATCTGCATTTCTATGGGATTTCCCGGGACGATGTTCGATTTTAAAATCGTACTGCTGCAGTTTTTCTATCCAGCGAGCTAGTTGGCCTTATGGGGTCTTCAACTAACCACTTCAATGCGGAATGGTCGGTCTGAACTTTAAAATGTTGTCTATATAGATATTTGTGAAAATGGTCTATGGATTTGACAATGGCCAATAGTTCCTTCCGTGTCACACAATAGTTACGTTCTGGCTTGGACAACGTCTTGCTGAAGTACTCAATTACTTTTTCCTGTCCATTTTGAATTTGGAAAAGAGCACATCCAAGTCCAGAATTACTGGCATCCGTGTCTAATACGTAAAGACCTTTCCGCTCTGGGTATGAAAGAACTAGACTCTAACACACCGTTGATTTTAGTGTTCTGAATGATGTTTTGCACTCTGGTGTCGACTGGTACTGAACCTCCTTCTCTTTAGAAAGCCGGTGTAGTGGCTTCGCAATATCAGTAAATCGTTCCAAAAATTGTCTGTAGTAAGTGCATAACCCAAGAAGGCTTCGTACTTCGTGAACATTTGAAGGCCTCGACCAATCTCGTACTGCTGAAATCTTGTCTGGGTCCATTCTTATCCCCTCCGAAGATATGACATGTCCAAGGAATTTGATCTCTTTCTGGAACATTAGGCACTATTTGGGATTCAATTTCAGGTGTTCATTTTTAATTCTTCCAAACACTTCTTGAAGTATCCTCAAATGCTCCTTAAAATCCTGTCCCATAACCATCACATCATCAAGATAAACTAGGCATGTCTTCCAAGTTAGTCCTCGTAGTACCAGTTCCATCAGTCTTTCAAAAGTCGCTGGCGCATTGCACAGCCCGAAATTCATTACAATGAATTGATAAAGGCCACTTCCTGTCGAAAAGACTATCTTGTCTTTGTCATCTGGATGAAATCCCACTTGCCACTATCCGCCTCGAAGATCTAGAATGGAAAACCACTTTGAACCTGCCAGTGTACTTAGTGTGTTATGAATTCAGGGTAACGATAGCTGTCTTTCCTTGTGTCGTCTTATTTCCAGGCCCTTCATCATTTTTCTTAAGTATTATTTTCTTCCTGTCTTTTTCTTTCTAGTTCTTCCATCATTATTCTCTGTTCGTCTTTCTCTTCCTAGCGTTTTCTCTTTTGTTCTTTTTTTTCGTCCTGCCGTCTTCTCTCTTGTTCTTCTTTTTCTTCCTATCGTCGTCTCTCTTGTTATTATATTTCTTCCTGCCGTCTTCTCTCTTGTTCTTCTATCATTTTTTTGGATTGCTCCATTTGTTGCAACAGTGTTGCAAGCAAGTCCTGTGTTTGTTTCTCCGCCATACTTCTTAGTGGCATTAACTCACGACACGTAAATCAGTTCAAGATAAAGTTTACTACACTATAATGCCCATAATATGTATCTATCACGTCTATTTTAATAATGCAATGTTCCAGAAAAATATCGAAACGGTACTAGAAAATCTTATATACAGTCTATACTACTTTTGAGTTGACGCAATTCACTTATCTCCACTAATTGTGCAATGGAATGTTCCAGAACTTCCACGAAATGTCATTATTAAGTCTTGTTTTGAGTCTATAACACGATCCCGTTAACATAGTTCACATATCTCCTATAGTTTCCAAATATAATGTTCTAGAATTTTCCCGAAATTACACTAATAGACCCTTTTCTCAGTCCACAACATGTTATTACTAGCGGCACTCGCGTATTTGCAGCTATTCCTAAATGGAATGTTCTAGAAACTTCTCGAAAATCCACTTTAAAGTCACTATTCAGTCCAGAAATAATCCTCGAAACACTGTCCAGTAGCTTAATTCTCCGTTTTACCACTAATTTCTGAGAAGAACATCAGAACTTTTTCGAATATTCCAGAAATGTCTCTTCCAATACACTTCCGACACCAAATTATTACGTATTTGCTATCCACACAAACACCTATATTCGTAGATTCGTTGATTAAAAGTCCAGGTAACACTTATTCACTACTTTATTTACTAATTAACAATTAAACGCGATAGATTAATGACTGTCTTAACTATAATCACAATTAAACACTTAAGTTTCTCTCTTATTTCTTCTTTACTCGTTCACTTTTAATTTAAGACCGAGGCTCCGCCCTCCGTGCGTCTTATTTATACATCCATTCACACGGTCTAGAACATTCCAGAACATTCTCTGCCGTTCTCGTACAATTCCAGTCTCATCTAACCAGTCTACACAGTCCAGTAGAATATTATCTAAATTTTCGAAACATATTCATTTTGGTTGTGAGTGTTGGGGAGTGTTTGCTATTTTAGTGGCCATTTTGGACACTAAAATAGCACTTTTAAAAAAATACGTTGTATAGGTAAAGGCTTAATATCGATATAAATTAAGAAAAAGAAATATAATTTGATGTTCGGATTACGTTACTAATCATTATCAAAAAATAATTATGAAAAAGAAAATGTTTAATAAATAGTTTAAATTAAAAACATTTATATTTGTAAGGCGCATTTAAAATATGGAAGTATCTCCCAAATTAATCGATAAAATTTTCGTCGTATACGTTTTTTCAGACCAGACATCTGTCAAAAATTACATTATAGTTTTCACACTATTCCAAATATTATCTTACACCTTAATAAATTATTTCCATATTGAAAGTTATAAAGATACTCACAATATTGAAACATTATTATTAGGCATGAAAGATAATAAAACTTTCCGAAACTGATTGCACACATTGTTGGTTGCAAAAACATTAATGGATACAAAATATAATGAAGTATCGACACATTTGCGAAACTGTGTACAAAGCAGCAAGCTGCAAATTTGAAACAGGTTTCTCTTTATTTTCGAACCCAGCAAGGAAGCGCACAGTGCCACCATAATAGAAACACGTCCTGTATAACCATACGAAATTATGTATGTATCGAATAATTATCGCAACATGACGGAAATAGCTCCCATTTTAGACATGGTAACAGGCACACTTTGTTTGAAACGTCTGCGAAAATATTCCTTAAAATGATACTTGGGAAACTACCACCAAGTTTTTCATCTAATAAAAAATCAATTTTTCGATGACGGATTTAAAAAAAGAGAACTTGAGACTTACTTAAACCCTTTAGGCATGCAGAGAGCACAAAGTATGTAATAGACGAAATTTTAGGCAGATGTGGCAATGAAGTTCTTAGACTAACCTCATACCCTTGTGATTATAGGGTTAAACTCCCATTGGAAGCGTATTCGTGCGAACCACAGTTCGCACGTACACGCTTCTATTGTGAGTCTAGCCTAACCCTATTGAAATGGCCTGACGGTGACTATAAGACCAAACACATAAATAAGGAGCTCCCATCGAAAGATGAACTAATTCAATTAGCATTATGAAAATTTGTAACGCGAAGACGAATAATTGGTGGGAACGCTAGCTTTGAAAATCCTCCTCCCATCATCAGTTTCTTTACCAGAATTTGATAGTTCAGAGTCAGGCTAAGAATTTGATTCTGATGCAGTAATGATGGATGAGTGAGGAAGAGAACTAAGGCTATATTTTGGCACACTACGTTTTTAAATTCCAAAGCACAAACCGTAGGAGCTACGGTTTTTTCAGTCTTTTTTGTTACATGGCTTTCTGAAATGTTTAGTCGTGGAAAATGTTTATCCTTTGTTTGGTTTAAAAATTGTTACGGGTTTTTAGACATTCTCCAATAGGTATAGTGTCGGTGTAGCTTAGATAGCACGAAATACTGAGTGACACTTCCTTTATAAAATAGAGTCCGGTAACAATACATCACATCGTTGCTGTTTGCAGGTATACCTTTGTCTCGCAATCTGTCCTCAGTTGCACAACTCACTGGCAAAGCTAGATTTGTAAATCTGTATAATGTTATAGACTATTAATTTATGTGACTTCGTGGTTGAATGGTAAGGACATTTGCTTCGATCCCCGTTCGAGGAGCTAGGATTTTTTCTAAATCAGAAAATAATCCTAGCATATTCGGATATTGGGTGTGTGTCTTTTGTCTCTATACTTGGTCCGTTAATACTAGACAGTAATTTGGCGAACCAGGGACTAGAATCTACAACAAATTTTTTTAGGAACGGCAAAACCATACATACCTACTTGAAAGTAACTACCAGTACTTCAAAATTATATGATTTTGCCATGCCTAAAATTTTTTGTAGAGACTTCTAATTGGCCAAATTACTGTCTCTATTAATGGACCAAGTTTAAATGTGTAGAAATCTCCTACATAAGGTACCTTGAGGTACAGGGTTAGTCATCATAAATTGACACCCCCTTCATTTCTCTTAATTTTCATCGAAGCGAAAATTTAAAAAAGGATTTTACACGGTTTTTAACGAATTTTTAGAATACTTAAACGAATTTTAAAAATTTTCTCAAATTGTAAGGGTGCGAAAAAAATATTTTTTTTTAAATCGAACACCCTATATTTTTTACTTAAAAAAAATTGTCCGTAGTTTTCTGATCACACAAATGTATGATTCTTGTATGTTTGCAAGAATAGTTCTAGAGATATTAGTAAAGATATATTGTCACATCACGGGAATAAGTTTAACACAATACCATAAATCAGGAGAGCCATGCACCGAAATGGTTAAAAGAAACAAGTAGTTTGCTTGACAGGTCTCACGTAAGATTATTATTTTATTAAGACACTTTACATTCCAAAGTATTTAGTGTTTATAATTGTTGATATGGGATATTCTTTTGTCGAAAGAAAAGAAATAGTGGAAATTTACCTTACCAGCAATAAAAACCTCCTTAGCTAAAAGAGAATATGCAAGAAAATTTTCTCAGAGATGCGTTCCCTCGAAGAACACCTCTAATATTTATCACAAGTTTAGGGGACGCGAATCTTTGAAAGATAGAAAAAAAAGTAAAACAGAGGTTCAAAACAGGACAAGGTATGGAATTAGAAGTTTTACTTTTTTTTTGCCGAACACCCCGATAAATCTACAAAGACTGCTGCAGAAGAATTTAATATTTCTCAAGCAAGTATAAGTAGGATATTAAAACGTCACAAATATAAGTCTTATAGTATTTTGCCAGTTCACCTTTTAACTGTATAAATATATATATATATATATATATATATATATATATATATATATATATATATATATATATATATATATATATATATATATATATATATATATATATATATATATATATATATATATATATATATATATATATATATATATATATATATATATATATATATATATATATATATATATATATATATATATATATATATATATACAAAGCAGAAAGGTAGTCTTGACTGACTAGTTAAAGAAGAAAAGATAATAATTTTGAGGATGCAGTCAAAAGGGTAAGATATCTAGGCCGAAGCAAAGAAAACTCTTTGTTACTTGTCAAGCTTTCGGAAAATTTTATTTCCTTCTATATATATATATATATATATATATATATATATATATATATATATATATATATATATATATATATTTTTATATATATATATATATATATATATATATGTATATGTATATGTAATAATAGAAATAGAATAGAAGAGGATAATAATTTTTTAAAAAACGTATTTTGGACCGATGATAGTAGCTTTACAGCTGCCGGACTTTTTAATAGAAAAAAATGCGCATTATTGGGCGCCCGAAAAATCCACATATTATAAAGAAGATAAAAAAACAAGGATATAATACAGTAAATGTGTGGTGTGGTATTCATCAAAACGCAATTGTAGGCCCCGTATTCATGGATGGGTATTTAAATGCAGTGCGTTATTTGAATATTCTTCGGGGTGAAAAAACTGTTTAGATAATATTCCTCTTCCAAAAAAATCTGTTATTGGGCATCAGGACGGCGTTCCCCCACACTCTGTACGCAACGTAACGGAATATTTGAATGAAAGATATCCACTTTGGGTATGAATATACAGTCCTATACATTGACCTGCTAATAGCCCAGACTTGAGTCCTTTGGACTTATTTCTGTGGGGAACACTAAAACAAAATATTTATGAAAATTCGATTTATAATAACATCGACGAGCATTCCTTCAATGCATTAGACAAGCAATAGAAAATTTGCGGCAAAATGATCAATTATTTGAGAATGTGAGAAATAAATTTATAAAAAGATGCCAACTGTGCCTTGAGAGAAGAGGAGGATACGTGGAGAACACATAAACATATTGCAAACCTATTGTATTAAATACGTAATTATATCGTATTATTATTATATCGTAATTCTTACCATATTTATTGTAGCATTTTGAAGTTGTTTTTATTTTCTGTTGTTATTTATTGTTGTTCATTGTTGTTCTTATACTGTTCGTTGTCGTTTATTAAGTTTTGTTTTATTATAATAAAGGTCATTATTAGATACTATATGTTTTCACATCAAGGAATAAAGAATTATCATAATTTCTTTTATTAAAAAAAAAAAAAGATATCACGACATATCCCGATAACAGTTGAAGCAATAATACAGTAATGATACATTTTTCTGATCAGAAACTAAAGGATAATTTTTTGACATAAAAAAAATACAGGGTGTTCCATTTAAAAAAAATCATGTTTTTTTGCAACCTTCTAATCTGACAAATTTTTCTAAAAATTGATTATCCTAAAAGTTCATAAAAAACGTGTAAAATTCTTTTTCTGAATTTTTCAATTCGATGAAAATTAAGAGAAATAAAGGGGTGTCAATTTTAGGTGTCTAACTCTGTACCTTCAGGGATACAGGGTGTTGTATTACCTGTGGTATTTAATTATGTTCTATTACAAACACACTCTTGGTTTAAAATAAATGGAAGGTTAGTGCTATCTATTTACATTTTATTCATATATTTCATGCTAAGAAAATGACTAACGAACTTTAATATAAGTAGGAATCAGAAAAAATAACTTTTCATGTCCGTTGAGCAGAATTTATTTTCAATTACAGTTTCTAAAATCAACAAACGAATGTTATAACTTGACAATTGGTAATTAGAATAATAGTTATATATGATGAAAATGATGGACCTATTATAAACATATTTATTTATTTAGGTGTCCTAAAAGTCGCGCGCCACCAAAGGTTTAAAAATTCATTGTCGTTCACTTAAGGAAATACCAGCAATTTAAAAGTAGAAAATAACTAATATTGTTAAATAAATACTAGACACACTTTAACAATAATATGCAATACTTTATTATAATAAATGTCAAAATGCTGCCCATTTGCGCCTAGAGATGCATTAGCTCTTACGAAGTTTTTTGCATAAGCCGGAGTATTTCAGAACTCACGATAGCAGCAATATCCTAATTGATGGTACGAAAATTTTTATCATGATTTTAAACCTTCAAAGCAATAATTCTCTCAGTTTTTTTCATTTCAAACATTTCAATAAAGTAATTTATACATACCGCGGGTATGAAATAACCCAGATGACCCTTAAATTTATAACTGTCATTGTGTGTGCCCCCGTATCTCAAAAAGTAAAGCGCACATTATATAATATTTATATATATATATATATATATATATATATATATATATATATATATATATATATATATATATATATGTATATATATATATATGTATATATATATATATATATATGTATATATATATATATATATATATATATGTGTATATATATATATATATATATATATATATATATATATATATATATATATATATATATATATATATATATATATATATATATATATATATATATATATATATATATATATATATATATATATATATATATATATATATATATATATATATATATATATATATATATATATATATATATATATATATATATATATATATATATATATATATATATATATATATATATATATATATATATGCTATTCCTAATGTTGTTTTATAGCGTGCCTACAAGGTGGTTCGCGACTTTTGTGACACACTGTATAAAAGTTTTAGTTAGAGAGGAAGAATGTAGCTTTTAGTACCTTTTGATTACTTAAATGGCACATTTATCTAGAAACACATAAAAAATAGATTTAATTTTCGGTCGCGACCTTTTTAAAAGATAATTATGCATTTCTTATTTTTTGCCAATAGACAGTTCGATTGGGTTGTTGAGCACAAATTGTTTTTGTTCGATTGCAACAACAGTTTCGGATGGTTCATGGTGTGGATAAGTTGGCCACCGAACTAGGATGGGTCGGAAGCGTAAAGAAAGTTAACGCTTGTGTAGCTGGGCTGTTTCCGGTTCCGGTAGGTGAGCGCCGTTCATAGATGGGCCGATAATCCCTCGTGGGTCCGCCGATATTTAGCCGTCTTCTTTCTTTCCTTTGTACCTCCTACTATCTTCAGCTAGTGCATCGGGTCACCGAACATCATAGGTGGATCACGTACAATTTTTCAAGGAAATTCTTTTAAATAGAGTTGTAATTTGTTGGAACAAAAACGTTAAATAAGGTGTTTAACAACTTGTGAAGAGGTTATTCAAGAGGAACATTTTTGTAATATAGTTAAGTCAATAGTAAGAGATAGCTAAAACTATTAACACATAAAAAATAAAATAGAAATATAAGATCAAGAGAATTGCTAATTATTACTTTTTATACATTTGCTAAAAATTTATCACAGATAAGTATAATACGTACATTTTTATACAACTACTTTACCGGCCACGATGAATATTGGATTATAAAAAGATGCTATGTATATTATGTTTAGTACAACTAAAACAGTAATGTTATTTTTAATTAAATCAGTTTCATAAAATCCTAAACTGAAATGTCAAAAAAAATCTGTATGTATACCTATAGACATGTATGTACATATGAATATCTGACCGGTTTTTGTAAATCCGATATAATTTTTGTTAAACCTTTTACATCACAAACCATTCTTCTATCAATTAGAGTAAATTTAATATTTTGGGGGCATGTTTTATGTGATAAAGCTGATAAAGGTTAACCTTTAAAAACAACTGAATATTACTATTGTTTTCAAATAAATTGCCATTTAAAAAATAGAAATTAAAGAGCTAGTAAATTTTATTTTCCAACACATTTTGTTATATTTTTAGTTGAACAATTTCATCTATCTGTAATATCGTTTTCTACAATTCCACTACATCCTCTAACCCAAGCAAAAGTCAAAGTATTACTATTTTCATTTTTAATACACTGAATTGAGTAAGTGGTCGGTTCCTTGTGAAACATCTTGTAAATAATTCTTATAAAGAAATACACTGCTTTTAGATGAATCAAATAAACTGTATTTAGATACATTCTACATATGTTTCGGCTTTTTAGGCCTTTCTCAAGAGCTTTACAGATAAATACTAAAGTTATGAGCACAATTTACCTAATATATAAAAACTTTCACTAATCTGGTTAAAAATTACAGGAAATTCCCTGGGTAATAAAACTAAATGTCTACCTACTCGGAGTATAATCTACTGGGCGATTCTTAAAACCTTATCTATTATAGGCGTGTTGATGTAGTTTTGCTGGTCATTGGTGGTACAAGGGTTGCTTTTAAGGGATTTTTTTATTTCTAATTGTTCTAAAAAGGTTTAGGCGTTTTCCTTTTCTTTCTGTATGGATTAAATTTATGTTCTCTGTGTCTATAAAATGATTTTTATCAATGCAATGTGTTGCCATTCCTGTATTCTTATTGTTATTTAGAATGGCTTTTTTATGTTCTTTAACCCTATCAGCTATACTTCTACCACTTTGACCAATATATACAGCATTACAATCTTTACATTTAATTTCATATACACCTGATTTATTGAGTTTACTTATTTTTTCTTTATTATTGACTAAAATACTTCCTAAATTTGTTTTATTTACACTAATTGTGGAAATGCCTAAATTATTTAGTTTATTACTGATCTTATCACTATACTTCGGAATGTAATTAATGAAATTGTATTTAGTTGTTTTTTTGGGTACAATAAAAAATTCTTTTTGAAGCATTTTTTGCTGTTTGTTTTTCAACATATTGTCTATTAATGACTCGTTATATCCATTATTTTTTGCGATTTGTTTAATTATATTGAGTTCCTTGTTGAAATCATCCTCATCTAGAGGAAAATGTGTAAGTCTATGTATTAAGCTATGGAAGGGGGAAAGTTTAATTTGCCAAGATTGTTGTGAGCTATAATGAATGACCGTGTCTGTGGTAGTGGGTTTTCGATATATACTATATTTTAAATGATTACTATGTTTTTTAACGTTAACATCCAAAAAGTTTAATTGACCATTTTCTTCAGTTTCCATAGTGAACTGAATTTTTCTATTAAAGGAATTCAATAAATTAAGGAAACTACTTAGATTCCTTTCAGTACCGGTCCATATGTAAAAAATATCGTCTACATATCGAGTCCAATAAAAAACATGTGATTTTAGGCTGCTATTACAATTAAAAATTAAACCTTCAAAATTCACCATAAATATCTCAGCTAACAAAGGAGAAATAGGCGAACCCATTGGTAAGCCATCTTTTTGTTTATAAAATTCACCATTGAACTGAAAATAGTTCTGTTCAATGCAAATCTTTAGAATGTTTTTTAATTCTGTTTTTTCAGTTAAATCAATTTGTGCATTGTCTATTAAATTATATACAATTAGTTTTAGTTCCATAAGCGGGATAGATGTGAATAGACTTTTCACGTCAAACGAGACTAGTTTTGCATTGTTCGGTAGAATTAAATTTTTTGTGTTTTCAATGAATTCAAAAAGAGTTTTTTATCGAATGTATCGATTTGAAATTGGTTAGACTAGGTAAGATATAATTTAGTTCTTTGCAAACCTTATAGGAAGGTGCATTAATATATGATACTACTGGTCGGATCGGAACATTCTCTTTATGTATTTTTGGAAGGCCATATAGTAGAGGTGGTGATGGGTTCATAATTTTTAGTTTATACAACTCTTTATTATGAAATATTGTGTTACATTTTTTGATGTTAGAGACAATTTCTGATTGGTATTTACTGGTAGGAGTTAAACTTCCTACAAAAAGGTTTAAAATATTCTCCACATAATGTCAATAAAAAAGATCTTGAACTTCTAGCTGTAAATACAGAATTAGCTACTACCTCAATAGATAACATTTCATACTTTGAAAAACATAGTATAGGTAACCTATTCAACCTAATAAAATGTAACACTAACAAAGGAGAAATTAGCTTATTAAAAAACATAAAGCAAAAACTGGATGACAACAATTTGGTACTATGTAAAGCGGATAAAGGTAACACAATTACAATTCTAACCAGACTAGAATACAATGAAAAGTTACAAGCATTGTTAGATAGTGACGACTTTGAAAAAAATTAACAAGAATCCTACCAGTAAATACCAATCAGAAATTAACACAATATTTCATAATAAAGAGTTGAATAAACTAAAAATTATGAACCCATCACCACCTCTACTATATGGCCTTCCAAAA
This sequence comes from Rhamnusium bicolor, assembly GCA_029963845.1. Taxonomy (NCBI): domain Eukaryota; kingdom Metazoa; phylum Arthropoda; class Insecta; order Coleoptera; family Cerambycidae; genus Rhamnusium; species Rhamnusium bicolor. The sequence continues at coordinate 49,669 of JANEYF010004174.1, forward strand.
ATACATAAAGAGAATGTTCCGATCCGACCAGTAGTATCATATATTAATGCACCTTCCTATAAGGTTTGCAAAGAACTAAATTATATCTTACCTAGTCTAACCAATTTCAAATCGATACATTCGATAAAAAACTCTTTTGAATTCATTGAAAACACAAAAAAATTTAATTCTACCGAACAATGCAAAACTAGTCTCGTTTGACGTGAAAAGTCTATTCACATCTATCCCGCTTATGGAACTAAAACTAATTGTATATAATTTAATAGACAATGCACAAATTGATTTAACTGAAAAAACAGAATTAAAAAACATTCTAAAGATTTGCATTGAACAGAACTATTTTCAGTTCAATGGTGAATTTTATAAACAAAAGATGGCTTACCAATGGGTTCGCCTATTTCTCCTTTGTTAGCTGAGATATTTATGGTGAATTTTGAAGGTTTAATTTTTAATTGTAATAGCAGCCTAAAATCACATGTTTTTTATTGGACTCGATATGTAGACGATATTTTTTACATATGGACCGGTATTGAAAGGAATCTAAGTAGTTTCCTTAATTTATTGAATTCCTTTAATAGAAAAATTCAGTTCACTATGGAAACTGAAGAAAATGGTCAATTAAACTTTTTGGATGTTAACGTTAAAAAACATAGTAATCATTTAAAATATAGTATATATCGAAAACCCACTACCACAGACACGGTCATTCATTATAGCTCACAACAATCTTGGCAAATTAAACTTTCCCCCTTCCATAGCTTAATACATAGTCTTACACATTTTCCTCTAGATGAGGATGATTTCAACAAGGAACTCAATATAATTAAACAAATCGCAAAAAATAATGGATATAACGAGTCATTAATAGACAATATGTTGAAAAACAAACAGCAAAAAATGCTTCAAAAAGAATTTTTTATTGTACCCCAAAAAACAACTAAATACAATTTCATTAATTACATTCCGAAGTATAGTGATAAGATCAGTAATAAACTAAATAATTTAGGCATTTCCACAATTAGTGTAAATAAAACAAATTTAGGAAGTATTTTAGTCAATAATAAAGAAAAAATAAGTAAACTCAATAAATCAGGTGTATATGAAATTAAATGTAAAGATTGTAATGCTGTATATATTGGTCAAAGTGGTAGAAGTATAGCTGATAGGGTTAAAGAACATAAAAAAGCCATTCTAAATAACAATAAGAATACAGGAATGGCAACACATTGCATTGATAAAAATCATTTTATAGACACAGAGAACATAAATTTAATCCATACAGAAAGAAAAGGAAAACGCCTAAACCTTTTAGAACAATTAGAAATAAAAAAATCCCTTAAAAGCAACCCTTGTACCACCAATGACCAGCAAAACTACATCAACACGCCTATAATAGATAAGGTTTTAAGAATCGCCCAGTAGATTATACTCCGAGTAGGTAGACATTTAGTTTTATTACCCAGGGAATTTCCTGTAATTTTTAACCAGATTAGTGAAAGTTTTTTATATATTAGGTAAATTGTGCTCATAACTTTAGTATTTATCTGTAAAGCTCTTGAGAAAAGCCTAAAAAGCCGAAACATATGTAGAGTGTATCTAAATACAGTTTATTTGATTCATCTAAAAGCAGTGTATTTCTTTATAAGAATTATTTTCATTTTTATAATATTTGAACAATAGTCGATACATTTGCATACAGTGTTTGCCTACACACCCTCGTATCTTTCTCATTATTTTTCAGAACAACTTCAAATTTTTGTCAGTTATGCAATCAACAAAATTGATTATTTTTTTTGCCTACAAAAAATGTACTTCGTCGATCAAAGCCTACTGAGAACGGTTAAAAATCGTTTATCTTCAAAACTAAAGGAAAAAAGGAGGGTGTACCATGATCATATTACACCCAGTATAGTACTACATAGTGATGAATTCGAAAAAAAGATCGACTATGTAAATCTAGAAATGTTTATTTCATTCTGTGGGAAGTAAGAAGGTGTGACGTCGGCTTCACTCGATTTCATTGCATTTTTAGCTAATATTAATTTTTAAATGGATTTCAATCGCAAATTCAAAGAGTTTTTTTATTTAAAAACGATAAAGGGACGTCGAAAAAAAACTTTTTCTAGAAGTGCTTTTATACAGGGTGTATATAAAATTTTCATAAACATCTAACAAAGGTACCTACATCTATTTTTTTATAAAAAAAAAATCATTTATATGGATACAGGGATATTAATTCTTAGGTAATGGACGAATTCAGACTGCAAGTCATTTAATTTTTATACAGGGTGAAACAGAAAATCACATGAAAAATAGCATTTGAATTGGGTTGAACTAATTCGTATTACCTAGAGTAGTTCCAGATTACGTGCGCGGTTAAATCTCATAAATCAGGAATCTTAGTTAAGTAACTCAGGCCGTGGAAGTTTCTGGTTTGTTAAATATAACGTTGTTGCATTGTGTTGGCATAAAGGTTAGGTTAGGTTATTGTAAGTGGATCCTAGTGGACCCTCCACTGCGGCCATTAGAAGGCCTATTGTGGCTCACTCCTAATTATTATATTTCACCCACTAAGTTCAGTCTCTTAATGAAACTGATAACTTTATTGGGTGAAAATGTGTCCAAATCCTCTGGTAGAAGTTGCCCTTTGCCAAATATTGAGAATCGGATCCTCTCAGCGGGAGAGGTGCATAAGACGTGGTCTGCCTTCTCATCATTCTCCAAGCATAGACGGCACTCAGAGTTTTCCGCTAGGCCGAGTTTATGCAGATGACAGTTTAGTCTGCAGTGCCCGGTATATAGGCCTGTTAGAGTTTTCAGGTTTATCCTGTTGAAAAGTTTCTTAGTTCTTAATTTCAAGGGGTATTTTATAAACGCCTTCGAATGAACTAATCCTGGTAACTCTTGCCAATACTGGAGAGTTTTTCTTTCAGCCCAGGTTGAGATAGCCATCTTAGCTTGAAAATAAGTACCGGTTCTGATCCGATTATTTGTGATCCTGCTCCTTCTCTGGCCAAGGAGGCGGCTATTTCGTTACCTTCTATACCAGAGTGGCCGGGTATCCAGACCAGAGTCACTTTATTATTTTTGCTCAAATGATTTAAGAGGCTTCTGACACTTCCATACCATTTTGGAGTTACAGCGGTAGGAGCCAAGAGCTTTTATAGCTGCTTGGTTATCTGAAAAAATTGTAATTGATCTGCGTGTAAGATGCATATATTCCAGCCTTCGTACACACAGTTCAATGGCATGAACCTCGGCCTGAAAAATAGTTACATTAGTACCTAGGTTTGAGGATATCCTCACTCTTGTCCTGTAGCTGTGTACTCCGGCTCCTGTTCCCTCAGGAGTTTTGGAGCTGTCTGTAAACCAGCAACTGTCTGCTCTCAGTATGTCGGTTTTATTCCGATCCCACTCATCTCTTTCTGGAAAAAGGTCAGCTCGTAGTTGGTCATGGTAGGCATAGTATCCGAGGGCATTCCCAGGATGCTGTGACTCTCTATGTTATCCAACAACCTGTTTCGCTCCATGATACTAGTCTGAGGCATATTAATGGCCGCTTGTTGCAGTCTATATGTTGTTCACCTGGCCTCTCTCTCAAAATATATATGAAGAGGGGGTAAGTCCAAGAGGATTTCCATTGCAGCTGACGGTGTGGTGTTAATTGCCCCCATTACGCTCAAGCATGCTAATCTCTGTAATCCAGAGAGTTTGGCTTTTGCCGTCCGGTGTGATCCTTTCGGCCACCAAACGATGGATCCGTATGTTATCATTGGTCTGATGACCATGACATAGATCGAGTAAATTTGATGGGGACCCAAGATTTACCACAAATACGACGGCATGTCCATAAGGCATGTTGGCATATAAATACAACTTCATTTTTACTTTATACTTTACTTTATATAGAATTCATATAAATAAACCAAAACACCCGCAAAGACAAGGCCGTCCGCGATTGATAAGTAAAAAATAAAAATAAAGTTGTATTGATAATTATTATTCATCATTGTAACATTTATTATGAGCAAAAATAAACGTTATTATTATTATTATTACTTTAGTTAGCTATACAAACATATTTACCAACGTAACTTCTTCTAACCTAATTTATTTAAAATACACAAGCTATAGATAATAAACTTACGTATCTGTTTGCTTTTATTTTCTAATTTCTGCAGAAAAAAAAACACTTTTTGAAAAAACGCTGCGATCATCATTAAATCAACTTTCAGTAAATTGTGCGATTGAGCTTTGGAATAACATTGTTCAGTCATGTTTAAAACTTATTAACCAGTTATATTTAAATAAACAATGCAATATCAATATCTCAGCCAGGACATAACCAAATAATTTCAGGAAACAATCACCCGTACTTAATTAATGCATGAACTATATAGGTATCGTACCGTTCACCCACGGGAGATTTCCTGGTTTATGACGTTGCGCCACTAGGACAGTGTTTTCAGACACGCCTTTAGGCCTCAGTTATACTTCTAGGTGGCAGGCGGCGGGTGACGGGTGATGGGTGATGGGCGGCAGGCGTCAGTTGATGAGGTGTTTATACTTTATTGGGGTTGTAGATACGCATGCAGGAAGGCAAGAGGGCGATTTCAGTCTCAATTCAGATGGCGTTCAGAACGCGTCGTATGTTATTAATGTTAGATGGTGATGAGGTTCCAGCAAGAAGAAGGAGAAGGTACTGTATTCACCCGATACACGCCATTTCTTATCAATAAAATCAGAATTTTTGTGGTTTGGATCCGCATCATTCCAAATTGCAGGTCTTGTCTGCACTTCACTTATTAGAACCTCACGATACTCTAGAAATTACGTATTTTGACATTGCATATAAATTTTACACGTTTTCAGTAGAAGTGTCGCTTAAAACTACGGGTGTTGTCACTCGAATCTGTAGCATTTCACAGATACGGGTGGCGGCCTGGCGATGTCACCGTGCTGTTTCCTGTCACCTGATCATACTATAAACGATATCATTTAAAACAATGCGCCACACCTACAAGTGACATCGCCTATCACCCGTCATCCGCCGCCTGCCACCTAGAAGTATAACTGAGGCCTTTAGTTTCTGATATTCAATTAGTAATTCAGGCATATTCTAGGTGGAAATTATTAAAACAGATTTGAAAATTGCTAATGTTTAATAAGACTGTATTAGAATATGTGAATTAATTTTAAAAATCCGGTATGAGCAAGTTCTTTATTTATCTCATCTAGATGAAGGGAGTCCAAAATATCATTAACTAATACCATATTTTTCGGATTGCTTTAGATATGTTTTTCAGTTTTTCCTATTTTCTAAATTGCAAATATGACAAAAAATTTAAAAACCACTGTAAAAACTGGTGTTAAGATTAAAAATGTATGAATCATCAATCACTTAAATAATTTGTGGCACATTTACAATGTTTTCTTGTCACTTCACCACTGAAATTTAAACCAAAATACAAAATATTTAATACTATTTAAACACAGATTAACTTTCTATTTTCTTTTTAAAGAACAATATTGCAATGATCCTTTGGACAAATTAGTTATTTTTATAAAAAAAAATTTCTTTTAATCGGGTTTCGAAAAAGCCTCTAGAAGTAAATAGTGATTTTAAGTCAGCAATTTCGCGTAACACGAGCACTATTTAAACAATTTTTGTTTTTGATGTTATACCGCATTGATATACTTACCCTTTATTAATATTCTTGTGGCCACGTGCAGATTTGCTGCCCCACCAACCACTGCCTTTGTTTATGCTACTCACTGCTCGCGGTCCCCGGTCCATTGTTAGAGGTATCGCGTGTCGCCTTTTTCTTTTGACTTTTTTTTGTCTTAAAGCCCCCGTGCATTATGGGGCCATGTCGCGATGGCCAACGAGAATATGAACGGTGCACACGCGGCCAGCTGGCCGCGCGTCCAGTTGTTTATAAAGACTGCGCACTAGGAGTCGACTACACGGCGGCCAGTACAGTACAATTTGTACAGGAACATTGTCACGCATTAAAACTCACTAGTTCAAGTGCAGTGTGCTTTATTCTTTCTTCCTTATTGACTATACACACTTGCTGGCCACTCTAGGTTGATCGCATTCTTGGTCGTGTATATCCTGGCCACGATGGTCATGGCTGTCGCAACTTAGCCGCTTAGTACGCTGGCACTCTTAAGGCCGCAGGCCGTTTTGCCACCTCTTGATGTGGCCGCCCGTGTGCGGTGCACACTTCGCACACATGGTTGGCGCGGCCCTGATTTATTATAAGGTTATGCTATGTTATGTTATGCACTTACAATACGGATTATTTTGGTATTTTTTTGGTATAATTTTACATTTTATAACTGTTGTAGATGAGTGTTTATATGTGACTAAAACTTTTCTGGCTAGTGGTGCGGTTTGTTTATGTTAACTGTGAGGAGGTGTGATTTATGTGTGTATTATTAGATATGATATTTTCGTACATTGGTAGTGTGGATTATTAGGATTAAACAATTTATTTTATTTATGGACTTGATGGAAAGATGTAAAAACTTGTTAGTATTTATTTTTATAAATGTATTACATATTATCCCCTTTATATTTAATTTACGGTTGTTAATTTCGTTATTATGTCTTTTAATTTGTAGCATTTCATGTATTGTTCTTCGGTGGTAGTCTAATGCATGTCGCTGTTTTTATATTATATTTATGTGTATATATACTTTTGTGTAGGTATTGTTCGGATTGACCTATATATGTGCTGTTACAGTTATTGCAGTCTATTTTGTAAACGGTATTAGTTTCGTTTTTTGGTTGTTGGAAAATTATTAGAAACATTTTTCACAATTGTATCAGGCAGAGGTTAGTCAATAGGATATGTCAACCCTTGGTAAATGATCCGATCGTAGTAAAATAGACCCTGTGTTCTACCTAGTTGATGTACCATCTTATGTCGTGGACTGAAGTATAAGATAAGTAGCATTTTTTGTTATTTAATCTTTTGCCTTGTAAATGAAATGTACAAGATACCTTTATTGCTTTAAAGCGAAATATATATTAATTTACTAAGAGACACTTGATTTCCATATTTGATATATTATAAATAATATATTAATTCTCCATTTTGCATACTCTTGCTGAATAATATTTACAGGAAACAACTACTCAGCGGCCAAAAGCCCCAACCTTCGTTGAATTAAACCTGCAAATCTTATTTTGCTGCCTAAGATACCGCTATGCTTTGCAGCCACTAAGACATCAGTGATGTCTGACGGGTAGTAGCACTGACCACCAGAGGGGTACACTTGTCACTCACTACGTCTGTCTTGCTTAGTCTGCTTTAGGCTAGCCTGGTTTGCTATTATTATTTGTCTTTTCCATTACTTATGGTATATTGACGAGAACATAACAAGTTCGAAACTGGTCTAGGTCTATTGAGGAATTGACAAATTGTCTTAGCTACCAAACAAGACCTGCAGGTTCAATTCAACGCAGGTCGGGGCTTTTGTCCGCTGAGTAGTTGTTTCCTGTAAATCTTATTCAGTATATAGTTTACCCCACCAGGGTTAGAGGTTGCAGCTCTTGGTACCTGCTTTGCAGGTTGCTATCGTCACTCAGACATCAATGATTTCTGACAGGTACTAGCACTGACCACCAGAGGGAGAGACTCATCAGTCACTATGTCTAAACTCTTGCTGTAAAAGCTTTTCTATAATTTTAATATCCTGTATGATTAATTAAGAGGTAGCGTAGAAACAAGTTGATGTAAGTGATAACCCCGTATTAAATTGCATTTTTTTTAAATAAGTTATTTTAGAATAATGTCGAGTTAGGCAAATTAAAATAGATTAGTGTTTTTTGAGTAAAGTTTTCTTTTGAATTAATTCTCATTTCATGAATTTGGTAGTGAAGTTGTCTTTTGTCTTTAGTGTCAGTGAATTGTCCTTGCAAATTATATTTTTAGCGTAAACACCTTTTGTTGTAACTGCTGATACGGTTAGGTACACACTGTTTTTTGAGTAAAGTTGCCTTCTGCCTTTATGATCGATTTTCTATTTTATTTAGAGAATGAAGTTGCCTTCTGCCTTTACTGCCAGTGAATTGTCTTTTGCAATTATATTTTTTATTGTGAATACCTTTTGTTATAACTGTTGATAAAGTTACGTATTGTTTTTCGAGTAAAGTTGCCTTTTGCCTTTATTCTCGATTTTAAGCTTGATACATTAAGCGTGCCGCTTACTTTCAAAGTACGCTGTATATTGTGATATAAAATCATGGTGAAATTACTTTTCTGATTTTAACGTACCTGTATGATAGAAAAAATGTATTCGTATTGCCAGCTAGCACTTGATTATATTTAAGTTACTACTTTCTGACCATAACTACGTTGTAGTAAAACTGGCGCTAATAGAGCAAGTTAGCTTTAAATTGTATTATAGTAAATTATTATCTTAACAGTGGCGGTTCGTGGATCAAGAGATAGGGAGGTCAATTAGAAAAGTTTACTGTATTACCTACCTTTCAAAGTGATTTAAATTCCAAAACCTCCGGTCTTTTTGAGATGCAAAGTGGTCAATTACTTTTTCATTAAAGTCTTTTATCTTCTTTATTAATGCCCTTTCTATGGTAAGCATAGCTAAAGAACATAACCTTTCCTGACCCATGGCATTTCTTAAAAATGTCTTTATTCTTTTTAAGGTGGAAAAACAACGGTCACTTTCGACGGTAGTCATAGGGAGAGTACACAAGATTTTTAACAGTTTGACACTTTCAGAAAAAGTATTGCACAAATTATTGTTAATAAAAAGCTGTAACAAAGAAACTGCACCTTCACTATTGGAAAAATCTTCTCGGCTATATAATACTTCTAATTCAGTTTTAAGTTTCAAATGATTTATGACTGGATACTCCGTTTTAACTAATTTAAACATATCTTGAGGAAAGCTTTTTTTATAATCTTTAAATCGATCTGCGTGAAATAACTGAGACATTGCTAAATGATTACTGAAACCAAACCTGTTTTTGATCTCAGATGTAATTATATCACAAACTTCTAATGAAATTCTCCTTTTTGATTATTCCGTTTTACATCTCTGGGCAGACTGCATGGATGTCTCCTTCAAATAGTTATTCAAAATTTTATTTCTGATATCTTCAATTATTTTAGTATTAAAAACGCCAATACACTTATTTACCGTTATGACATCGATATTACATTTTTGTAATTGATTGAACAATATATCACAATGAGGCATAACTAAATGAAAAAAATTTAACCGGTAAAGAAAATGTTCATTTTGTAAGTAGTTTTTTAAACCAATAGCTTGTTAGAGTGTTGTTTTCTAATTCACTATCAATGATTTTTTCTAAACAATCTAATAATTCTGTTCGATAGGTATAAACAATCTCTATGCACTTTGTATTAAAATTCCATCATGTTGGAGCCGCTTTAGGTAATCTCACCTTAACAACATTATCTAACACGGCTGTTCTTTTTGGCGATTTTCCAAAGAATGAAGAAAAGCTATGTAAATTAGCAAAAAAAAATTTTATGCTATTATCCTGACTTGATGCTTTTTATAAAATTAAATTTAGTTGATGAGCGTAACAATGAATAAAATTTGCTGAAGGACAACTTTTTTAATTTTGGCTTGTACACCTCCAAATGCACCACTCATTACTGATGCTCTTTCGTAACTATTTGCTATCAATTTTTCAGGACTTTCATTAATTTTCAGACATTCTAACTCTTTTAAAATTACATCTGTCAAATGCTGCGATGTCGTTCCTTGAGGCTGATTAAATTTCCAAAATCTCTCACATACAACACCGTCTAAAACGTATCTAAACACAAAAACTACTTGTACTTTATTGGAACTATCTGTGGTTTCATCCACTTGAACTGCAATGAAGTCAGATTGATTAACCCATAACGCAACTTATGCCCATCTTTCAGTTTTAATATATTTTGTACAACACTCATATTTAATTGTAAACACCAAAAACACTGTTTTACTTAATTTCACGACAAGTAGAGATTTACTAATAAAATGTTCACAAATAAAAACATTAAAAACAACGCAACAGACTTTACAGACCAACGCGTACCTAGTCAGGATTAAGACTGCTCTACTCTGAACTTCGTGCGTTACCGTTTCCGTAAAATGTGTCAGAGACATTATCCCCGCCAGTGTATTCTGTCTCTTTTTGCTTTCTGACGATTCGCGCATAAGTCTATTTCACTTTCGTTGTAAATTCGGTCCGTAGCTAGCTTTGAGGACAAGTTGTGGATTGACCCAAGATTTTTAAATTCTATAAATGAATAATGTAATGAATATGAATGTAGATGCTCGGTGCTCGGAGAGGATACGAAATCCTGCGATCTAGATATTTGAATAGTATTGTGTATAACTAGAAACTTTAATATATTTTTTAAGAATATTAAAAACATATATATTATATATTTTTAAACTTCAGAAAATGAATAGCTCTATTTTTTATTTGTATGTGGGAGGTCATTGACCAATTGACCCTATAGAAGAACCGCCAGCGTCTTAAAGTCGTACTAACCCATTTCTAACCGTGTGATAAGTATTTTTAGGATTAAGGCATAACTTTACTGTCTATATTTTTATATCTTTTCGTAAAGTTTATTTCAAATTTATTTGCAACATAAATAACGTCGGCTTCTTTGATTCTTTTACCGCCGTCAAAGAAGCCGAAATTTTTTATGTTGGAAATAACTTTGAAATAAACTTTGTATTCGATTTCTCTCCACTTATATGTTTTATATTATATGGCAATAAGTAGTATGTAATAAATACCTCGTATATTTAATCTATTTTCCTTCTTTCTGATCATACTACATGATCTGGCGCCCACTTTTCTGAACCCCACCCTGCTTTCCTCAACACACAAAAACAGCTAGATGAGTGCTTTTTGCTAACCCATAACCTTAAGGCATATTTAACACCGGGTAGATTTGTAAAATTTAGTATTCACTAACCTACATTAACCGTAACATCCACATATCAATTATTTAAAAAAAAAAAATTAAGAGGTGGTAGCAATATGTATTATTATTTTTGCACATAACTTTTTCATTATATTTTCCTTCTTTTTTTTAATTAATTATGCTTCTACACATTTTTGATTTTTCCTCCTTTTATTGCAATCAAATTGTAAAATAATCCTTTTTAGAATTCGTAAAAAATAGGTGTACCTACCTAAGTTGGTATTTTTTTTTTTAATTATTTCGATAATAACGCCCACGAAGAACTCATATGGGGCGTTTATGTTGTACGCTAATTAACATTCAGTACAAGAGATTAGCAGCACGTACAGTCACTTACAGAAAATAGAAACACCGTAAAAACTGAAAAGTTAATACTGGTTGTTGGTGGCAGAAGCCACCGTTACAGGTGCAGTATGTCTCATCAATATTTAAATTTTAATTCTCCATTCTTCTTGGATTTATAAACAGTCACTTTTAGTACTTGTATAAGAACATTTCTAGAATTCTTAAAATTTTGAAATAATAGGTACGTAAATAATTTACTTTTTAAAACTGGTAAACGTCTTATATCAGTAAAAAGTCATCAAAAGTCATATATAAAATTAGAAGTTTGGAAAAATTATTTGATATTCAACGACCGGAACCTTTCTTATTCATAGGGGAGCGACAACATTTGTTTTGGTTATTAAATAATTGTGGTGGTATTTTAACCGTTTTTTTAACTAAGCATAACATTAATAATATAGTGTGAGATAAAAATATGAATTTTTCATATACCTTTTGTAATTAATAATTTTTTTTTTGTAGGTAAAAAACCGCATTTTAACAATTATTTCAGGTGTATTACAAAAGATATGTGTGTGATTTATGAATGACGGGCATACGCACATTTTACTTTAAATGGTAAATTGGCCACCACTTTCTCCTGATATGAAATTTTTTTATGGGATGCTTTAATAATTATGGTGTATTTCACTCCGGTCAATAACAAGAAGAGTTGTGACGACGAAATCAAAATGCCGCAAATCCTCTAAACAATGATGCTGATATATTGCAAACTGTTAACAAATTGGACTGTAATTGCATGACCAGCTTTTGACCAACTGCGCTGCATTATCCACAAAAACGATTATGTCAAGTAGAAAGAAGGAAAGTTGAAAATTTTCGTCTGCCAAAACGGAAAAATAAAAAACCTAACACATTTTTGTCTGAGGATAAGATTGGAAGTAGAAACACTTTCATGAAGTCCAGTAGAGCCAGGAAGTTAACATTATAGATATTACTTTCGAAGCAAAGACACAGAAGATTAAAACCAAAGAGGTTATAAACAGGGATAAAAATCACAAAAAATACCCATAGAGTTAGAAAGTTATGATTTAAAAGATGCGTATAGATATTGCTTGCAAGGCAAGGGAAAAATACACGTCAAATTTTGCCCTGGGAGCCATGGGCGGATCCAGGAGCTCCCACAGGACGGGGATCTTGACACTAAATGTTGAAAAATACCTAATAAGAAATGCGAGCAATGGTGTGTAATAGAAAAAAATACAGGCATTTGGAGAACATTCACTTTCTATGCTAAATTTAAACTTAAATACTAAAAAATTAAACATCTGTAACACCTACAGGGTATGTAAATAGAAAAGAGATCAGGACCAACTTCAATAGGATTTTTTTTGACGACCCAAGGGGGCAATTGCACCTTTTTAGAGAGTAAAAGAGCAGTGATATTTGAATCATTCATATGTTTCGTATTCATTTTTATCTACAAAACTTCCATTTCATGAGGGTAGCCTAATTTCTGGTTAAAATTAAAATGCAAATTCCATCAAAGTCTCATAAGAAAACTTAAAGAGGGGAAAAAGGGAAAATGTACCTATCAAAATGTCTAAGACTTCTAATAACACTTTTGAAGCTAATTATAGAGCTAAACAACAACTTTTTATGATCATTCTTAATACTACTTGGCAATTTGTGAAAATATTCGTATTATAAATATGCATAAAAGAAACATTTCATTAGATAACTTGATAATATCTTTTATTCAACTTTTATCTTCTGCAATGTTACTTGCCTATATCTCATTCTGCAAAAACTCTTTTAAGAGTGTGTAACTGTATTCCTTTTAATTATTTCAGGTTAATATGGTTCTCACAATTGCACAATTTTTTTTAACGGAATCACTTCAGTCCCATGATGAGTAAAACATAAAATTGCCATAAAACATAACATAATCTAGAATAAATTTAATCAGATAATTTAAAAAAAAATAATACGGTTAAAGATGAACTCTATCTGATGTGAGGTGGCTTGCCCTAGCTAATGTGTTAATAATTATAAAGTAGTACATTTTTATTTAATTACAAAGCAGCTTCCGTTGTTTTAGTTCTCAGGACAGGGATTTAGCATTTTAAATGAACAATAAAAGACTTACGTAAGTAAAACGAGGTCCACATTAGATTGTACGGTAATAACAACTTGGATTGCTACAAAAATATGTTAATTTTATGTATTTTACTATTAGCTAACAACTTTTATTGAAGTAATTATAGTTACAAAAATTGTTATTAGATTTGCAAATGTTACCACAACCTAGAGAGTAAGTTATTTTAAATAATAGCTTTGAGTATCGTTTTTGTGCTAAAACATCATGTTTACATGGTGATGCTTTCCGCGTGAGATGAAAAAGCAATCAACGATTTTATCTCTACATTTTCTTTAATAATTGTATTGACGGAATCTCACTATTAGCGTCTACAGGTAGGTTGCAATTGGCGTTGATGCTCCAGAAGACATGCGCGAGATTGCGACCATGAATTTTGTCATCCTTTTGGAATCGGTTGTTACCAAGGAATTCGTTAGACGATAGAGAAGATACTCGCTTAGCACGCGGTAGGTCCAGGGTTCGAATCGCAAACTTATAATTTTTTTTTAAATAAGTATTTTTTTAGTAAGATTTTCCTTGCCCTTTACTATCGTCTAACGAGTTTCTTGCTAACAAACGATTCCAAAAGGATTTATTAATACTTATCTATGAACTAAGTTAGGCTTCCCCTATCTCGCGCATGTCTTCTGGAGCATCAACGCCAATTGCAACCTATCTGTAGACGCTAGTAATCTCACTCTTTCCCAATTTTTCTGTTCTTTTCCACTTTTGGTGTTCCTCGGTCTAGCTTTACATTTGTCTTTATGCTAAACGTTTACTTTCTGCGTTTAATTCAGTATATAGCTTCGTTAATGATAGTACTCTTAAGGCAGCATTTTACTATTAATCATGTTTTATGGTATCATGTTTCCTTGAAGATGAATAGGCTAATAATTATACCCTAAATTAACAGATTTTCAAGAAGAATCAATCCCAGTTAATACAGTAAATACCTCAGCTCTTTAAATACTTTAGACAAAACCTCAATCGTTTGCCATATGGGAATATACTTAAAAACATATGTTGATAATTCTATACCTAGGCACAAACAATTATTCAGTTATCTAAATGGCTGATGATACTTTACTTATCACTAAAGCTGGCTGAGGTCACCTGGCCGACAGAGCCGTCATATGACTCATATGTTTACATCATATCGTAATACTTGAATAAGTACAATAAATGGAAATAAATTTTAACAATAATGTTACATTTTATAAAAATTTCTATAAAACTCACCCTTTTAAGCAGATTTATGAAGTAGTTTGGCTGTCGTCATCACAAAGTGGGGAAGATCTATAATATAATAGCATCAGGTATGTTTCTACAGCTGTCTCCGTCAGCGATGTTCGCTTTGGTGAAAAAATATGTTTGTATTTTGGGAAATGACCGTTCGACATCTACGGATGTAATACAGGCATAAGTAAAACAATCTGTGAACTCACTTAACGAAGTTGTAGATGCACCATCACAAATTTGTCTTAATTTGCTAAAATCAGGATCTTTCTGTAATACACTCTCGAATTTTTGACTAACGCGACTATTTCTTGCGTCATTTATAGCCTGTAGCTGTGTATTTACGTCGTCCACTATTTGCAGCGATTCCACTAACGACAACGAATTATTTTGCAATTTGTTTATTGCGTCGTGTAGTCCTCTATAATTGTTATTAATAGTTTTTAAATCTGTTTCAAGGGAAACGTCTTGAAAGCTTGTCTGGCTTTCCTTAATAGCTGCAGCCTCGTTATGGTTGAACTGTAGTATCACAGCTTTTATTTGTTGAAAATATTCAGCACAATAAAAAGCCGCTTTCAACCACGTTCCCCAACGTGAAAGAATCGGCTCTGGTGGTTCAGGAATACCAGGACACTGTCTGTGAAATGCTCGAAGCCGTTTAGGAGATTTGAGAAATACTTTTTTTGTATTTGCTATTAATGCATCTACCTCTGGAAAACATTTTCGAATCGTTTCTGCCACAAGATATAACGCATGCACTTTACACGTAACACGTAAAAACTTACAATTGTCTCTTTGAAGATAACGGCCTACCACGCGCATTGTCGCGGCACCATCAGTCACAAACATCAATACTTGACTTGTTGAAAGTTCAAATTTTTCGAATGTCTCCAACACCACACGCGTAACTATTTCGCCAGTACACGCAGTTAGTCTATTACTAGCTAGTAAAAGTGGAAATGTTGGTTTAAGTGGGTCCAGTACAGTACTACAATATTTAAAATAGAATATTTTTTACAATCTGTCGTCTCGTCAATACATAACCAGAGCCGTGTATTTTTTAATCCACATTTAATCCTATTTACAATGTCTTCACGAACAGCTAGAATATATCTACGTAACGATGTACGACTTGGTAAGTTCACCTGGGGATTGTATTTATTCCAAAACTCCCGAAATCGTTGTTTATCCAGCGTGTGTAGCGGAATATTACATGCTATTAACATTAACAATAAATCAAACATAAACTGAATTGTCAAAGGCATGCCATTTTTTTATTTTGATGTTGCACGGTATTGATATGACGACGACAATCTGTTTTGTGCCAGCACATTAAGTCTTGATTGCAAACTTTACAAATTATTTTGCATCCGTCATAGAATATATCCGGAAATTCAGCGATAAATTTATTCACTGTGTCCGCGTACGGTCGTTTTTTTACCCTTTGGCGCGTTTGACATTATGTATAATTTATAGGTACAACCTCACGCATTAACCTTTCAAATAATACTGAAGCGTAAATCACTTCTAAATCGGCACGTATGACGCCAGCGCAAGACCGTGGCTGTACTCCAGCCACCTCGGCCAGCTTTACTTATCACTTACACGCCGAACTGCTTAAAAAATCGTTGAAATGATAATTTTTCTATTATTGTTAATATTAATGGCACAAAACAAGCGCTAATAGGGTTCTAATAAAAAGTGGCGTAAGATGTATCATCCTATTTGAAAAGCCCGCCATTTTTTCAGATGGCAGTATATGTCATCGGTATTTTGACAGATATATACTTTTTAAGAATGCAGCATAATAGTGATTGGGACTAATTCGTGCCAACGACCAGGTAATACAACCCCTGTATCCCTGAAGATACCTCAAGGTCTGAGGGAGATTGCTATACATTTAGAGACAATGGATACACACACCCAATGTTCAAGTATGCTAAGATTAATTTTTGGTTTAGAAAAAATCTTAGCTCCTCCACCGTGGATCTAACCCGGGACTCCAGGGTGAGATGCAAGTGTTTTTACCACTTCACTACGAAGCCACAATGCAATAACTGTCAACGTCAAACGTTACAGAACCATGTTACGTGACTTTTTGTATCCAAATTGGATGAATTGGAATTGGAAGGCATGAGGTTCCAGCAGATTGGTGTCACCGTACACACAGGGCGTGATATAAGTAATTTACTAAAGGGTACTTTCCCAAAACGTCTCATCTCCCGTTTTGGTGATGTGGCGTGGCCGCTATGACCATTCCAGAACTCTTTCTGTAGGGATATTTGAGGTCACTGGTGTAAACCAGTAAGCCACAGACAAGAAGTTTTGAGAAAAGTGATGGAACATGCCATAAAAACTTTACGTCAATGCTGGAAGCAGACATTTGGCCACCATCATCCTCCGCACTTGATGAGAAGAAAATTATAAGCCCCAATAAAAATATGAGATAATAAAATTGACGTTTTTTAAATTCATTTCAAAAGTTATAGGCCAGGAAAATAGGATGTCATATTGTGCGTCATCAACAAAGCAGAGGCCAGAGAAATATATCACGTGGGAACATCAAAGCTAGTATTGAGTATTGTGTATGTGCTTTCCAATCTTGTGTTGGTATTTGTTCCTCATCGCATTCTAGATCATATTCCATAAGCTATGCTACGTTGACGAACAACAATAATTTTGAAACATGTTACTGTCTTGAATAAATGAATATACTAAACAAAAGTAAACATAAAGAAATTTGTGAAGTCAAAATTTTGAAGTGGGTTGAAACCTTTGATGTTAAGCTAACACTGTCATGATTTTCCACAAAATACCAAAACACCATATACTGCACTCGACTCGCGTTTCGCCAACCAAGTTGGCATCGTCTGGAGATAACTAAAACTAACCTTGAGCTAAAAATGTATCCTACTAATACATAATCCTTTGTTACGGTTCGGTGAACCGTGACTCACTAACAAATAGAGTGGACTACTCGTCTATTGGATTGGCCCTCTGTCACTATTCTTACTATTTTTATACATTGTAATTTCTACGCTTTTAAATACATCCAGCTGTCTAGTGTTTATTACATTCCTAATTAATCTTAAATTGCTACTATCTATTTTATAGTTGTTCTCAAATGCAAGTTGGGCAACACTAGACTTATCCGATTTATCATATTTGAGATGAGCCATATGTTGCTTGAATCTAGTTCGAACTGATCGTCTAATTTGTCCAACATACTTTTGATTACAGTCCTTACAGATAATTTCGTAAATCCCTGATTTTTCCTTTGTTTCAGTTTTGTCTTTTGGATTGCCTAAAAGTTGTAGTTTATTTCCCGATGAATAAATTACTGTCATATCTAAATCTTCAAAATCTTACCAATATCACGGCCGAAATATACGAAATTCTACAGTGTATTTGCGAAAACTCAAGGAGAGCTTACACAAACAAGAAGATTCACATCGCCTAGACAGTCAGACTAGTATGGGAAATCCTAGAAGAACTCAAGGCCCTGGCAGACGGAATACAGTTAAACTGATCTGGTAGTACCCCACTGTGTCCTGGTACCCATCCATAAAATGGAATAGAATGGATGGGTGACAGGACACAGTGGGGTACTAGGAAATGAAAAAGCTGACGAATTTTCCAAACAAGGATCAGCCACAGCATTCCTTGGCACAGAGCCA
The DNA here is from genome assembly GCA_029963845.1 of Rhamnusium bicolor. Classification (NCBI taxonomy): domain Eukaryota; kingdom Metazoa; phylum Arthropoda; class Insecta; order Coleoptera; family Cerambycidae; genus Rhamnusium; species Rhamnusium bicolor. The sequence continues at coordinate 68,004 of JANEYF010004174.1, forward strand.
GTACTTGCAGTGCCAAAGCACACTACAAGGAGGTGCGTTTCAGACTGGGTAAAAAAAACCTCAACAAATACTGGCGAAACATACCATAACAAAGACACGGCAAAGCATTCATAACCGAACCGTGCACAAAAAAGCTCAGCAACTGCTTACACTAAGCAGAAATCAGCTGAGAGTTGTAGCTCACAGGTCATGTATCAGGATTACCTACCTTTAAATTTACGTTTCATAATTATTTTATCAATTAAACTTACAGAATTTCTATTACTTGCAGCTATACCTTTAATCAATGGATAACCATGTTCTCCAACGGGTTAAAATAGGTTGCTGCAAAAGTGCGTAGGGCAAACCGAATGAAAACTTTTCACACGTTTCGAGACACATTTAGAAGATTTTCTTCAGCTACCAAATGAAGCTCATGAACAATGTAGATTACGTAAATTAAATTTAGATAAATATCTTTCAGCAATGTTCCAGTTTTAAGCATTTGTCTGGCTGCATCAGTGATTAACATCAATACTTGTTAACTACCAACACCTATCATATCAAGTGCTTTTGTAACTAGCTTTTGTGCAGTAACGGCATTAACGGTGTGTAATCTTTTATTAACAAATAAATATGGTGACGTAGGTCTAAAACCCGTGCTAAAACATTTGTCACATGATTTGCATCTGTTGTCTCTTCTGCTATTATCAATATTTTTTTATGTAATTTTAACGTAATTTGTTATTAAGCTGCTCATACGATTCAACTTACGATTCACTATTTTTCTTGATGGTAAATTTCAGTTTGGTACATAATTTTCCAAAATACTCGGAACTGTTATTTATTTAATACATTTAGTGGAATACTACAGACATAACATATAAATATAAAGTTAAATAGAAACGTGGCATATGGAAATTTTTCCAAATCGTCAAATTTATTTCTATTTCTGCGTCCCCAGAACCAAAAGTCACTGAGCTATAGTCCCACTATTAGTGTATGTATAAGCAGCACTAAATTAATACTACATCAACAGCTCAAGCTCAAATCATAAATAACCGCAACATATAACTGTAGCACTTTACGATAGTAGTGCCACAGTTAAAAAATATAAACCATACTGACAATGCAGTTTATGTATTAATAGATTGTTACAGTATTTCCGAAAATACAGATAAATTAGATCATCCTCCAGCAACGCTTTGTCATATGTTTCATATAATTTTCACAACACCAGAAGAAAAACCTCATTCTTTCAGTAGTATGCGTTTTAGTCCTATGTAACGTTTATCTTCGTCTTCTTCATTGAACCATAGTATATATTACGACGGATTAATTATGCGCTTTACTGATTTTTTGTTAATTTCTTAGTCGCAGAACTAATACCCAACTCATGGTGTATCCGGTTGTACTTATAAATTCTAAATTTAGTTTAAAAAACAACGACTATATTTAATACCATACATTCGATGGAATTCTAAATCGGTGTTATCAACTTCTACATACATTATCAGCCTTTGAATGAAGGCAGCACCATTGCTGCAGACTTGATTGAGATTTGTAAAGAGGGAAGTTTATCGCAGTGTGAAACTTGAAAGACTGACTAAGATTTGCTATTAATCGTCGAAAAATAAATATTTCAAACACTTTTTAGTACAAAGTTGTCGATTTAAAACTTAAAGGGTGGGTAGGTAATATATTGCTGACAGTACCGATTGTGAAAATGAGATGTCTTGTACACCGCCAGATATTACCAAAGCTGCTGACACCACCTCGTTGAATTTATTGCCAGAAAAATCGAAAAACCTGTTAAAAAATAAATTGTTATGTTAATAGTAAATAAATTTTGTTAAATAAAGCTATAAAGCCTAAAATTTTATTTTGTAAAATAGAGCTAAAAATTGACATTATAGTCGTGGACAAAGTATAGCATATAATGGCTATTATTCACTCTGGCGATTTACGAAACTCGCCTGCGGCTCGTATCGTAAACATCACCTTCGTGAATAATAGCCATCATCATAGGCTCATTAAATAATATATTCATTAACTTCTTAATAAATATGTAATTTGTTAGCTATACAAGTGATAGCGATAAATTTCTGTGACGACTTTTACGTAGATATAATATTATGTTATAAACACCTAATGAAATATTCCCAAACAATATGAAATGAAATGATAAAATATTCTTATGTACTACGCAATGGATCTGTTTTCTTAATAAAAATGGGAACAAAAATTAAAGGTTTCTATCAGGCAACTGGACGGTTTGCAGCTATAAAAACAATTACTTACTGACCGACGGCGCTGGTTATTGTCGAGTGACCAGTGTCAATTCATAGATATAGGCGCATCGCGTTTCTTGGCTCACGTTTACGCCCACTGCCCCATTGCAAATGAATACACCAATAATTTCGAAGTCATTGAAGTAAACTCTAAATAAATACGTAGTATTTATAAAACATCTATGTGAATAACACGTAAATACGTAAACAGAGCGAAATTAAAGGCAACGAAAATTATTTGTAGAAAGTCATAGATGTGCAATTTATGTGTACAGATTAAAATATAGGGAAAAATATATTATGGTAAAAAACAAACTTATTTGTAAAAGAAACAACCCAAATATGCATTTGAGGAATACAATGAATCAATGTAAATACACATCACATGAGATTTAAATAAATAATGCAGCAAGTTTGCTTTACGTCTATCTCTACATTCAAAAGACCTATAGATCTTAGAAATTCGTTGTTACTGTAGAAGCAGTATTTTAAAATGATTTTTTTTTATTTAAGATTTAAAGTAATTGAAATTTAGGGTTTTAATGTTACTCTGAAAGACATTATAAAGGTTAATATTATATAACAGATTTAGTGTGCCTGAAGCAAGCAGGTTTAAGATGGTTCTCAAACCTTGTATCATAGTTGTGATAGTCAGGATTGATATTAAACTGGTTTTTGTTTTTATGAATTTTAACAAGACTGTATTATATATGTATATGTAAAGATGGCAGGGGAATAAAGCTTAGGCGGATGAAAATAGGTTGACAGTAGTCATCAAAACCTGCACCGGCAAGTATTCTTATTGCCTTTTTCTGCAGACAAAAAAATTGTTTGCTCATTAGTGGAGTTACCCCATAAGATAATGGCATAGTTTAAATGAAAATGAAACAACGAGAAATAGCAAGTTTTTAAAGTTTCTGCTTCTAAGTATTTTTTCGTATTACGATTCAAGAAAATGGTATTTGATAGTTTATGGCTTAGTTGATCTACATGACAGGACCAATTTAGTCTGTCATCCAGGACCACACCAAGTGGCTATACAGTATTACCCTATACCGAGTTTATTTTTGGGTGTTTTTCGTCGTTCATACTCAAATTACGAGAGGTAAACCAGTTTTGAGACAGTTGTGTAGTTTGATCTGAGATCTGATGTAAGTTTTATACATTGGAATCAGAAACTAAAAGAGATGTATAGTCTGCATAGGAGACACATACATTGGGCATCATAAAATGGAATATATCGTTAACACATATAATGAACAAGAGTGGACCCAAGACGGAGCCCTGAGGCACTCCATGTGTAACATACGTAGTCCCTGAACAACAATTTTTGAGTCACACAGTGGTTTCTATATTGTAAGTAAGATTGAACTAAGCTGTGAGGCAAGCGTCAGATTCCATAAAATATAATTTTGCCACCAGAATAGAGTGAGAGACACAGTTGAAAGCCTTGGAGAGATCGCATAAGGTGACAGCTACATGCTTACTTTCCTCAAAGCCAACGATTACGTGACTAACTTTTCTGTGGACAGTAGAGTTGTAGAACACTTGCTGCGAAAGCCAAACATCATTGTGAATTCGCGTAAATATTTTATCACAGAGTCGTCTTTTAGTTGGAAACCTCTCCTGATATATATGCCTTGACTCCAGCATATTACCGTCAGCAAGACCATAGAAGAATATATGTCACTTCTCTCTTCGAAAGTCAATTCAGCCATTGCAGTGATTACAATAATAAATATAGTTCTGCATACACAATACTGAAGTTTTTTGGGGCGGAAGCGATATATTTTTTATTGGAATATTTTTTGTAGTAGAAACATGTTTATCTATGACAGATACACACTTGATCGCGATTAACATTCAAAATTAAATTTTAGATGGTTTTATTATTGTACGGGCGCTATTCCCTGGTTTTACCGTTTTCTGTGACAACTGCTACTAATTCCACGAAAAGAAAAATGCAAAAGACGGCTGGTATTTTTTAAACTGGCCCATATGAAAAAGTTGTATTAGAAAAACCTTTCAGGGTTCCTTGTAAACCTACCTTTAAAATAAACTGTTGTCCAAATTAAAAAGAATTGTAGCCCCCATGACCGATGTCAAGTCAAATCGTTTTAAAAATATGGCAAAAAAACTTTTATTTTTCTTTAACTTTAAAAGGCCATAGCTCTACAGGGAAGTAATTACGGACCCATGTTCATAGGAACTTTCTTCTTTAAAATCGTTCAAGTAATCACTTCACCGACTTCACTTACGGAACACCCTGTATATTAATATGAAACTATAAAAATTGTGTTTTTATCATGCGGTAGATCCACCAGAGCACTTTTATATTATCTCAGGTACTTTTTTTATTTTGCATATAAAACTGTAGCTAATAAATAAGCCATAATTAAATGTCAGATAAATAACTTACAGTAGCAAAACAGTAATATCTTATCTTTTATTCAGTTTTGGTCGCCACAACCGATAAGAAGCCCAATTCTTCACTCCCAGACGCGTAATAGACTGTGGCCTACCTTCTACCTATGACACCTACAGTTATTATATGCAACAAGGTACAGGTTAAAACCCTTGCACCTGTTCCGTGACGTCAGGCTGTACTTCCTGTTCTCACGAGATTTCATCGCGCCGAAATAATTACATCCGAGCGGACATCGCACTCTTTCCTTCACTAGGTACTTTCAAGACAGTGCCGGTGGACGATGAGGGTTGAAACTACATGGCTTTCCTGTATTTAGTGTTTTGCAGAAGTTACAAAGTAAACAATTACTATTTTGACAAATGTAAATTTATTGTGTCTACTATCACCTCTCTCCGAATTTCTTTAAATATTATCTGTTAAAGTAAATATTGCAGGTAAGATTGTTGTTACCTGTAATTCATTTCTCAAAATAAAGAAAGCTTTATTCTGGATAGGCATAGAATTATTATTTTCAAGAAATAAAACTTCACTTTTAAATTTTTCTTTATATTATCTAACATCTTAGCAATATAAAGTGAAAAAAATAAGATTTTAATATTTGAATTTTAAAAGGCGAGTTCCCAATGTATAAATAAATAAATAAAAACGCCACAGAGATTAGACAATCCCCCGAATCCAAAGCCCACTAATATTGCCGCTGCTGGTGGCGGGATTTGAACCCGCGGTTACGATAGATAGATTTCTAGTAACGTACGCTTGCCATCGCACGTTCCAGCCAACTATGCTACCGAGCAGACATATAATTATTTATGTAGTTTAATTATTGTAATATTTCTCTAAATCAAAATACAGGACTAGTACATTCTTCTCCTATTATTTCATTAAATTTAAAACATTTATATTGATAAAACTTTAGAGACTGCGACTTAATTTTTCAAATCATTATTTACTGAAATTTGACATATCGTCGAAAGACGGATTCATTTGCAAAATCAAAAGTATTGTAATTTTTGAATTCTTATTTATATTAAATGAAGTGGTGATAATAATATGTCCCAGTTTCAATATGCATAAAAAATGCTGTATTTAATTATTATAGAACTATACTTTTATCAACAAAATGATAAAATGTTAAAAATACATAATAACATATTAATACAATAAATTGAATACTTCTAGAAAACTAAAACACGCAGGTAAAAAAAGGAACAAAAAATGCTTTTAAATAACACCGGCACACAAAAAAAAGTTGTTTGTACATTTAACGCCACCTACCTCCCGACATGTATTTCGACCCGCTGAATCCGAATTTGAAATCAGTTTGGACCGTACACCCTCAAATATCGAGTAAATTGAAAAACCGTAAAAAATAGCGAAAATTGGGTGTTTCGGTAATAAAAAAAATTTTGTAGATCTAAATCCAGCCTAATTTGTATGTATTTCGATCCGCTGAATACGAATCTAAAGTATATTTAGGCCATAAGCCGTTTTAAATCTAAGTAAATTGTAAAAAACCCTCGAAAATTGCTAAAAATGGCAAATCGTTCTCTTCATTCTGTTTATACGTAATTTTTTATAGATTTTACAATTTTTCACATTTTCAGATTCTAAACTTGTATTTTATGCATAAAAAAATACAAGAAACGCATTTAATCGTGTTTCATAGATTTTTTTTCAATTTTTTCAACTGCAATTTTTTGCTATTTTATCGTTTTTTTGCGATTTTTTGATATTTTGATGGATTAATGGGCCAAATATATTTCAGATTCGGATTCAGCAGATCAAATTACATTAAAATCCTCTGCGATCCGGGTCTACAAAATTTTTTTCATCAACATAATCACAATTTTTTGCCATTTTTAGCAATTTTCGAGGGTTTTTACAATTTACTTAGATTTAAAACGGCTTATGGTCTAAATATACTTTGGATTCGTATTCAGCGGATCGAAATACATAAAAATTAGGCTTGGTTTAGATCCACGAAATGTTTTTTATTCCCGAAACACCCAATTTTCGATATTTTTTTACGGTTTTTCAATTTACTCGATATTTGAGGGTGTACGGTCCAAACTGACTTCAAATTCGGATTCAGCGGGTCGAAATACATGTCGGGAGGTAGGTGGCGTCAAATGTACAAACAACTTTTTTTTTTGGGTGCCGCCGGTGTAATTTAATTTAAATACAGTAGGCATAAGGGTATAAATCAGGGACATCCAACAATAATATTCCAAAATACTATCAGCCAAGATAATGTCAGTCTGAAAATCTACACAGATTAGTCAAAATTTAAAAACTTTGTTTCATGTGGTTTTTACTATTAGGGAGTGCTATATATAACAAATATAAATTACTCCATATACGCAGCAGAAGCTTTTTTCTATATGGTTAAGTTTAAAAATAGTGATACAATTAAATGTCAACAAAAACATGATCTTCATCTCAGACTTCGCGTCAGTATTAACTACTCTAAAATGGTATTCAAGGCAAAACCATCATAATTTTTTTATATTTGAAATCATAAAAAAAGTATTTCTACTGCATATTAAATGTACCTTCATTTGAGTAAAAGGTTATAGGGGTATTTGGGGAAATGAAATACTAGACAAAATGGTACTTTATTATCAATGAAACATGATGCCATGAACTCGGTAGGAAAAGTGACAAGAATATGGTAACATAAAAAGTACGGTTTATTGTAAGATTCATCAAAACAAACCATCACAAACATAATTTGGAAAATTAAATATGAACCGAAAATTCACCGCTTACCATAATAAGGATGAGATTTAACCACGATAGGTTTCCAGCACATCTATATAAAATCGGCGTTCTTGATAAACCCGAATGTTCGAGTGGATATGAATCAGGAGATTTATAACATACACTATTTTACTGTAATTTATACAAAAATCACTCAGACATATTGGCAAGCACCATAGAAGAACAACATGTCCCACGGCCTTTTTGGCTGCCAAAATTTTATCAAGTAACAACATCCGGATATTCAACGCAATTAATTTTTTTCTAGTTTCACTAAGGATAAATATTTGATATATGTCACCCCATTGGATGTTATTTTGCAGACTGTTTTAGGTTTTTTTTTGCTTTGGCATGTTTTAGGTTTAGATCTGTACCACTGTGTGCGCCTATTTTAAGTGTACACCCCTACTTTCCGTGGTATGTTTTGTGTGTCAAAAGGAAAGTGGTCAATAGTGACCCATTGACGTGAAACGTCTGTCCTCTTTATCTCAAGTAGTTTTCTTTCTTTTTTTCTATTTCCTTTTTTCCCTATTGTTGTCTCACATTTTATGTTTTATATCACGGATAAAACGGTAACACTTGGACACACTTTAAAATGTACTTCGACTAGTTAACAACTTTTTACGTGGCTAAGGGCCCTGGCATCCGAAGAAAAAAAAAATCGAGCTCCAAAAAGTTACTACTAGTTCCATCTTATTCGGACATTTTTTGCTTTTTCACAAGTGTGTAATATTTTTGACATATGGTTCATAGTTATAGTATGGCCTGATCTGGTAAAGTTTTTTTGTATGTGAATATGCTTTCTACCTCTTATATCATCTTATATGATCTACCAATTTGATCTACATATCGTCACCGAAGTAACTCCATGAAGGATTTTGTATTAGGTAAAGAGAAAAGAAGTACAATTTTTACTGCGAAGTCAGTAGGGCTTCAAGAGATCCTTATCTCTTATTAGCCGGAAAAAAAACTTCAAACAGAATTTTTCCCCTTAATGAAATTGAATCATTGATCTTCCCTGGTGCACTTACCAACTCGGGTACAGTTGACCCTTAATTTTCCTGAAATTAGCCTTTCGGCAGTAAAAAAATCAAAAATCTTAATATGGTTTAAATATTTTAATATTGTTTCTAAAAGTGTGATTATAATGAAATATATATTTTGCAGATTGTTACATTGGCTGTGAACAGTTTTAGTAAATTAATCAAAAAAAGGGAAATTCAACTACTATGGCAAATATAGAATGGCAAGAATAATAATAATAAAATGAATATAGTTTTAATCACCATGTTTGATAAAAATAATTGTTTGTTATAACACAAATTTGAGCCGCTCAGACTAAACGTTTTTGTTTATTTGGAAAATTTAGTGATGATGTAAAATATTTTCCTACTTAAACTACTGAATGTTGATGTTTTTGCTGTTAATATTGAATTTAATTCTTCAAAATCATTTCGAAAACCTTTTTTCAATTAATCTTTATCAGCTTCTTTAATATCATAATCACTATTTTCGGTTGGATTGAAATATTCGCCGGAGTAGTTTTTCATCCTTCTTGTTATTTTTTGCATTTTAGAAAATGATAAGCAATACACAGAAGGTTTACTTTGTACAGTTTATGGTGTCTGTAAATATCGGTAAAACAGTAGAAATGCAATTTTTATTTTTAATATGATGTTAGCAACAGTTTTTCCAAAAGTCACCACATTTGGTCTTCCCTCATTATTGTTTCCAAACTCTCCGTCTCTAATTTCTCTTTAAGTGACAAGCACTACTATAAAGAATCACCACCTTCTGGTAGGAAACCTAGACAGGTACTAATGCTTTACTGTTTTGTTGAGGTCACTAATATACATTTACAAAAGCATTAAAGTTGACTTTGTTAGAAAGACGACCAACTGAAGTGTTTTTACTGGCCTCACTGAATCGTTATTTTACTGGAACTGAATTTCCCATACTAAAACTGACATTATATGCCTGATGGTACTATGTTTCTTCTGTTGGTAAATCACTCGTAATGCTAAAGCTTCAATAATAATCTGTATATATTGGCCACAAAATAAATAAATTTGTCTTCACACCTTCTTTAGGTATTAAGCCATTTCTTATAAATTACATTATTATTAGATGACACGACATTAGTTACCATGTAAAACATGTGCACTGGTTGGAGGAACAGAATTTTAATAATTTTAGATGGCTTTTAATTCGCATAACTATGTGTGAAATGTGAGTGAATCTTTAACTTCATGAGTAGATTTGCCTGTTATGCTCTTTTCTATAAACAAGGTTTGTGTCTTTACCAAGCATCTTTAAATATAAAAACAAATTTGAAAATTAAACTTTTAAGTTAGCACATTACTACCATACATAAAAAGAAAAAAATATTATTATGCAGATATATGTATGTATGGTTTATTTGAAAGATACAAGAAATACAAAAATACGAAATAAATTCACCCAACAAGAGGGTAACAAAGAGGCAGCCGGGCGGTGTCTTTATTGGGTGACTTAATGGAGATTTTTATTCTCGCTAAATCTCTGAAAGAAACTATATGTTACACTGCATGGTCAGTGTGTTCTAAAAGATATTTCGTCTATAGGTTTTGTATATTCAAATGCATAATCTTTGCCTACTGCGATGAAGAAAAACGTCTTATTTTGCATAACAATATTAACGCATAGGTATTTTTTTATCTTGACTGAAACAACGTTACCTGCACTAAAAATAAGCTGCATTTTTATGGAAATTTGTTCCACGTTTTTTAGCCCTGCTATACTATACGTAATAGCAAGAATGTCAGTATCCAGTAAATATAGAATTATGTTGATTTTAAATATTAGAAAACTAATAATAATAATAACGTTTATTTGCAGTTATATACAATTACAAAATAGAAAATGAAAGATAAAATAATAAAAAGAAATGTATATATCTAGTATACAACCACAAAAGGGACTGGAAACAACGTATATATCTAGTATACAACCACAAAAGAGACTGGATACAACATGGCCATTTAGACCTGCTGATCTGCCTCGGGAAAAATGAAACATTTTTGAAAATATTGTCCGTAGAATGAGACAAAAAAAATATAAACAAAAACAAAAAGTTAATTATAACATTTAAAGTGATTATTAAAACAAAAAGAATGTAATATGTGTACATGTACAGTACATGACGGAGTACTTATTATTACGTGTTTCTTTTATGGTGTCCAATAGGAATTCAAGAAATGATGCTTTAATTTCAATTTTAATTGGCCTATCGACAATTAAATGAGAAGGTATGTTATTGTATAAATTATATATGTGATATGTAAAGGATCTACGCAATATTGCAGTTTTATTAGGAGGTGGTGATATGAGACCCTTAAATCTCAAATTTAAGGCATGTACGTCAGTGTGAAATCTTATTTTGTTGTAGAGATATGGTGGACATTTGTTTATTATGATCCGATAATAGTATTTAATATTTCAAAAGAACTTGATATCTATAAATAATAGATATTTCTTTAACACAAAACGCACGCGTATATTAATAAAATCGTTTATGATGAAGGATGACTGCATTTCTGAAAAGCAGCAGGCGAATATGACTCCCAAAGCCCACTTGTAGTTGACGATAATGAAAACACAAATAGAATTACAGTTCGTATGAAAATTAAGAAAGTCTCTAACTGTAGTAAATTATTTTTAATTTTGTTAGATTGGAAGGATATTTCCTTTCATAAAAGAAATGAAGAATTTTAAATCATGATTCTCTATGTATAATATATTGTACGATTGTGTTCTCATTTTCTATGAATTAATGTTCTATGCTAATTTTAAATTTAATTTGTAAAATATTTAGTATACGTTCCGTTAAGAGGTCACGTAGGTTTAAAGTTGTAGGTAAACTAAGTAGGTAAAAATACTCTGAACCGTGAAATACAAATTAAAACGAATAAAGAATTTCATGTTAATTTAAATTGGTTGAAGGCTGACTCATGTAAAATATAAACCTAATTTATAATGATTTTCATGGAGCGAGGAGTTTTCTTTTTCCTTGAAATATAAAAGCCATAAAATTGACATAATCGAAACGGAACCCATTTCCAAGGTATAAAGTTTAGGAAATTTTCAAACTGAATTTTTAAATAATTATTTTTTTCCTGTTTAAAACATAAAATTTCCTTTGTAAATAAATCTATATCTACTACACAGCTGAAAACACGGTGTAAAATTTCATACCAAATTGGCACCTCACACGGACGTCGGAGTTGTCAGCTTTTTAGTTTTCGTAATCGGAACGCTGAGTTCCTATAAAGGACAAATAAGAAGATGAAAAACATAAAAGTATATTCTATCGAAAATAACAATATTAAAATGTAACAACAAATAAGTTTTGTTGAAAAACAAATTAAAAAAAAATCTAATTGTAAAAGTTAAAAGAAATTTTAAATACATGATAAAATCAACTATTGAAAAAAAAAATTAAACATATATTTAGATTAAAAACAATAATTTATGTTATTTTCGGTTCAAGATCCAGAAATTAGCAGATGAGGATGAGATAGGGTAATTTAATTAAGATATAATTTTGTTAAAGTTTTGAAAATCGAAAGCACAGTTCCCGTTTTGATTGGGACATGGGACAATTTTCATAAAATCGGAACTATCCCGACGAAATTAGGATGGTGGGCAACCCTGGAGTAAATGTGAAGGGATACACCAACTGGCAACTGCTAGGCACCAATGTTAGGTAATAAAATTTTACCATTGTTTATGTGTAAAATGTTTACACAATTGATTTGTGAATTTATGCATTACTTTTTAATTATATATACATTTTAAATACCCATTAAAAATATAAGACACAAACATGCTAAAGGATAGTATTCTTAAATGGTGGAAAGCATTTCCTTTAATATGACAGTACCAGTTTGCAGAAACTGAAATTGCGGCGGAACAGATCCGAAACGCAATTGTCTCAGCTTACAACGAAAACTGTCCACTGAAGACAGAAAAAGACAATAGCGTCTTGGTGGAACAAGAATTTTAATAAAATGAGACAAGAAGTTAGATGCCTCTTTAATCGAGCTAAAGCTTCGGGCAACTGGGACTAATATAGATCCGCTCTAATGGACTATAACAAAGAAATAAGGAAAGCAAAAAGGGGATCTTGGAGGTTATTCTGTGAGAGTATAACTGACTTACCTCACAGTACTAGGATCCACAAAATTCTTTTCAGAGAGCCAACTTGGAAATTAGGCTCGTTAAGGCGACCGGATGGCTCATATATGGACTCTGGAAAGGAAACCTTACAGCTCCTAGCACAAAACCACTTCCCAGGATGCTTAAATCTGGATGACCAATGGCTGTCACCATCAGAAGGATGATTAAAACGACCTGATAAAAATGACTGGATGACAGCTAAAAACGTGATCACACTACCGGCAATTGAATGGTCCATTAAATTCTTCCAACCATTCAAATCGCCAGGAGAGGACGGAGTTTTTCCAGCTTTACTGCAAGATGAACTCAAAATATTGCTCCCATTCCTCGTTAAATTAATCAGAGCCAGTCTGGTATGAAACTATATCCCATCCAGTTGGTCGGCGATTAAGGTCGTATATGTACCAAAAATGAGTACGGAAGAACTAAGCCCTAAATCACTTAGATCAATTAGTCTGACATCTTTTCTGTTGAAAGGCCTGGAGAAGGTGCTGGACGGATAAATCAGGGGGAATATCCCGAATCATCACCCCCTCAATACCCGTCAGTGTGCCTATCAGACAGAAAAATCCACAGAACTAGCACTCAACAACCTAGTCGAGAAGATCACCCAATCCCTTCAAAAGATATAAATTGCGGTGGGAGCTTTTCTCGACATTGAGGGAGCATTTAATAATGCATTGCCCGATTCTTTATATACAGCAAGGACTGCCAGAGGAATTGAGACTACTATAGATGACTAGATTCATGCTATGCTATCAAACAGAACCATAACAACGTTTCTACAGATAGAAACAGTTAGCTTTAAAGCCACAACAGGATGCCCGCAGAGTGAGGTTCTCTCCTCCCATTTGTAATCACTTCTTCTGGACGACCTACTGGCTATTCTCACACTGTGGGAGGTTGAGGTTCTAGCATATGCAGATGATCTAGTCATACTAGTCAGAGGAAACTCTAAAGAAGTAATATCAAACACCCTTCAAGAGATACTGGATGAAGTGAGTAACTGGTGTGATAGAGAACAGATGTGTGTAAACCCTCAAAAAACAGTAATATTACCATTCACCCGGAAAAGGAAGCTGGAGGACCTAATACCTCCCTCCTTAATGGGTAAAACTATTCCATTTGAGGAGGAGGTGAAACATATAGGAATTACTCTAGATAGATCATTTAATTGAAACTCCCATCTGGAAAAGATAATCCACAAAGCAAAGCTGTCCTTATGGACATGCCGTCGTATCTGTGGCAAATCCTGGGGCATGGGTCCCCAACAAATTTACTGGATCTATGTCACGGTCATCAGACCAATGATAACATATGGATCCATTGTGTGGTGGCCGAAAGAATCACAACGGACGGCCAAAGCCAAACTCTCTGGACTGAAGAGATTAACATGCATGACCGTAACGCGGGCAATTAGCACCATATCGTCAGCTGCAATGGAATTCCTCCTGGATTTACCCCTCTACATATATATTTGGAGAGAGAGGCCAGGTGGGCAACCTACAGATTGCAACAAGTGGCTACTAATATGCCGCAGACTAGTATCATGGAGCGGAACAGGTTGCTGGATGACATAGAGAATCACAGCATCCTGGGAATGCCCTCAGATACTATGCCTACCATGAACAACTACGAGCTGACCTTCAACATCCTTTCACCGGAAAGAGATGAGTGGAATCTGAATAAAGCCGACCTACTGAAGGCAGACAGTTGCTAGTTTACAGACGGCTCCAAAACTCCCGAGGGAGCAGAAGCCGGAGTACATAGCTACAGACCAAGGGTGAGGATATCTTCAAGCCTAGGTACTAATGCAAACTGTTTTTCAGGCCGAGGTTCATACAATTGAATTGTGTGTGCGAAGGTTGGAATATATGCATCTTACACGCAGATCAATAAAAATTTTCTCATATATCCAAGCATCTATAAAAGCTCTTGGCTCCTACCGGTGTAACTCCAAAACGGTATGGAACTGTCAGAAGGCTCTAAATTATTTGAGCAAAATAGCAAAGTGACTCTGGTCTGGATACTCGGCCACTTTGGTATGGAAGGTAACGAAATAGCCGACTCCTTGGCCAGAGAAGGAGCGGGATCACGAATCATCGGACCAGAACTGATACCTGATATATCTTCAAGTACTGCTAAAATGACTATTTCAACCTAGGCTGAGAGGAAAACTCTGCAATATTGGCAAGAGTTTCCAGGATTAGTTCATTCGAAGGCGTTTATAAAATGCCCTTTGAAATCAAGAGCTAAGAAACTTTTAGAGTTAAACAGGGTAAGCCTGAAAACTCTAACACTCGGCCTAGCGGAAAACGCCGAGTGCCGTCTATGCCTGGAGGATGATGAGAAGGCAGACTACATATTATGCACCTATCCCGCTGTGGAGAGGAACCGATTCTCAATATTTGACAAAGGGCAACTGCTTCCAAAGAATCTGGACACATTCTCACCCAATAAAGTTATCAGTTTCATTAAAAGACTGAACTTATTGGGTGAAATATAACTAGGAGTAAGCCACAATAGGCCTGCTGATGGCCGCAGTGAAAGGTCCGCGGGAACTCACTCACAGAAATCCTAACCTAACCTAACCAGTATACATTATAAAAATATTGTTATTTTTAAATTTTATAAAAAGTTCAAAATTGCCAATTCAAATTCTAAATCGCCACACATTTTCAAGAATCTTGATGTAAATTCTTCACCGGTTGAAACTCTGATTTCTTCTATCGTATGCCACACCATCAGTATTAATGACGCTCATATATAAATTTATATATAATTTTCAAAAATTTAATAAAAGCAAAAACTGCTAAAAACCACAATCCGTAAATGTCCTTTAACAATAATCTCATGAATCCTAGCCTCCTTCTGCAAACCCCATAATTTTGCAAAATTGAATAAAACTGTTAAAATATACAACGCGTAAATGTCCTTTAAATATAACCTCATGAATCCTAGCCTCCTTCTTGAAATCGTAATCATACATTGATCATGATCATACTTAGGAATATAAAATGGTATTATCCTTAAATTGTGATACCTACTTATGCATGTATTACATAAATTAAAAAGATTATAATATGACCCTATTGATGAGTTTGATGCTGTTAAGGTAATTAAAATTCCATTTTACTGCACAATATAATTATTATCATCTATATCTGAGGTACAATTTCTTTCCTTTTGGAAAACAAGGAAATTTTTACCTTTAAAAACAGGAAGAATCTGTTTGTTTTGCAAGGACTTAAATGTAAAATAATTTACAAACTCTTCTACAAAATACCTGCATATGTGAAAATAATACATACTCATTGCTTTGATTGCTGTTTATGACTAATTTCCTGATAAATTCAGAGGTAAAAAAACTGCTGGGTATATGACTAAGACCAAATCTGGATTTTTTTAATGATTTAGTGTAATAAATAATTTACTAGATAATTTATGTTATTAGTGTACTCTTAATCGGAAAGAAGTATAATGTTCCGAGCAGTACTTGAACTAATTGAAGGTTTATAAAATTCCGAGTAATTTTCAATTTATTAATAAAACTATGCAAAATATTTAGAAGAACGATTTATGCTTAATTATAATAATCAACTAGTTGATACTTTCTAACGCTAAATTAATTAAATCCATTACAACAGATCAAAGAAAATAAGGAGAATAAAATCTTTTTATGTTGTAGTATATTCAAAGTTATTCAAATTTAACATTAGCACCATGTTATTGTTAATTGTTAATTGTGTTGAGCCTGCTAGATATATTTGCCCACATGAAATTATTTGAATATTTAAACCGATGAATCAACGGCATGTTTAATAATTTAGATACCTAGAATCTTTTCTCTACATGACCGACATTTTAGCTCAACATTTTAGAAGATTCGTAGTTGAAGCATATTTTTAAGTTGTATGTTCATTTATATATTTTACAATGTATTTTTAAAGTAGACGTTTTGGTGCATAAAGATACAGAATGATTTTTTTTACTTGATTCTGATATTAATATTAAAAAAATTCGTCTCTGTACTGCGCCCAAAATCTTCATCGTCTGCTCTACTTCTTCTCAAGTCTCATTCCAAATCATCTATGTATCATAGCCTTGGTATTCCTACTGTCCACTTACCTACAGCATCTCTCGTGTTAAATGTCTTCATCAGGCTGCTGCGCATATGACCATGAACATTGCACATAGGTCTATCCACCTCAGACGTTTCAATTTATTGTGTCTTACAATATTATAGTCCTGGAAATGCTGATAAAGTTATTGTTCCTGCGCTACAAGTCATTCTTGTTTACAGACTCGATTATCATTCGCAGGACCTTTCTTTCAAAGCACCCTAACAAAGCCAGACCGTTTTAATTGAGTATCCAGATCTCTGACTCATAAGCTAATACAGGTCTAATTAATATCTTGTACAAAGTACATTTGACTTTCTTTAACAAGTTTAATGACGAAAGATGTAGCATCTCTTGACCAAGAGAACTGTTATTTGAATTTCATTATTATTTATTGTTCTGTTGCTAGTGATCTTAGTAGCAAGGATAAAGTTTGATTTACTCTAATTTATGATGTCTACTGTGGATTGTTTAAGTTAAGTAGAAGTTTCAATTAGTGATTCTTTTTTTACTGAAAACAATAGCAGACAGGACAGTTCATTTCCCTAACGTAGATCATTGTTACTTTGAAAAATCCCACTTCTTTTCAAGATACATCATACTGTTGATTTCCTATTTCACTTAGGTATTCCGGTGTGAAAAATTCCCGCATTACCTAGTTGACTTTCTCTCTGTTTACAGTTTCGTAGACATATCTGAAATCGACAAATGTATGGTGTGTAAATATTCAATTATCTTGCGTTTTCCAGTGTTTGCCCCAGTGAGAAAATTTGGTCTACTGTACCTTTATCAAAATAAAGAAATTGCTTTGGTAGTCTCCTACGATACATTCTGTGTACGGTTGTAATCTAGTTTATATCATATCAATAAGAGATAATTTTATACACTGTGTTCAGTTGCGCACTTCCTCTGTAACTCGCGCAATTAATCATGCATAGTTTGAATTAATCGTCTAGGTTTGTCCAACATACTTTTTATTATGGTCCTAATTTCGTCCTAATCTCCAACTTTTCGTTCGTTTCAATTTTGTCTTTTGGATTGCCTAAAAGTTGTTGTAGTTTATTTCCCGATGAATGAACCACTGTCATCCGTATATCTTTAAAAAATCTTACCAATACCAGAGGTGATTCGAGGATTGAATGGAATCGATACATATTTCAGATTTTCTCTTTCATTTTGAAAGGTCGAGGAAGTGATTCTTTAAATTTTCGTTTCCTAATTATTTTATCAATTAAACTTCACACCTCTCCTTATTGAAGGGGAAGCTTAATAGACGATGGACTAGAAAATTAAAACTCGCCATTTTGTGTTGAGCACAATGGTGAAAGTCCTTAGGGATAGACCTTAGAGTGCTGGTATCTTCTCTGTGTATGTCAAATTCTAACTTATTTTCACGTCTTCTAATTATTAGTACATCTAAAAACGGTAGTTGTCTAGAGTTTTCAATTTCATATGTGAATTTAACTGACGCAAAACGACTGTTTAATTCAGAACAAAGTTGTCAATATCAGCAAATTTTGATTCAAACACTGCACAAATATCATCTACAAACCTAAACCAAACCCATACTCAAATTCTTCTTTTGCTTCTGTCTCGAATGTGTTCATGAAGAGACTGGCAATGAATGGTGACAAAAAGTTACCCATTGCTGTTCTTTCGTGTTGTTCGAAGAAATTATCGTTGAATTGAAAGCAATTTTGTTTCATGCAAAGTTTAGTGAGTTGAAGATATTCTTTTACTACATCTTGACTGAGATTGTTTAATTCGAGTATATCCTTAAGGTAGTTCAAGGTCTGTGGGGCGGAAGACTTGAAAACCATGAACAAATGTCAAAGGAGATCAAAATTTCACCCTCTTGCAACTGAATATTTTTCATCTTATTAATGAAATCATTGGAATTAATCATAGAGAAACTAGGTGGTACAGTAGGTAAATTTTCGAACTCCTCTGTTAACAATTTTGATAGGTGGATTTAAAGCTGGAGTTATAAAGTTATTGTAGGATTTAAATACATTTCTTACTTCAGTAATCATTTTTGGTATTGAATTTCGAGAAAAAATTTTATAAAGATCATTACTCATCAGATTGTCTACCCTTTCATAATAGTTTAGGTATAAATAGGATACATTGTTAGTATAAAGATAGTTTTAATCATCCCCAGATGATGCCAACTTGGTTGGCAAAACGCGCATCGAATGTAGTATATATTGTTTTGGTGTTTCGTTGAAAACTACTTCAGTGTTATCAAACTAGCTGATAATGATATGAGGAACATATCCTATGAATGTGTCGTTTGACGCTGTGACTGGAAGATACAACCCTCCCGAATTCCCTCTACCCTATCTATTTTCATTTGAAACTCCAGATCTATCAACCTCATGACTAATCCAACTGCGGCAGTTTTAACACACACCAGCAGCTTCTTTTCTAGCATTAAGGTATGCATTAGAAATTATAGATCTTATTGATCAAATGCAGTTCGGTTTTATTCAATAAAAGTCCACAGTCCATGTTATTAAAGCTTTCGTAGATAAGATAAACCAAACTGGTTCTAAACTTCTATTACAATTAGTCCAAACATATAAATTACTATTCTGCAGCTATCTAAGCGATGAAATAGGTAAAGGATAGAATAGGATGCCTGCATGGATCAGTCTTTGGACAAGTTTTATGGAGTATTACGCTTAACCAAGTTCTGATCTATATTATTCCTACTAACTGTTCATAACTGTTTACGCAGATTTAGGCTCGAGGTCATTTATCTTCTCTTTTAATCTTTTACTTTATGACCCGTGACATGAAAGGGGGTTATGGTTAGTCAGATTATCTATTTTCGAAAATTTCATTCAAATCTAAAATAATGTATGCACTTCCGGGAGTTAAGTTGTTACCCTACTCCATTTTTTCAAAGACTAAAGTAGCACATTTAATCCTCGGCGGGGGATTAAGAATTAATTTACTCTGCTGGGGATTAAATGATAAATAAACAAGTGTTATTATAGAAATGAGTTCCTTTATTTAATTTAATTTGAATTGAAGTTAACAGTTATATAGTAGCATTATTACAAGTAACAAAATGATATAAACGATTAGAATCTTTTCAACTTTTTGCGAAATATTTATGAATCCATTGTGTGGAAGAGGCCGTGCAACCTGAAGTACTCGTAGATACCTGCATTGTATCGCTCACTGTTGTATTACTGCTTCGTTCATGTTCAAAAAATGTTTCGGCAATATTTATTTTGTTAATAATTGATCTTTTAACATACCACTCAACTACAGTTGAAGACGTCTATCTACCATGCAGCTTGAGGACGTCTATATCTGCTCCCGTATAAGCTAACAAAGATTCAGAGGTACGTCTAAAACAGTGGCCTGTATAGAGATATCTTCGTCTCTGGAAGATTTGGGAAAGAAGCTATTCTTTGTGACATCTTTCCAAATATGTTTTCGCTATTCTTTGTGACATCTTTCCAAATATGCTTTTCCTAATTGGTGTCTAAGTACACTTATTATTTCTATATTGTACAGGGTTATTCATTATAAATTGCCCACCTCTTATCATCGTTATTATTGCCTATAGAAAAAAAGTTTTAAATAAAAGTTGTGTGGTTATGACTGGATTTTGTTAAAATGCTCAAAAGTACAGTAGCGTACAGATTTCAGGGGATACAAAAAAATTATATTTTGTTTAAATGGGATAACCTATATATAATTAAATTTTTAGAATGATCCTTTGTTCTTGATTTCAAAAATATACTATATGTTACCGCTACTATATACCGTTTTTGAGTTATTAAACGTCGATATCTTAGTTAAATTAGTTACTGTAAATATAGAAATGTTAACATTATTAAAGTGAGCTATGAAAATGACAACTATTATGTTTGATAAGTGACATTTCTTTAATGAAATAATCAAAATGGTTTACAGTGAGGAAGAAAAGTCCAAATATTTACTTGTTATATACAAAATAACAAAAATAAACGTGCAGCAAATAGAACATATAGGGTATTGTATCCAAATCGTCCAACACCATTAGAAAATACGTTCAAAAATATTTACCGAAAGGTGAATAATACCTCCAGTTTTAGTAGAAAAAAGCGTGTAATTCAAGCAAACCAGGAAGAACAGCTAGATATACTGCTTCATTTCGAAGATAAGCCCATCCATATTTATTCGCGAATAGACTTTTTTGAAACATTGTATTATTTCTTAGAAAAGTCTTAATGCAGTATAAATAATGCAGTCGATCAGTTAGGTAAAAGTTAATCCAAAATCCAACGAACGTTATAAAATAACAACTACAGACGATATAAAATGTTACCCGTACAAGTTTTAACAGAGGTTTATAAAAGGAAAAGGCTGGACTTTTGCCACCAGATGATTCAAAAATTGGATGAAGTTCCCGATTTTTTTACTAAAATATTATGGACTGATGAATCATCCTTTTCTGCGGCAGAAGCTTTTAAGAGGAAAAAACGAAGGTTGTGGTAAAACAAGCACAACAGAAAAAGATTGGTAAAACAAATAAAAAAATCAGGGAGAAAAACTGTTAGCGTTAGGTGTGGATTTTCTGAAACAAAATTGTTGGGCTATATTTTATGATTATACTTTAACTGGAGTTACCTATCTGTAAATAATTATCCCAGAAGCAGAAAAAATTCTTTTGCAGAGTTTTCCGGAAGCCGAACTTGATGATATGATTTGAATGCAGGATGGGGCAACTCCGCATAGTGTCCTACCCGTTCGAGATTATTTGAATAATGTATTCCCAATATGGATAGGGAATAATGGACCTATTAAATGGCCATCTAACAGTCCGAATTTGTCCCCTATGGATCCATTTTTTTGGAGATTTCTAAAAGACATTGTCAATAATAATAATAATAATATTCAAGTTATTAAAGACAGGATTCGACTTTTGAAATAAACAATCTGAAAGTAAATAATGAAGGCAATATATAGGCAATAATAACGATGATAAGGGGTGGGTAATTTATAATGAATAACTCTGTACAAAAAAGCGTGAATGCTGTGTATTAATTTTTTGTAAAAACATTTCTTGCATAATTGTACTAATCCAATTGCGTTGTTTTCTGAATTCTTAACAATAAACGTTCTGTCCATTATAGTTTTAGTGTTATTTACGTTAAATAATATCGAAGAAACAAAATCTTCAACATTGTTGATGAACAAATTCAACAATTCATCCACTCTGCATACATCCGCAATACGTCAATATTTTTACCTTGATCTTCAAAAACTCGTCGTCTGGAAGCTTCAGTTACGAATTGATTACTTGTTCTATTTAAATATTTTTAATTTAAGAAAAACTATAAATTTCAGAAATTTACTTATATCAGCATTATTTCTGACAACTAACATTGCATTAATAATTCAATCACTTAAGCCAAAAAAAGAGGGTCAACCTCGGAATGAGAGATAATAAGCTGTAAACTTGTATAAACCTTTATTTTGGCGTTCTAAAAGTTGTCTCAAAAGTCTCATAAAATCTCGTGTCCGCGTCTTAAGATATTCAAGGTCAAAGGTCACAAAAAATCGGTTTTCGCAAATATCTCGCTTCCTATGGTTTTAATACCATTTGCATTTATTATAAAAAGTGTAGAGAATAAAATTCTCTACAACTTTTTGTCCCAAACATTTTTTTATATACTCAACCGTTTTTGAGATAGAGGGCGGAGAGCGCGCCGCGCTTACCTATTCACAGCATAATACAAGGTCAACCGTAAGTCCTGGTAAATAATACGCTTAACAATTTTTTGATTACACAGAAAGGTAAGTAATATTAAACAAATATATATTCGATAAATGAAAAATATTATTAAATATAATATATTAATTAATAAACAATGCAAATTATTCATAATTATATATTTTTAATGATTTATAGACTTTATACGGCGTATTATTTACTGGGACTTACGGTTGACCTTGCATTATGCTGTGAAAAGGTAAGCGCGGAGCGCTCTCCGCCCTCTATCTCAAAAACGGTTGAGTATGTAAAAAAATGTTTGGAACAAAAGTTGTAGAGAATTTTACTCTCTACAATTTCTATAATAAATGCAAATGGCATTAAAACCATAGGAAGCGAGATATTTGCAATAAACCGATTTTTGACCTTTGACCTTGAATATCTTAAGACGCGGATATGAGATTTTATGAGACTTTTGAGACAACTTTTAGAACACCAAAATAAAGGTTTATACAAGTTTATAGCTTATTATCTCTCATTCCGAGGTGAAACCTCTAATGTGACTGGACTATAAATATGGTGCCCAAAGTGTAGAGGGCTCAACATGTTTTGAACTCCTCAGAAAATACGCTGCACATTTTCCATGCGTTTTTTTGCGTTTTTTCTGGTTATACCAATTACTGATTCTCAAAAATTTGTTTGACAACTGGCAGTAACTCGAGTGCGACCTCTTCCGTAGCATCTATAATTTCAGGAGGGATAAAATGTTCATCGAAACTTCCTAAATTATTCATATTTATTTATTCAAAGTTTAAATCAATCACAGTTCAATTCAATTCAAATTAATTTTATTTTTAAATTAAATAATACAATAATTCATATCCGGAGCCAGCCAAACGACCACGTGCGTTAAGCGACCTGGCAGTTGAGCGGTGAGTGAAATTATTTACTTATGCTAAGCCTGTTCTAAATCAAACACCAGGCACAACAAAATGATTAACCCGTGCATAAAATAGCGTATACAACACGAGACTAAAGAACATTTTAAACCCGTGTGTGATTATGTGATATGAATAAAGTTTCACATTAAAAGATGCCCTTTGGTCCCTTGATATATAAAATATACTATTTTATACTCCGGTTAAATAATAGTTACATTATTTCATTCACGTTAGTTAGGTAACTAAAATAACAATTAGGGACATTTTTTTTTACTGAAAATAAGTATAAAACTACATTTATTCAAACATTAAACAACTACAGTGGTGAAAACTTAATGATTATTATTTATCACATTCACTGCACTTATATAAATTTAAGCCATAGTAACGGACAGAAATTCTTTGACAGTTTGATGAAAACCCAGAATAACATTGTGATGTCTTCAAATTAATATATTCAACTGTCATAAAAATATCAAAAATTCATTCTTAATTTGAAATTCGCTTGTTATTGACAGGTCATCTAAATTAGTCGAGTGTAGGAATAATTATGAACAAGCTGTAATTAATTTGAATCTATTTAATCGGGTCTCAGAATTCACATATTAATTTTGCATCCTTTGAGAGGTTGAGCTTTTGCTGCTATCTCGAAGAAATTTCTGAAAAATAAAATGTTTTGAAATATCTCAATTAGTGTCAACTTCATAGAAAACCATAGTTAACAAAATTAAAGATGGGTAAATGTTCTACAAAAAATATTCTATATATTTTTGTTGTACGTTTACTTGTTTCGAAGTAACCCACGCCCAAATTTGTGCTATTTTGAATTTATCGATGTTAAAAGAAAATATACGGCTGTATATCATATTTCAGTACAGATAGTACTTAATAATGTCGCGTGTCAGGATGGGAGGATCATCGGAATGGCTTCGTACAATTTTACCAAACCTAGCATCATTACCACGAACCAAAGATGCAGCTCGCTTGTATTCTTTCCGTTCATACATTCAAATTAAGGAATGGCATGGAAATAAAAAATCACCTTCAGACTGGGGATGGGAAATTTAAAAAAATGGGTTGATACCGATCCGTACTCTATAAAAAGCAGCCTCTCAGGAATTACTAAACCTCATTTCTTGTAAACGCGCCAAATGCAATGCAGTTTGTAGTTTCCGCAAAGCAGATTTACATTGCTCAATAATTTGTGGAACCTGTCAAGGAAAATCTTGTTCGAATATTGTGGACGTATGAATTGGACGAAGATGACGAGAACGGAATATATAATGAAACAGAAAAGGCTTTTTAACTTCGGGAAATAAAACAGATTATGTAGAAAGTCAAATTATTGATCCATCGACTCAAACCACTGGTAAGATAGCTTAGTGGACTAGGCATCCTAGTACTCTGTCTCAAGATGGTGTGGAAATGAGTATACTAAATGAAATGTTTTTTTGGCTGGA
Organism: Rhamnusium bicolor; assembly: GCA_029963845.1. Lineage (NCBI taxonomy): Eukaryota > Metazoa > Arthropoda > Insecta > Coleoptera > Cerambycidae > Rhamnusium > Rhamnusium bicolor. The sequence goes on from JANEYF010004174.1 coordinate 92,917, forward strand.
CTTAATAAAAATCATGTAGTGAATGGGCCGAACAAAAACGTACTTTCTGTTTTCCTCGGCCAAATTATTGCTTTTCAGTCGATTTTAACAAACTTCAATAGTTAGCTGATTAAATATTCTATAAAGACCAACTGTCAAGATGGCTGAAATATTAAAATTCAAGTTGGCGGAGACAATGGAAAATAGCGGATTTTGAAAGAATGAACTTTCCTCTACATTCTAAGACTACGTTGAGTTAAATCCGATTTAGTGAGATATACCGAATTCAAAAGAGGCTTACTTGCAATTTTTATAATCTGGACCTAGAAATCAAACTTTAATATTTTGCTTGCCATTTCTTTCTTTTTCAACCGATTTTAATACCCTCAGTGTTGTTACATAAGCAATAAAATGGGCTTTAAGAAATTGCGAACAAATTACCAAAATGTCAAAACACAAGACCCATTCCTTAATAGTATTTCTATTGTTTATACTATTGCAACATCTTAATAATGACAATCAACAATATAAACTAGAGGAACAGTTTACCTCGTTTATATCTAGCTAAATAACATGAAGAGATGGTAGAGGACGTTTCACCAGAAATCCATATGTAGGTGGTAAGCAATAATGAAATTCGCTCTGTAATATAAATGTAATTATTGAATCATTAAAAATGATCAATAGTTTCAAACACAGAAGATTCAATTAATAAGTAGGTAATGCAGTCTAGCACATTGTACCCCTTGAATTTGATATCCTCGTACCACCACAATTGTGGTAACTCTTCTCCTTCAGCTGTGGTCTGCGATATTGAAATTTGAAGCAGTTACCAATATTGGGTTATGCCTTGTCGTAGTTCATTATTAAAGTGATTTAGACCACTGCCGCGCAGTCTTTGAAGAATATATGGGCATACAAAGTAATTCAATGGATTCACTTCAGAACTGAAGGGCAGCCATGGTATAAAAATACCTTTTTTCCAAATAGTGCTCAATTTTCTCCTAATAATGTCAACTTTTTCATAATAATGTTCAATTTTTCCTAATAGTGTTAAATTTTTGTAAGAAAATTTATCGTCTCAGTAAATAATCATCATTTCTGCCACACAGCGGGGGTAGTCTGTGTATTTTTCAAGATATTGCACTTGCACATATAGCGCAGACTTTGGCGTACCTGAGAAAGCCAATATCAATTTCATAGAGTCAGAAAGTTGGCCACCCTGCAGTTCTGAAGTAAATTCATTGGATTATTTACATGACCATATTTTCTGTAAAGACTACATGACAATGTCCGACATAAATTTAACAATATTGAGAAACTACGACAATACGACAACATCGTGAGGAACTGCCTCAAATTTTTATAGCGCAGGCCCATACACAGCCGGGAGGGAAGAGTTACAGCAGCTGTGGCTTCACGAGGAGATATGATATGCTAGACCTCATTAATTGAATCTTTCATTTGAACATACTGTTTTTTTAATGATTCAGTAATAACACATTTTTTCTACAGGGAAAATTTCATAATACCTACCATCTAATTATGGATTTCTGGTGAAATGCCCTCTACCATCTCATCGTGTTGTTTACCTAGTTAAGACTTTTTATAAATTAGTTTCCTAGGTTGTATTGTTAATATTTAAGATGTTGTAGTAGAATAAGCAATAGAAGGACTAATAGAAAATGAGTCTTGTATTTTGACATTTCGATAATTTGTTTGCAAGTTCTTAGAGCAGATTCTATTGCCTACATAACAGGACCAAGTTCATTGATATCGATTGAGAAAGGCAAAATATCAAAGTTTATTTTTCGTTCCAGATATTAAATATATCAAGTCGGCCTTTTTTGATTTCGCTATGTCACCAAAACTAATGAACCGATATAAATCGTTATAGTCTTAACATGTAGAGAGAAATTTTTTTTCCAGAAATCTATCTTTAGTTCTATCATTTTCACAACTTTCAATTAAAAAGAACGAGCTCAAATTAACGCCTATTTTCAATTGCGTCCGCCATCAAGATGTTTCGGCCAACTTGACATTTGATCTTTATAGCCTATTCAATCAGCAAACTATCGACATAAAGTTCGTTAAATCGGTTGGGAAAGAATAACTCGGCAAAGAAAAATAAAAAGGAAGTTTTTTTTACCCACCCGGAATAGCGACCAAAACATTAAACAATGAGAATATTTCCAGCTGGTAGTCGAAATTGTGCGAGTTAAAGGACAGAACGAAGTAGTACGTTCAACTTTATGTAAATGTGGCATATATTTCGATGCCTCGCCTATTTCTCTGAAACAGACAGTCCTAGAACAAAAATGTATAGAATGTTTTTTTTCTCTAACTTTGAAACAACATGTTTTTCTATTATTTGACACTAACCAAATATTTCAAAAAATTATATTATCTAGGATATTTTTTTCAAGATGGCGGCAAATGCTCACTATCTCGGAAGGCGCAAAATTAGTATGTGATTTTTGAGATCTAATTAAATATATTAAAATTTATTCCGCCTTGTTCGAAATTATTTCTGTTCATAATGCCTTTGCCGACTGGCCTAATTCGAACGATCGTAAAGAAAATATATAAACATGTTAGGAAAATTGTTATGCGATTATTTCACTTTTGCATGCGTAACATAATCACTCCCTATTCACTACTAGTTCCACATATAGCTATCATGTTATTTTCTCGAAATCTCTTGGCCTAATGAACTTAAATCTGTATTTTAATCTCTATTTATCCAACACAAGTGAATTAAACTAGTTTGTCTCGCATTTGCTCTCTTTGATTGGTTAATTTATCAGTTTTGGTACAACAAATTTTGTGATTAAAATTAGACGAAGTGAAATTTAAACAATAAAGACAGTGCTGTCATGAAAAAATATAATTAACCAAGTAAAAAGTGACAAAATGTACACACATGTTTTCACTTTTACGAATTTTAACGATGCGTTGCAAATATAAACTATGTGGTTAAATTTGGCGAAACGAAAGTGTCTCCTATGAGACATTTCTTGCGCCCTAGTAACTGAGGAGATGCCTCTTCTAATCAACATGGCTGTGAAAGTTTACCGGTGTTTACACGGGAAAATGACATATGACTGTAATTTCGAAATCAGAAGACCGTTTAGAATGACACGAATTTATAAGCACTCTAATTTATATGCCACATAAACCTAAAAACTATATAAATATATATAATAAAATGTATAAAATAAATAAAAGAATTCGTATGACCAAGATTATTAAAAATGTATGATGTTAAGGATTACGAAATTATACATATGTCTGAAACAAACTATTTGCCAAAAGTCTAAAATTTAATGAGTAATTAAGAGCAACTTTTATTAATTAATAATAATTTCACTTTGATATTGTCATCTGCGAGTACTTATTTGACTTGAGATATATTAAAATTTATTTTATTTCTAAAGGCTTATTCCACCATGTTGTTAAATTAAAATCTTTGTACTAAAAGAAAGTAATAGTATTTATAAGATCAGTGATCAGTGGATATATTGTAATACAACTTTTCATAGAAAAACAGAATAATAAAGGTCCCTCTTATTGCTTTCTGAAATCTGGAATCTAAATTGGAATAAATCTGGAACAGAAAATAATTATTATTTGTTGGAATAATTTTGTTGGAAAAATTTTTCCAACTATTAATAAGTCGGTCTAAAAACTTCTCTATTAAATAAATATTATGTTTTAACTACAGCGCACTTATTTAGTCGCAGTGGTTATATATGACAATTGTAAATGTTATATAGTGTTTAGAAAAGTTCTTATATCTTTCAACTCTGTCCTGTACAGACGACAAAGTCTCAGAGAGAACACGTGAGAATATTTACATGAGTAACATAGTCTCCATATTTTCTTCCGAGAAACGCCTCCTTCGTTGTGTAAACAAACACATTAATGTAGTGCGCAATGATTATTCAGCATCGACGGACGTGATATTTGCAAACTTAAAAAAAAGTTATAAATTATCAACTGAAAAATATGTTTCTCACGAGACCCCGATTAATCAAATAATTTTACACACCCTGTGGTAAAAGTTACTAAATCTCTTACTGATGTTCAAGAGAGTATGTCAGAGACAAGGAAGAATTTCTAATTTGTAGATATTGTTGAATACTACATTATATTTCTTAAAAATAACGTGTATATCATCCTCAATATTTTGATTGTTAATAATTGCTGAGCCTCAGAGATGACTTGTGAGCCACCAGGATGTCACTTAAGCAGATAAGATCATACGTCATTAAAATACTTGTCATAATAGAGAACTACCCCCAGCCATGTCCCCAACGTGTTAAAATAGGTTATGGTGGCAATGGGATGCTGCGTTTAGTGACTTTCACAAAAATCTCTTTTGTATTTGCAATTGGCGCGTCTATCCTTAATTTTTTTTTTTTAATTTCCTCTGATACCAAAGGTAAGGAGTGGACCATACATGTTACATGTATTAAATGTGGAAAGATAACTAACTTTTAGCAACTGACCAGCTTTAAGCATATACCGTGCTGGATCAGTCACTAGCATTAACACCTGTGAACTAGTATTACACCTGTTTTATCCACTGTCACCTACAAAAATTTATTTCGTACGTCCCTATAATATTGCCCAAAACATTTTTCTATATACTTGATAGATAAGTTTTGCGCAATGTATGGCTACTAGATAAAGGAGAACCTGGTGGTACGTATTTTGCAAAAAACGTCTAAAGTCAGCATTGTCGACTACTTTCCAAAACAGACTACATGCACAAAACATGACACACAAATCATGAAAAAATTCCTCTTTCGTAACTGTACTGGCAATATTGCTAAGAGCGTTTTATTCGAGAACGTTAGTGGACTATATATCAAACACCGTTCCGTACGCGCTCTTGTAGCTAATTGAGGAATAAAAAGCCCAGTGACCTATAATATTCTATACATTTATCTCGGTTTCCTGCCTCGATACTGGTTACACTAGTTGCATATATTACAGATTTTTTTATATAACTGCCGGCCCTGAAATATGTCAAATATTTCCGTTGCATTATTAAAATTTTCGTAATATTTTCTTCCTCCTTATGGCTTCCAGCTAAACATACATTTTTTGAGTTACTAAGCTTTTCCATTTCACGGAAGAAATAATGGGCCTTTTCACTACTTCTTAAATCTCAAAACAAATATGTTTATTTGAAAGCTAACTGATAGATATTCACCTTGTGCAACTCTGTTTGAAATATAAGTCTCCCATTGTTTAATAAAAAAATAAACATTTATTATGGAAATTTGAACACTCATTTGACCTTGAAGCTGAGTGACGTCACACAAACTGGAATCATGTTGGTAGCATTTGCCAGAACGCCTAATACTACAAACATCACACCACAACTGACACATTTTACATTGTATACGGTTAGTTTTGTGGTTATGTTCTGTGTGTTCATTTACGAATTGTTTTGCTTTGTTTCTGCACATTATTGGAAGAAAATGGAGCCAGGATTTTCTAAAGGAAATGCAGAAAATCTGCCGAAAGTTGACTTTATTATGGTGGACGAGTTTTACATGTCAAATTTGGATTATTTATCAATAGAAGTCAGGAATATTAAAACAAAACGGTAAGTCATTAGTAATCTTATTTTCGTGTAATTTATTTATAAATATAATGGAACTACCATTATTTTAACATGCAATTGTTGTTACAATATTTATCCTATTTCAATTATACTTACTAATGTCTAATAATTTCCAGGTCAACAACGCAGTTGCTTATGTGAATCTGAATCTTCTTTTAATTGTAAAATTTCAATAATTTAGTATCAATTTCTACTTTTCTTACATCAAAATGATCTTCACAACAGTAAATGTTTCTGGTTTTCGTCAACTGCTTCTCAACTTTGGCTATTTTAAACCATGCTTTTCGTCTATTTTCATCTGGTGGAACGTAAACGAAAGTTTTGATTGGACAATTCATGTTGTTATTTGTACATGTTGGTACAAAGCACTTTTTAAACATGTTCCACACACAACAATCCAAACTAAAAAAGAAACGACTCTCAAAGTCAATTTCGACGTCAACTGTAAAAAAGCAGAGAACCAACTTTGCAATACACCGATTTGTCATGTTCAAGGTCGTAGTCCCTTTGACGTCACTAAGGTGGGTTGCATGACGTCACGTAAAAGCGCGCGCTTTATTTCCGCACTTTCGTTTTTTTTTTTTCGATAGAAATCATGCTCAAAAAAAAATACGGCAAGTTTTTTTTATAAAACACTATCACATAAAGCAATAAAAAAAAATCTGTGTAAAGGCCCATTCCGGAAGGCTGTTTATTGAGCCGACTCCGCTCTGATAAATGTATGCACGGCCATTTATAAACCTTTAATTCATTCTTTCGGCATTTTCGCTGGTCGGCGCGGGCCGAATCCGCCCGACTAAATGTTCCTCAAGTTTGTATTATACAAGGTACAATTCCGAAGTATGATAATAATGGTGGGTCAACGTTTCTTCTTAATTTAAAATTAAAGAAACTTATTTAAAATATTTATGAATAAAAAACGATCATAATTTTCTGGTGTGACACTATAGCATATGATTGACTTTCGACCCGGCTTCCTTTAGCCTTTATCGTCATTTCCGGTCAAATAGTCGCATTACTTATAAGTTTTGTGCAGGTTTCTCATGTATATTCAAAACTTAAATTAACATGATAATATGATTATTATGAAAAAATATCTGTCCTTATATTTAAATATAACTCGCAACCATCTTATATTATTGATATTCATATAAATATGCATTCGCATAATATGACCATGAAAATGAACAAATATATGCGTAATCCACGTATTAGAAAATGGATTTTATTTTGGTTTTTGATGTTTCAGCGGTTGAACCGAATTCATTCCATATTTGTTCACCCTATCTGATACTACAAATGCCAATTGTTTAGCGCAATGAGTTATTATACAAATACTTGACATTTTCCGAATTTCAATAACATCCATGTGCATCATTAGAGCTTAGGGGTAGTTTCTACCACCCTCTAAGGGTAGTTTATAGCCATATATCGCTAGTTCAAGCGAATCCGCTCCATATTTGTTCACTCTGCCTACAACTACAAAAGCCTAAACTTTTTTCGTCGTTATTGAAACTTATGAGATACCTCCGTAGTTGAGGGTGGTTTTTACACCCTATAGAGGTGAGTCTCAACCCTTTAAGAATAATGTCAGATTCTCACACCAGATTCAGATATTTTGTACCAAGAGTTACAAAAATTTGCCCTGTGTACATGTTGTTTAAACTCACGTGCGTTATTTGAGTCTCAGGGGTAGTTTTCACCCCCATACGGGTGGATTTAGGTTTAATTAATAGAAATAGCTTGTTATGATTTGAATGCATATTCTTTTCTCTAGACTATAAAATATCTACCATTTCTCACACTTCATTAAGAGTCATTATTTATTACTAAAGCTGGCCAAGGTGGCTGGAGTACAGACACGGTCTTGCGCTGGCGTCACACGTGCCGATTTAGAAGTGATTTATGCTGCAGTCTTATTTGAAAGGTTAATGCGTGGGGTTGTACCTATAAATTATACATAATGTCAAACGCGCCAAAGGGTAAAAAACGACCGTACGCGGACACAGTGAATAAATTTATCGGTGAATTTCCGGATCTATTCTATGACGGATGCAAAATAATTTGTAAAGTTTGCAATCAAGACTTAATGTGCTGACACAAAACAGATTGTCGTCGTCATATCAATACCGTGCAACATCAAAATAAAAAAAATGGCATGCCTTTGACAACTCAGTTTATGTTTGATTTATTGTTAATGTGAATAGCCTGTAATATTCCGCTACACATACTGGATAAACAACCATTTCGGGAGTTTTGGAATAAATACAATCGCTAGGTGAACTTACCAAGTAGTACATCGTTACGTAGATATATTCCAGCTGTTCGTGAAGACATTGTAAATAGGATTAAATGTGGATTAAAAAATACACGGCTCTGGTTATGTATTGACGAGGCGACAGATTGTAAAAAAAATCTATTTTAAATATTATAGTACGTGTACTGGACCCTCTTAAACTAATATTTCCACTTTTACTAGCTAGTAAAAGACTAACTGCGTGTACTGGCGAAATAATTACGCGTGTGGTGTTGGAGACATTCGAAAAATTTGAACTCTCAACAAGTCAAGTATTGATGTTTGTGACTGATGGTGCCGCGACAATGCGCGTGGTAGGCCGTTCTCTTCAAAGAGACAATTGTAGGTTTTTACATGTTACGTGTAAAGTGCATGCGTTACATCTTGTGGCAGAAACGATTCGAAAATGTTTTCCAGAGGTAAATGCATTAATAGCAAATACAAAAAAAGTATTTTTCAAATCTTCTAAACGGCTTCGAGCATTCCACAGACAGTGTCCTGGTATCTCTGAACCACCAGAGCCGATTCTTACACGTTGGGGAACGTGGTTGAATATTTTCAACAAATAAAAGCTGTGATACTACAGTTCAACCCTAACGAGGCTGCAGCTATTAGGGAAAGCCAGACAAGCTTTCAAGACGTTTCCCTTGAAACAGATTTAAAAACTATTAATAACAATTATAGAGGACTACACGACGCAATAGAAAAATTGCAAAATAGTTCGTTGTCGTTAGTGGAATCGCTGCAAATAGTGGACGACGTAAATACACAGCTATAGGCTATAAATGACGCAAAAAATAATCGCGTTAGTGAAAAATTCGAGAGTGTATTACAGAAAGATCCTGATTTTAGCAAATTAAGACAAAATTTGTGATGGTGCATCTACAACTTCGTTAAGTGAGTTCACAGATTGTTTTACTTATGCCAGTATTACATCCGTAGATGTGCATTGTTGAGTACATATATGAAACGATTTAAAATATACACAGAATTTTTGTTCAAAGAAAGCTATTTGTGTATACACTATTAAATTTAAGTAAGTCTAGAAAAATAACGGTAATAAACAAACAGAACCGTAGAACTGAAGTTTTGACAAAAGCAAAACATGATCCTCAGAATCAAAGGCTTTACACAGATTTAGCAAGATCAAAATCTTGCCATTTTCCTAGCAATAGAAATATTAATTGACGTCATAATTGCACTGTGACCTGCCAGTTTGATTTACTGGGAATAAATTAGTTTGTCATTTGCATAGGGACAATTTTTTCCAGTATTTTATTAAATACAGGAATTAAACTAATAGGTAGTATTATCAGTATATTTTTTTAAATTTATTTTCTCTAAATGTTTAAAGAACCATCGTTTAGAAAGATTTTTCAAAAAGTTTGCATTTTATAAGACGATCAACTATTATGTTAGTGTCATTAATTCCATTCAACATATTCCAGTGTATGTTACATACAAGTTTTGCAAAAATATTTGCAGATTTGTGTGTTAAACTGTTTTGTAGTAATTAATATACGTAGTTTAGGCATTGGCCAGGAACCTCAACTTTTAGCAACTTCGGAGAGTATATTGGACTAAAATGAATTAACACATTATCCGCATTATCGTATTTGTTGTTATTATTAAAAGTAAATTATTATCAATATTATTCCAGCATTCTCTAAATAATCTTTAATAAGATAATAATTCTAGGGAGAGTCTTATTTTCATTTTGGTTATGACACTAAGCATAATATGAGATATTCTATTACAATAAATAACGAAGCAAGGAATCATGCCTTTAAGTAATTATTTGAAACATATGTAAGGTTCGATGTCTTTTTGATTACTATGAATGTAACCCTAATTAAAAACAAATTCCCTGATGTTTAGCAATATTTTTTAATGATATCGTGTTATTTTTACGTTAATTAGAAAGAGAGCGTATACACCGGGGTTCAAAATCTCCTTGAGCATAATAATTTGATGTAAAATTTCCGCACTTGCCATGGGAGAGTTTTAAGTGTGGGATCTTTTGTTCTACCGATCGCAAGGTTACCATGAGTCTGGTAACAGTTAGAGACTCTAGGAAGGAACTTCAGATTTTAATTTGCAATTAACTTAAGTTCACACATATTTAATATATAACTGTTTCGCTTTTTATTATTTAAATTATACACTAAGTAGGTTCATTGAAGATACTCATCTAGGGCTGGAGCCGGAATAGTTTCATGTTACCCGACTCAACATCTATAAACATCTGAATTTATGTTGCATTAACTAGACTTACTTATTTTAATTGCACGTTGTATTTTTAATTATCTAGAATTTAGTTAGAAAATTATAAGTCTGAATCAAACGTTAGTTATTAAGGCCTTGATATTTCTCACATCACTATAAGTTAATTTATAAAGCTATATACAAGTAATGTAGTTCAGATGAATCAATACCCACAATAGGTAAAAATCGCCAAAAAATGAGTGAGATTTGCCTAATGAAATGTCCATAACCGTTGTATCAACTCAAAGTTCACACGGAAAGAAATCGCGTTAATTATTTTACGACAACATTGTTTGATAAGAATTGTAGTTGTTTTCATCAAAGTATGTAATTAATTGTCACATAATACATATGAAAGGACTATAAATATTTGCAGTAAAATTGTTGTAGTTATAAACAACAAATATTGTTTGACCGTTTGCTCTCTTAGGATGGTAAAAGTAATCATTTACGTCAAAGTAAGAAATCAACTATAATGTGTAGAAAATTGCCACGCGATCTTTGTTGAACTCAAACAAACATTGTTCAAAGTATCTACATATATCATTGTAAGGATACAAGTAACAAGGTTAATGGGAAATTCTGTCACAAATTGTATGCATTGCGAAATAATAGGTAGCAAAATCTGCTCCAAATTGTGGTAATAATTTTAATTTAGAGTTGTAACTACGCAAGCAATAAGTCACCATCAGATCTGTTTCCCATCAGGTTGTTGCTTTTGCGTTATGCAATTACATATGTATGTATCATTTCATCTATTCCAAAATGTTGTCCAGTCCAGAAAACCTAACACCCAACCCTGTGATTTTGTTACAATTAATTATAATGTACAGGGGCGTGTGGTGAGTTTTGATACAGGGGAAGCAGTTTGTGATATAGGGTGATGAGTAGTGCGAGGTCCCGAGCGAAGCGAGGCAAAAAATTTTTTAAGAAAAGTGGAGTGGCTTCCGTATACTCATTTTAAAGCAAATGTCGAAAGCTGTAAAGTTATGATATCTAGAAAAAAAGTACACTTGTAGGACCGCCACTCCTGAATAAATATAAAACATAAAAACACCACAAAAAATTAGACAACCCCCGATTCCAAAGCCGAGGCTGCACGGGCGAGGGTTACACTTATGAAAAAAACGCACACACAACCATACCCACCGACATTGCCAGCGCCGCGCCGGTGGCGGGGATTGAACCCGCAGCGAAATAGAGAGTTTGTTCAGTCACACTAGCCATCGTGCACTCTCTAGACAACTATAAATTGAGCCGGCTAGTTAAATAGTTAACATGCACATACCTACCTATTTATAATGTAGTTTAATCCGCCTCTCCTTTTTTGCGATGTCGGAAATAACTTCGTCGTAAAAGTTTGAATTTTGGGACATCTCCTACACAAAGTCACTTTCTATTGTCAACAGGGACAATTTTGAAAGCCGCTCTTCACTGGTTGAATTTCTTGAAAAAGTTTTTATTCTTTTTAAGGTCGAAAAACTGCGTTCAACCGAAGCACTAGTTGCAGGTATCGTCAACACTAATTCACACAATTTCAACACTTCAGAGTAGGCCTGATCCAAACTATTTTCTTTTATAAAGATAATCAGTTCGTTGGCGTTATGTTTCTGACTAATATCTTCTGTAGCATAAATAACTGAAAGTTCCGATCGTAACCCAATTATATCAAAAAAATTTCCGTAGTTATCACTCAATGACTGAAGTGCGTTTTGTGGAAACTGTTTATTTTTAAATTCATTAAAATTACACAATTCTAAAAATTGTATATCACTAAAATTTTTAAATCTATTATTTAGTTGTCCAGTGATATTGTCCAAAATATCGATAAAATGTCTTCGATATGAAGTTCTATGATCCACTATAAATTCAGTTCGTATTCTTTTTCTTTGCGGTTCTAAATTATCATTACTAGTTTTCTCCCAGAACTTTTCAAATTCATTTCTTTTGTTACAAATCAAATTTTTGAATTCTTCAATTTTCTTTACACAAAATCCAACGTCATTTGATTTAGTTTGCAAAATATTGAATAAATTGTCAGTAAATGGGAATATTTCGGAGAAAATATTTAACAAAAAATTAAAATCAAACTCTCAGTGTCCCAATCATCTTTGCTTTGTAAAATATTTTCAAATAAATCAATTAGAGGCTGTCGATATTCAGATACAGTTTGTACTAGCCTCCCACTGTAATTCCATCGTATTGGAGCAACTCTGGGTAGTCTCTTCTGTACTTCCAAATCTAAAGCTCGTGTACCTTTTGATGATTTTGAAAAAAAGGCAGCCATTCTACTAATACTTGAAAAAAATACTTTGCACTCTTTAAAACACGCTGCAGATTGAGCAAGAACTAACTTTAATCGATGCGCAAAACAATGTACAAATATTGCATTCTGAAAAGTCTCTTTTACTTTGGCCTCCAGGCCCCCAATTCACCAGCCATTACAGCGGCCCCATCATAACTTTGGGCGATAAGTTTAGCACCACACTGTAAAAACTTTCGTTTTTAAGAGTTTTAAATCAGGTGTTGGTCTCCCGTTTCTAATAATATTCAGTTTATCTTGAAACGAATATGTTGAAAATCCCCTTTTCAACAAATTGCACAGTGCTAGGACCAGCTTCCAAATTTAATAAGCAATTCTAAAACTGCTTACACGCGCACTAATGTTCAACGTTTTAAAAATCACTTGTCGCCGCACTACAGGTTTAGAAGCACCAAAAAAGTTTTTACAAATATAGCACAAAAGCTGAGAATAATACTAGGAAGATTAATACTAAGTATAATAAGATAGATTTATTGGGGTTCAAAATAAAACAAAGAAGGTTTAGTGCCATATTCCCCAAAAAGAAACAATTATGCAGCTACGGACACGTGTTTCGGAGTTATTGCCCCTCATCAGCGTAGCGTAGCTAAGGAATTCGATCTACGATGGGATAGATCAGGAACAAGAACTAAAATAAGGCTGGAAAGTACAGAACACAGTACTCAATTAGTGTCTTCATGTTCCCATGTGCCACATTTGGGGCCTCGATGAGCACAGTCAACACACAGAGCTCTATGTGTACTGCTCATTTCCACCTGGCACATACAAATCAAATAAGATAGATTTATTGGGGTTCAAAATAAAACAAAGAAGGTTTAGTGCCATATTCCCCAAAAAGAAACAATTATGCAGCTACGGACACGTGTTTCGGAGTTATTGCCCCTCATCAGCGTAGCGTAGCTAAGGAATTCGATCTACGATGGGATAGATCAGGAACAAGAACTAAAATAAGGCTGGAAAGTACAGAACACAGTACTCAATTAGTGTCTTCATGTTCCCATGTGCCACATTTGGGGCCTCGATGAGCACAGTCAACACACAGAGCTCTATGTGTACTGCTCATTTCCACCTGGCACATACAAATCAAATAAGATAGATTTATTGGGGTTCAAAATAAAACAAAGAAGGTTTAGTGCCATATTCCCCAAAAAGAAACAATTATGCAGCTACGGACACGTGTTTCGGAGTTATTGCCCCTCATCAGCGTAGCGTAGCTAAGGAATTCGATCTACGATGGGATAGATCAGGAACAAGAACTAAAATAAGGCTGGAAAGTACAGAACACAGTACTCAATTAGTGTCTTCATGTTCCCATGTGCCACATTTGGGGCCTCGATGAGCACAGTCAACACACAGAGCTCTATGTGTACTGCTCATTTCCACCTGGCACATACAAATAAAACAAGATAGATTTATTGGGGTTCAAAATAAAACAAATGAGCAGTACACATAGAGCTCTGTGTGTTGACTGTGCTCATCGAGGCCCCAAATGTGGCACATGGGAACATGAAGACACTAATTGAGTACTGTGTACTGTACTTTCCAGCCTTATTTTAGTTCTTGTTCCTGATCTATCCCATCGTAGATCCAATTCCTTAGCTACGCTACGCTGATGAGGGGCAATAACTCCGAAACACGTGTCCGTAGCTGCATAATTGTTTCTGTTTGGGGAATATGGCACTAAACCTTCTTTGTTTTATTTTGAACCCCAATAAATCTATCTTATTTGATTTGTATGTGCCAGGTGGAAATGAGCAGTACACATAGAGCTCTGTGTGTTGACTGTGCTCATCGAGGCCCCAAATGTGGCACATGGGAACATGAAGACACTAATTGAGTACTGTGTTCTGTACTTTCCAGCCTTATTTTAGTTCTTGTTCCTGATCTATCCCATCGTAGATCGAATTCCTTAGCTACGCTACGCTGATGAGGGGCAATAACTCCGAAACACGTGTCCGTAGCTGCATAATTGTTTTTTTGGGGAATATGGCACTAAACCTTCTTTGTTTTATTTTGAACCCCAATAAATCTATCTTATTTGATTTGTATGTGCCAGGTGGAAATGAGCAGTACACATAGAGCTCTGTGTGTTGACTGTGCTCATCGAGGCCCCAAATGTGGCACATGGGAACATGAAGACACTAATTGAGTACTGTGTTCTGTACTTTCCAGCCTTATTTTAGTTCTTGTTCCTGATCTATCCCATCGTAGATCGAATTCCTTAGCTACGCTACGCTGATGAGGGGCAATAACTCCGAAACACGTGTCCGTAGCTGCATAATTGTTTCTTTTTTGGGGAATATGGCACTAAACCTTCTTTACTAAGTATAATATTAAAATCGATATTAAAATCGAGATTAAAATCTATAAAACAAAACGCATTACGATGCTATACGGCTCAGATATCAAGATTATGAAGCGGGGATGGGATGCATTTCAAGAAGTTGCTTACATATATCGAAGTCACGCGAGTTCGTGTTGGCTCGATTAATCGAGTGCGTCATCGTTACGGTTTTATCATGCAACATTATCTCAGCTGTTGAAAAGCAGGGCCGTGTCTATTGAAATTGGGTAAAAGTAAATTTTAATGATTAATATATGTGATAAATAATCACTAGGTTCTAATTATGTGTTTCTTTTTAATAATCCCAGGGGAAGCACTGCTTCCCTTGTTTCCATGGAGCGACCGCCACTGAATGTAAGTGCTATGAGCGGTGATTTTTATAAACATAACTAAACATGGACTATTTTGTTATCTCAATCTTAAATAGTTGCGCGTTACTTGCACTAATTGAGTCATTTCGAGGTAAGTTTTAATATTGTATAACATTACAGGGAATCTTTATTTATAACTTTTAAAAGAGCAAAAATTAGTATTTAGGACACTTTTTTCCGTGCACCGGGCAATAGATCATAAAAATTAACTGGGATTTGTCTAACGAACATTAATATTTATAACCGTTGCATTAGAGAGAGACAGCGCTTTAAAAAAGGGTTTCCTGTATACACCAGGAAATTTGAGAGGTAAATACGATAATGAAATTTTGTTGGTATGTACGATTGATAAAGACGCATTTTTTGTGGTTAGTCAACTTGGCCTCCTTAATTACTTTTTCATCTAAGTTTCGTCGGTACGCAGTTTTTACATCAATCACAAACTAACACAATTAGTTTTACGGCTAACACACCATTACGTAATAAATAAATAAGGGTCGTATTTGGAGTGACCAGATTGACGGTAATCCCCCTCTTTTCACATTAAGTTTTCTAAACTTTAGCACAAATAGCCTATAATAAGTACATCTTGGCACAATGACTCCCAAACTGGTATCCCCTACTCACATCATCAACCCATTCTAACTGTGATAGGAAACAGTTGCTTAGTCAAAAATTGTATCATAAATTGTACATGTACATGTACCACCAACATTTTATTATCGTACCCGTGAGTTATGCCAGAAAAACTGTTATATATGTTCCTTTTTTAAAAGGCTGCAACAGAGAACTTTGATTAGTAATTTACATCGTCGTATATCTTAGACACTGATGATGCTGAACGGGCGACCTGGTTGTGTACGTGTCGCATTAAATATAGCGATATCGAATTCATTAAGACCTTTAAACTTATGTCTATAAGGATATAAATAATGTGACTTAAAATATGATGTACATCGATTCGGAGTCTTGCATGTAATGTAAACCGGTGTCGACACACATTTACCACTGGAAAATACATTTAAAATATGCAGAACACCTACGAAATAAAAAAAAAGAAAATCATTCGTTGTCATTAGAAGAGTCTTCAAATCTCATCATAATGTAAAAAATAAGTTAAAAACTTTAAACGATGCCCCGGTACGCGTATGAGTAAGCAATATAATAAGATTTTAAAAACAAATGCGGGATATGAAAGTTATGTTTTATTAATCGGTGTTTCAATGAAGAACACCCATCAAGTGATTTGGAATGTTGCAAGTTTGCAAATATTACTTCAGTAGATGTTGAAAGATAATTTTCAGTTTACACAAGTGTGTGTTTAATCTACGAAGGAGACTTTGTTCCGCAGAAAACCTAGAAACTCTGTTACGCATCCAAATGCTCACTGGTGCACAATCTCCGTGTAGGTAATATGTACTATAATTATTTTATTTTATAATCTGCGTAAATCTAAATGCATTATTATCGGATACGTACATGTGGCACTATGGAAAGCGGTCGCCGTTGGGCAAATCTACTGATTTCACGTGAGAATAGTGTTTCATAATATCTTGGGATATATTTTAACAAAAACAAAAGTAAACTGCGAGCAAAATTGAAAAACTGTATATAGAGTACTTCTTAAATCAATATTGTGTAATTAAATTAATTATATTGTGTAATATAATTAATTATCAATAGTTCTGTGTAAGTAGCTATGAATATCGTGTAAATAAATATATTTGTGAGTTTAAATTTACAATGTTTTATAAAAGTTAAAAACATTGACAAAGGAACCATTTCGTCTCCAAAATATGAGGAAAATTTATTATTTTATTTTCTACCATTTATCAAAAAACTTCCCCTGACTTTTCCTTTGACAAGAACCCAAAGAGCAGAGGTTTACTCTTGCAGTATTATACTGTGTAATCATATCCATTAGATATTCAATCTTTGATGGATTTATTCATGTGGTAGTAAGTTGATTTGGGAATTTTGGGCGACAGGACATAAATAACAACACGAAGGCGCGGTGCGCGGTATACTTACAGATTTTCCCTCACATAATTTTTTATTATTATTTATATAATTTATTTTAGTTTATAACGATCTTACCTTGGAAACTCCTTTGTGGTTTGTTTGGGGAGTGTTGAAGGCCTCAGAAAGGTACAGATGTAAAATTGTTTTCTGTTGCATGAAGAGGGCTGAACGTTTGGTGGGTGCAACACTAACACCTGCAGTTTTAGTTGTTTTTTTTAAAGGCAGTTGAACGTTCTAAAGAGCGTATTGACACAACAACACTGAAAAATTGTCAGCACTAACAACATATGCAATCGCGATTCCACTATTGCACTGTTTCTGCAGACGAGTGTTGTCTCGCCAATATTTACATCCACTCACCGCACTGCACTGAACATAAACTAAGTAATAATAATAAAAGAAATAAAAAACGTCTTTCTAGTCCCCGTATATGCAACAGTTCTCAACCGTAACCGCTTGCAGACTGAACAGAACGATACAGGCAGGTAAAAATTACAACGTCGAGGCAGTCGCTGTCGCCATTGTCGCCAAGATTATACGTCCTTCCCCACATATTACATATGTAATTCTCGACGACCCCTCATCGGTGCGGGTTTTACATGTAAAATGTTTATTATGCAAGAAAAAAAACTGTTAGAAATTACCATTTATTTTATTATTACATCGCGCGTTTTTCGGAATATAGTATCGTCTCTGGAATGTCACCCAGAATTCCTATCTCTACAGTAAGTACATTACATTAAATATTGGATAAAAACAAAGTTGGAGACAATTTTATGAAAGTAATTTACTATTAAAAAAAGTTTGTGTATCTTTCTTTGGCTATTGAGTTATTTGTCAGGATTTGAATATTAATTTCACAAAGATGGTCGCCAGTTATGTATTAGGGATATCTTTTAATAATCTTCACCGGATTCAAATCTACAAAAAAATGTTCCCAAAAATCGGGGAGGAAGTACATGACACCTGACTAATATCGTATACGATATAAATCACTTTAATTATAATACTACAACAATGTAATAGGTACCAAAGTTGAAATCCTCTCAATTTTTTTAATTGAGGATTAAATAAATGTGCCACACACACTTCTTAATGGTTTATAAATTTGTATCATACATAACTCATATGTCATTTGTAGGACTATGAAAAATGAGGGTTAAAAATTAATTGTGACAAAACTAAATATTTGGTAATAGGAGAACAAGATAATGATATGGATGTGAATGGAAAGAGCATAAAAGTCTGTAGTGAGTACTCGTATTTAGGAGCCGTTATGTAAGTGGCGAAGAACAGCCGAAGAGATATAAACCGCAAAATAATATAAGGCAAACAGGCTATTCAGAAGCTAAACTCGGTCAGAACAAATAATGAAACCGATAAAAAAAGAATTTATAAAAGCATTGGTCAAAGCATAGTGACGGACGGGTCCAAAACGTGGGAAATAACACAAAGAAATCAGGAAAGGCTGTTTGTGGTGGAAATGGATGCATTGAGAAGAAGCTATAGGGTGTCTAGGTTGCAACATATAAGAAACAGTGAAATAAGAGAACGAATGACTACTGTGGTATGGATATCTAAGCCGTATGGTGCCGAGTAGGTGGCCTCAACGAGTGTGGCAATGGTCTCCTCCAGAAAGAAGGAATAAAGGACGAACCGCGAGAGAATGGATGGAGGGAGTTATGGAGGCGATGGAAAGAAGAGACATGAATGAAAATGACTGGGTAGACAAGAGGAAGTGACGCTTGGGATGCAAGAAACGGCCCAATTAGCTATGAATCACTCGCTGTATGTATATGTATAATACTAAGAGAAGCTTTAATTGTGATTGCCCCCTAGTAAAAGATTTTTACTAATTAAATGAAAATCCTTCTTGAGGCCGTTGTGCATACCATTCGCAGACCGGTTTCTGGTTTTGCCTTCATCAGTGCGAAGTACGACTACAATAGGGATTTGAGAATCACAAGTATCTACTTGAAAGCAGAGGAACAATGAGTCGATGGTAACATCATCTACCAGTGTCAATCGCAATGTAATAATTAGAAAAATGTCCGACAAGCGATCTCTACTAAAAAAAGTATAAAAACATTATAATACCAAAGTATTGATGATGATGATAAAATGACACAAATTTATAAATCATTAAGAGGCGTGTGGTAAATTTATTTAATCTTTAATTAAATAAATTGAGAGGATTACGATTTTGGTACCTATTTAAGTATTATTTCTAATATTTAATTCTATTTGTAAATTATTAACTTTTACACTCTCTGTTGGAATACTTTGGCATTATAATTTATTATGCCTCTTTAACAATGCATAATTATTCTGCATATTGATTACATGAATGAGGTAAATATATTTTTAAATCTTTGCATATGTTAATAAATGGGATAATCTTGATATTATAATTAGCAGATCCGATTCAAAATCATGGCAAACGAGTAATTTTTTTTAATCTGGAATTTTATTATTTGCTTTTATGTATAGTGAAAGAAAAATATTATTTAGGTATTTAGTAAAGGAGAGAAAAAATTTGCTATCTTCAGGAATTTAAACTTGGAACATGAAAATTTAATTTACATAAACATTCTTGGCAGTCAATTTGGTTATGTATGATTTTATATAGAAATACCTGTGAATAATATTCACGATTGTTGTCAAGAGTAGTTACAGGGAATCTATTTACGAACTGTGGAAAACCAACAATCTGGTACACTCTATTAGATTTAAACCATAATAATTTTATAAATCGTCTTTATACACTTTATAGATAGTTAATATGATTTCTGTAATAAGGGTTCCAGTCTACGGATGCATATTCAACTTTAGACGTGACAAAGGCAACATATAAAATTACTAAAGTATTAACATCCAGAAAGTCTTTATTAGTTCTAATTAGATAACCAAAAGTTTTGACTGATATATTTACTAGATTATTTATATGCGGTATAAAAGAAAGTTCTTTGACAATAATTATGCGAAGGTTCACAAGAGTTAGAGGTCTTAGAAGAACTTAGTTGTCTACTCTATAGTCAAACAGAAATGATTAGTTATAACGTTACATTTATATACATTTAAGTTTAGCTTATTTTAAACACAGCAATTAAGTATATTTAAAAGATTAGTAGAAAGGCGCAATCGTCTAAGGGAAAAATTATTTTGATGATTTTAAGATTGTCAGCATAAAGCAGACAACGTAACGTTTATAACATCATCAATAAACATGTCAAATAACGGAGGCCCGAGAATAAGCCCTTGAGGAACACCCGATGTTGTAGTATATTCAACTGACCTTAATCCACTATAGATCACATATTGGCATCTTATTAGAAAGATGGCAGTAAAAGGAAGGTAGTAAAAGAGGTGAAAAACCTGAATAAATCGTGAAATTTATTTAGCAGTATAGTCGGTCGAAAGCTGCTTGTCTGGCTATATTACGTCAACTTGCTTGCGTTGGCCGATTGCTTCAGAGGTATACTGGTTTATGCAAATTAAATTAGATGTGATGGACCAACCCTTCATAAAACCATGCTCGACAATCGATATTTGATTGCTGACGCTGGAATGGATTGAAATATGAAATAAGATTTCAAGAGCTTTACAAAAATTACAGAAATTACTTAAAATAGAAATAGCTTAAAGTTGGTAATGTCATGCTTTCCCATTTTAAAAATTGGACATGCGTTTGAATATTTCCAGATATTAGAGAGACAAAAATGTTTAACACATAAGGGAAATAATATCATAAGCGGATTTGCAAAAATAAAAGCGCAATCTATAACCAATAACAAAGGAACACCATCAGGACCAGTCGTCATATTAGATTTAGTTTTTTTCAAAGCATTAAATACATCGTTTTGATCAAAAATGATGCATGATATTAACTGTTAGATAACTTGCCTGGTTAAGTATAGATTCAAAATAATTGAAGGAAGAGAATTACTGAAAATTCAGCGAAGGCTAATGTTATATACAAATCTTATTGTTAGGCAAAAAAACCACAAATTATTGTAGAATCTACTAAAACAGCTACCTCATCCTAATAAATATTACACGAACTTGGATTAAATAGTAGAATTTATACCTATTAAAAAAAATGATATGTAATTATGATTAGAAAAGATGATTAAAACGGAATATCAATAGTATGTAAAATGTAGATAATTCCTTCTATTGAGTATTAAAAGTATGGAGGTTATTTGTTTAGCATCTAAATAATATTTCTTTTAGTATACATCAGAGCCAATAATAAAATATCATTTCATTTAAAATAGAAAAAGCTTATATCCCACCACAACGACGAAATTGGCTTGTTTCTATACTTTACATTAACGAATACTTTACTGAAATCACAAGTGTATATTATGTGCCAAAATTTAAATAATTTGTACATAACTATTGTTCATTGAACTCTCTTATAGAAATGGTTGGTTTCTGAATATTTTGATGTGAGAATTGTTTTTATATAAAATTTATCGTGTAATGGTATACTATTTATATTTATTTGTGAGATTTGAAATGTAAAATATTTATTTCTTATTATGTATTATCTGTAAGTTAGTCTTCTGTAAGGCAATGACTATTATTGTTATTATTATAGATATTTTGTTTTACAGGCATATAACATGTTATCAGACTAAATTATTTATTTAAAATATTTCTTTCAGGTGCCAATATGATTGGACATATTTTGAGTAGACCATGTTTTTTTAACGTTTTATAAGATTCTTCAAATTCATTCTCTACCAGTGTTAACTTATATAAATAGGTTATAAATTATACTTTGATTGAAGGGAAAGTATGTAATATGTAGTCTACAAAAGATAATTTCAATGATGTCGTATGCTCTATATGTCACACAAAACGTGTTCATGACAATTTTACTCTATGCTCCATGTAATAGCCAGCCATCACGAAGATTGGCGCTGACTGAATAAATTGTTCTCTTGCCATCATTAAAGTTCGTTCGTTTAGATACACGTACGAAAATATATTACAAACCATTATTTAAGTTCTATAAAAAGAACTTATAAATACAATATAAATAATCATTTTACCAAATATCTTAATGTATTTATTTAATCAAATTTAAATTAATAATCATAAAGTGACTTTTAATTATAAAATCTCAGAAATTACTAAAAAAAAAAACGCTAATTTATCATTGTGGTATTAATAATTGAAATAGCTGGATGGTGTCTCGAAAAGAAATTAAAAATATGACCACTGATGACATTGAAGACATGAACTCCATTTTGATTAACAAAATACCTGATTCTAAAACTAAAATTGAAAGAATAATCGCGATTACAAGTACATATGGGTCTGAGGGTTCTTTCTTCAGTTCTACAGAAAATATGCGACACATAGACCTACTATACTACAAGCTTGAGTAGATTTTTTTGTTTTCTCTTTTATTTTTTTAGGACTTACTACCACATAAATAATTCTTCGTTATCTAAAAAATATAATTAGTTACCCAGTATGTTACTGGAAAAATAAATCTCTGCTCTTGTGACTTTACGTCAAAAAATTAGGCAGAGGGTGTTTTTTGACAAGTAATATGAGACACAAAAGTGACTTTATAGTATTTTAACATCCATTACGAACGGTTGTTTTTTCGGAGGGAGAATTTTTGGTATAGACCAGTGTTATTAGAAACAATGTTTATATTGAAATGGTCACTTGCTCTTAAAAAGAGAGAGAAAAATAACGAGAATAATAGTACGGACATGCAGAGTATGCCTCGCTGCTCGCGATTGAGGTCGCGATCGCTCTCGCTGCATCTACTTAAAATAATATTGCTTCTGTAAAAGTTGCTAGCAGTTCAACATCATCATTTACATCGAGGTCTAGCTTGATGACGAGGTCGATACAACAAATTGGTTTTTCCATCACTGAAGAAAGGCATCGTGGTAGCTTACACCTGAGTCGTTTACTCAAATCACTTGACACCCTTACTTCGTTGTACAGTACACAACCAACACGGAACACTAAAAGAATAAACCTCTCTGTATCATCGATATGCACCGAGACCGAGACCGCGACCACAACAGTAACCTCCACCTGCAGCAACAAGACATCTTCGTTACGTCCATATCCTTAGCATTCTCAGTCAAGAAAAAATGTTTTTTGAGACATCAACCTTTATATTATTTCGGAAATTAAAGAAGACACCAAGTTATGAACATTCTTAAAAATGATTAAATTCTTAATTTACAATTTCACTGATAGAACCAAACTGAACGAGGGACTGAAGTCCTTCACGTCAGTGGTTTTCGTGATGAAGATTTTCTCAAATTTTTACGATAAGAACAAGTAATTGAATTTAATATCCAAATCAAATGTGAATAATTTTATGTATATGTGTGTGTGCGTATGTATTCACACGTGTTCTTCATGGTGTTGGTGACCTTTTATGATTGAATATTCAAGTATAAATAGTCCAGATTAATTTATTTTTCCATACCCATGCTATTAACAATAGTGCGTAAATTATTCTGTATGATTTAAATGATTTATTGCTGATTTATTTCGTCTTAGGACGAAAAGTACTCTTCGAAAAGTAGTCACCTAGCTACCACAACAAAAAGTACTACCTATTATTAAAAGGTGATCATTTCTTCCAGATATTCGAACCAAAAAACTTTTTTCAAATAGACAGATAAAATTGTATGTCAAATTTACTTTATTCTTGATATATGTGTTTTTTTAAATTTTACTTAAAAACCATCGAATTACCAGAAAAATTCAATTTACATTATTTATAGACCTCAATACTGGTAAAATCTTTTAAAAAGCTACATTGGTAATGAACTTACATGGGTCCGAAATATTCACAATTAACAGGGGTGGAGGATAAATGTACAGTTTTCAGATATTAAATAAGTGGTTTCACTGTATGCGACAAAAACACTTTCGAATACAAATTGGTGTTTGTTTACCTAAATATCCAGTGCAAGGCTAAATATTGCCCTATGCCCCTGCTCTAGATAGCTTACTTTCTTTCATTTGATTTAAATAAACCGCATATTAATTTTATTATATCGGTTCAGTCGTGTCAGAGACAATGGCGTGTGGTTCCACCCAGACGACTAGACCCAAGTTCAAATCTGACTAAATCGGTCAGTTATACTGATCTACATGCATCACCACCTTTCGAAAAGGATGTAAAACTGTGATGTGAGCACGTTAAATATCTATTGACGTTGGTAATTGGCCTTGGAAGCGTAAATACACCGACGTCAATTAAATGAATAAAATATGTCGGGATGTTTCTTAAATAACGTAAAATATTAGACGAGGTCATCTCTTAAGTGATTTAATGAAGAAAAGTTTATATGAACATATTATGTCTCCGGATTTCGTTGAAAATTTTGATTTATTTTGGATTTTTTCTCCCACATTTTTCGAGGCATTACCGATACATGCACATATTCTAGTGAGACCAACATTACTATGATAGTTTTATTAAAAATGATATACAGGGTGATATTTTTTGGTGATTCATGTATCCTTTTCCGCTTCCCAACGTTTCTGTAGAACGTTACTAGCCTTTGAGATTAGTTGTTTTAAACTTCCTGATTTATTTCTGAAATTTTCTTGTCTTTTCTTTGTTTTATGCGTTCCTCAGAAAGTTTTCACCATTGTGGAAAATTAGTCCTCACAGTCGTTTGATAAAGAAGAAATTGATGTCCTTAACAAGGGATTAAATTTTGCATTACCTGCCTCTGACGGCAGATAAGATTGTTGCAAGGATGAAAGTTCAATTCAATACCTTCCTGATTCCTATAAAGGATTTGTCAGAGAAGCTGGCAGGAATCAAATCTCCACAAATATTGTCACTAAAGTAAATACAAAGTCAGAAATCAGAAAAGATAGAAAAACAAACAAATGGTTACGTGAAAAATATTTTAAATATATGAAAGAAATTTGCTTTTTAATGTTTCAAAAATATTTTATTAGAAACTCTACACGTGTTTCGGCTTTTTTAGGCCTTTGTCAAGAGTACAGGGAATACTGAACAGTAAAATTTGTATTCATTGCTTATATATAACCACATCTGGTACCTACTATAAAACTATTGTAAAATATGTTTTTTAAAAGTTGAATATTACTTTATTTTTTTAAAATCTAAATTATTTTATTTAATATATGGTGGCCGGTAAAAATTTGTTGTTCATTCGTTACATTTTTCTTATTCTTAACAGCCTTACTTATTTCTAATTGTTCTAATAGATCAAGTATCTTTCCTTTCTTTTCCGAATGGAGTAATTTGACATTATTTACATCTATAAAATGACTGTTTTCTATACAATGTGTTGACATGCCCGTACTATATACATTGTTTACAATAGATTTCCTGTGTTCCTCGAATTACATTTCGTCCAGTTTGTCCAATGTATATAGCATCACAGTCACTACATTTTAACTCATATACTCCTGTTTTTTGTAGTGTAGTGACTGTGATGCTATATACATTGGACAAACTGGACGAAATGTAAAAAAGCGATTCAAGGAACACAGGAAATCTATTGTAAACAATGTATATAGTACGAGCATGTCAACACATTGTATAGAAAACAGTCATTTTATAGATGTAAATAATGTCAAATTACTCCATTCGGAAAAGAAAGGAAAGAGACTTGATCTAGTAGAACAATTAGAAATAAGTAAGGCTGTTAAGAATAAGAAAAATGTAACGAATGAACAACAAATTTTTACCGGCCAACATATATTAAATAAAATAATTTAGATTTTAAAAAATAAAGTAATATTCAACTTTTAAAAACATATTTTACAATAGTTTTATAGTAGGTACCAGATGTGGTTATATATAAGCAATGAACACAAATTTTACTGTTCAGTATTCCCTGTATTCTTGACAAAGGCCTAATAGGCCGAAACACGTGTAGAGTTTCTAATAAAATATTTTTGAAACATTAAAAAGCAAATTTCTTTCATATATTTAAAATATTTAATGATGTTTCACAAGGACCCAACCGCAGAATCAGTTCAGTGTATGAAAAATATTGTTTTTACTTAAAAGCTGATAAAAATAATAAGGTTGTTATTGTACTGAAGTAAAAAATGTACTTAAATCCTGTACAACCTTATTACTTCAGCTTTAAATAGGGAGTTACATGTAACTAACCCAAGTGTACCTAAATTGTACTACTTGCCTAAGATACATAAATCAGAAAAGTTGGTGCGTCCTATTGTTTCAGCAATTGAATTGCCGACTAACCACCTATCAAAATAGTTAACAGAGGAGTTCTAAAGTTTACCAATTTGCACTAGCTGGTTTCTCTGTGATTAATTCTAATGATTTTATTGAAAAATATCCAGTTGCAAGAAGGAAAAATTTGTATCTCAGCCAAGATGTAGTAAATGAATATATTCAACTCATTAGACTTTGCATGAAACAAAATTGCTTTTGGGTCAATAATAATTTCTTCGCACCACATGAAAGCACGGCAATGGGTAACTCTTTGCGACCATTTAATGCTAATCTTTTCATGAATAGATTCGAAACAGAAGAAGCAAAAGAAGCCTGAGAGTATTTCCCCAGGGTTTGGCTCAGGTATATGGATGATATTTTGCAGTGTTTAATACAAAAGCCATCGGTATTGACAACTTTGTTTCTTAATTAAACGTCAGTTAAATTCACATATGAAATCGAAAACTGTGGACAACTACCATTTTTAGATATATCAATAGTTAGAAATAATGAAAATAAGTTAGAATTTGACATATACCGAAAACATACCAGTACTATAAGATTAAAGGACTGTCATCATTGTACTCAAGACAAAATAACGAGTTTTAATTTTCAAATTCATCGCTTAGAAGTTGATTAAAGATATAGTTGTTAGCAATGGATAATTCTATAAGTTTAATTGATGAAATAATGGGGAACGTATATTTAAATGGACATTATGAAGTTCCTCGACTTTTCGAGTGAACGAGGAAACTCGAAATTTATACTGATTCTATATGATTCTCGATTCACCCGTGGTATTAAGTACGAGTTTTAAAGATATAGGATAACAGTGGTTCATTCATCGGGAAATAAACTACAACAACTTTTAGATAATTCATAAGACAAAATTGAAACAAACGAATAGTCAGGGATTTACGAAATTAACTGTAAGGACATTAATCAATATTATGTTGGACAAGCTAGACGATTAAATCAAATAAGATTCCAGGAGCATATGGCTCATCTCAAATATGTAAGAACACTCAATCATTGTCTAACTTGAATTTGAGAGCTACAGTGACTAATAATTTAAGATTAATTAGAAATGCAACAAAATACTAAACAGCTGAATGCTTTTAAAAGCTTGGAAATTACAAAGTGTAAAAATAGTATCAATAGTGACAGAGGGCCAATCCAATATACTTCGCTTTGTTGGTTAAAGAGTCACGGTTCATTGAACCGTAACAACAGTTTACGGATAAATAGGATAGATTTTTAGGATAGGGCAACATAATGAGTCATAAGTGTATCCCTCTGGTGGTCAGTGAAACTACCCGTTAGACATCACTGATGTCTTAGTGACTGATAGCGACCTGCAAAGCAGGTACCAAGAGCTGCGATCTCTATCCCTGGTGGGATGTCGCAGCTCTTGGTACCTGTGTTGCAGATCGCTATCAGTCACTTAGACACCAATGATGTCTGACTGGTAGTAGCATTGACCACCAGAGGAATACATTTATCACTCACTATATATGTCTTGCTTAGTCTGCTTTAAGCTAGCCTGGTTTGCTATTTATTTATTTATTTATTTATTTGCATACACTGCTCAACAGGTAAACCCATTTCTAGAGCAGGAAAATGCACAAAACAAAAAATACAATATAGTAAAAGATATTTAAAAAAGAAAAAAAAACATTGTATAAAAATAACAATAAAACATTGTAGAAAAATAACAATAAAATAATTTCAGACAGTTTAAGACGGAAAAGGAAAAAAAGAGAAACAAAAACTTAGTTATTATAATATTTTTTAATAAAATTAAGGGTGCAATGAAAAATATCAAACTGCCCACAGTTGTTGTTGTAATTGTTGCACATAGTAAATAGAGGAAAGAATGTAAGAATATTAGAGTGCGAAAATAAAAGGTAAAATGTTTGTGTTCTTCGAAAATTCACACTAGGAACATGAAAATTTAATTTCCCTAATAATTCTTGGCAGTCAATTTGATTGTGTAAGATTTTATATAGAAATACTTGAGAATAATATTCGCGTCTATTTTCAAGAGATGTCATGGAAAACTTAGTCAAAAACTCATGTTGGAGAACACCGATAGACGGGTATGCTCCCTTAGACTTAAGCCATAATAGTTTTAAGAATCATCTTTGCACTTTCTCCAAAGAGTCTACGTGATTTCTGTAATGAGGGTTCCAAACAAGAGACGCATATTCAAGTTTAGACCTAACAAAAGCAAAGTATAAAGTTTAAGCGTTCTGATATTCGAGAAGTCTTTGCTAGTTCTAATTAGGAACCCAAGAGTCTTAAGAGATTGAGTCACTAAATTATTTATGTGAGGTATAAGTGAAAGTCGCTATCGAATGTTACGCCAAGGTCAGCAAGAGTAGAAGGTCGTTGAAGGACTGCGTTGTCAATACTGTAATTAAACATAACAGCCTCGGATTTAGTTGTGTAGGTCATAACGTTACACTTAGACACATTCAGATTTAAGTTGTTTTCAACACACCAATTAAATAAGTTTGAAAGGCTGTTTTGCAGAAAAACGTAGTCCTCCAAACAAGAAATTACTTTAAAAATTTTGACATCATCAGCGTAGACAGGGCACATCAATAACATTAACAATATCGTTAATGAATATGTTGAACAACAGGGGACCGAGAACTGACCCCTGTGGGACTTTGGATGTAGCAATATATTCGACAGACTGGAAACCATTATACGCAACATATTGCCTTCTATCCGAAAAATAAGCATGAAAAAATAATAACAGAAACGGCGAAAAACCAAAAACAGACATTTTGTTTAGCAGTATGGAGTGATCCAGTCGGTCGAATGCTTTCGAGAGATCTGTATATATTACGTCAAGTTGCCTGCGTTGATCAATAGCTTCAGAAATAGACTGGGTTATGCATAACAGATTAGAGGTAGTAGAACGTCCTTTCATAAAACTATGTTGGTACACCGATATTTGGTTGCTAACGCTATAGTAAATGTTATCATGGAGTAAAATTTCAAAGGCCTTTGAAAAATTACATATGATAGATATTGGTCTAAAGTTGCTAATATCATGTTTATCACCCTTCTTAAAAACTGGACACACTTTTGAACATTTCCAGATTTCAGGAAGGCAACAGTTTGTAACACATAGATTAAATAAAAACGTAAGCGGGTGTGCAAAAATACTTGCACAGTCTTTTACTAAAAATGCAGGAATACCATCAGGCCCGGTCGTTAACTTAGGTTTAAGTTTTTTCAGAGCGTTAAGTACCTCATTTTCATCAAAGCATCTGATATTAATTGTGGAACTGTTGATTGCCTGATTGTGCGTAAAATCGAAGTTGGTAAAAGTGGTAAAAATGAGTTATTGAAAAAAATCTGCGAAAGCATTAAGTATCTCTTTAGGATTGTCGAGATGCTTATCATTATAAGACATCTGAGTAGAGATGTTGGTACATTTATTTTTGTTTTTAACGAATGACCAAAATTTATCTGGCTCCCTTGCAATATTTTTTTCGGCTTCCTTGACATAGTTAGCGTAAGCAACCTCAATATCTGTTTTTATTGTATGTCTAAGTTGTTTGACATTATTCTGCGCAACACAGTCATCTGTTCGCTTAAACTTACGCCAATATCTTGCTTTAAGCTTAATATTTTTTATTATATTGCCATTAAACCAAGGCGGATACAGTCTCTTCTGCGGTGCATTAAATTTAGGGACACACATATCAAAGATATTATACAGTCGATCATAAAACGCCTTGCAAGCAGGCAAGATATGATCGTAAGATTCAACAAAAGACCAGTCTTCATTCAACAATAAATCATACATCACCTGAAAATTTGCTTTCCGAAAGTTATAGCTATTGTTTGCGTTGGTCGGAAAGTTGGTTTTAATGTTAGAGCAATAGTTAGAATCCAGTAAAATGCTTAGAGCAGGGTGGTAATTGTCCTCACGTGTTAAAATATCATCAGATTTTTCGACAATACATTTGCTATTACATATATTTCCATTTCTTATGACATACTGACGAGAACATAACAAGTTTGAAACCGGTCTATGTCTAGTGAGGAATTGACAAATGATCTTAGCTACCAAACAAGATTTGCAGGTTTAATTCATCGCAGATTGGGATTTTTGTCCGCTGAGTAGTTGTTTCCGTCCGCTGAGTAGTTGTTTCCTGTAAATCTTATTCAGTATTAGAATATGGTTAGTTTTAATTGTCTCCATAAGATGCTAACTTGGTTGACGAAACGTGCGTAGAGTGTAGTATATGGCGTTTTGGTGTTTTGCAGAAAACCACCTCACTATTATTGATTAAGTGTTAAATTCATTAGATCAGTAACTACTTTTTTAAATAAAAACATGAAAACGTCCAACATTAATTAAGGTATTGAAAATTACCACTTCTAGCCACAATACAATCCCTAATTTTCGTCTCATTAACTCACTGTGGAACAAGTTCGATAATGCCCGTAATATGGCAAATTCTATGATATGCTAGATTTATTCGATTTTGGAGATTCTCCAGGTTTGGAATATGGGTAGTGTAAACCAGTGCATTTAGATGGTTCCATTGGAAAATTTAAGTTATTAATATCTGGTGATCTAGGAGACCTCGGTTGTGGCCTTCCTCGACTTATCCAACAGTTTGATATGTACGTAGCATTCAGAAATTTAAGCACATTTAAGAAGAAATAGGCAGGAGCACAATCGGGCATGAACCACATTTCCCGTATCGTCATATCAGGCATTTCTTTTAAAAGATCGGAAAGAATATTTTCAGCAAATTGATGGTATGAATCGTCATCCAGTCTTTCAGGAAGGAAACGTGGTTGAATCAAATAATCGCCAATAAGCCGAACCCAAACATTCACAGAAAACCTGTATTTTAGACTCACTATGGTATGCGGGTCTTCAGGGCGTATATTATCGTGTAAATTCATATTATTTTCCGAGGAGAAGCTGGCTTATCCGTGACCAAGATATTAGCAGTGATATCTGTAAACCACTGATACCAATTAAGGAGACGGGTGTGGTCATTTGGTAACAACGCATGCATATGGTAGCGATACAAAAAAAATTTCCCTTAAACCCTTCAACACTGTTTTTGGACCAATAATCATTTAGGCAGCAAAATTTTTAGTACTAGTTTTCGGAAAATCATCAAAACTTCAACATTTTTTTCTTCCAAATGTGGACTTCCAACAGTTGAAGTTCTTCCTGCAATTTTGTTTAATGAACACTAACTGAGAGAAATCGAAAACATTTAAGAGACCAAAAAATCAAATAACAACTTGATCTCTTTTACCAGTGGTGAATTACAAACAATTTTGGAATGAAAAATTAGGCATCATTGACTTTCTCAAAAACTACAGGGGATACCAAATTTATTACTTATTATTTAAATGCATGTTTACATTTAAATTTTGTCTAATAACTTCTAAACGAAATGATATACAAAAAAAATTCAAGAGACAAAGCAGTTCCAAAACAAATTAGAGAACCTAATGCACCAATGGCCAGTAACCTACAAAATAGTTTACATGACCTCCAAAAAATTTCACTTTTGGTAATATTATCATATCTTAGTTTATTTCCCAGAAGATATGCTTGTAGAGAATTTTAGATCAGTATCTGAGAAAATGTGATTGGAAAATAACATCCAAAATATATTAAGCTTTTCAAGCATGGAGTATCTCTAAAACGAAAACCTTCATATAAGAATGTTTCTCCATAAAATCATTTGAGGGATCACCTCTTCAAGTATTTTGCATTTATTTATTTATTTAGAACTACGACATCCAACAGTACCAATTAGAAGATGGAAAATGGATAATACACTATACAAGAAAAGAGACATGAATATTAAAATTAAATGTAACTCGTAAATGCAAAATATTGAGTAAAACAAAAAGAAGAGTCAACAAAAATAAAGTTAAAAAGTGTAATGATTAATAAACCTTTCTTCATGTGGTGAAATTGTATATAAATAAAATCAAGTACAAAAAATGAAAAATGATTAGATGCTAACATTTACAATTTTAAATTTTTTATTGTTTTTAATTTGTATAAAACCTATCAAATCTGTCCTGCAGGTAGTTATAGGTATTACAAATAAAATAATGAGGAGAAAACTGTAAGAGATTTGTTTTAGCTGAGGCAAGATAGGATGAAGCTGTTGGCATGTCTAGGCTGAATGTGGCAAAAAGGTCAGTTTCTCTAGAAGAGGGGGATCAACTACCATATTATGAATTAATTTGAGTAAAAGCATCTAGTGAAAAGTATTTGCCGTGGGATTCAATTTCAGGGTAAACTACATCTATTATGTACGACATAAATTTTGAGTCTACACAGACTAAATAACTGAGATTCTATATTAGAGATGCATATTCCAATTTTGACCTCACGAAGGTGTTTGGAAAGCCTTTATTGTTTCTTACAATAAAACCCAAGTTTCTATACGAAGATTGTACGATTTGTTCGTTATGGTTTTTAATGTCAATTTGTGACACCAAGTGACAAATTTGGGACGGTCAGTGCAATATTATCCAATTTATATTCATAGAGGATTTGATATTTTTTCCGTTATACAACATAACATTACATTTTTCTATATTAAACGGGAGGTTATTTAATTCTCTCCATTTTTTAATTGTAAGATTATTTTGTTATTTTTCACAGTCAATTACTGATTTTTTCGTGGTAAAAATCTTTGTATTATCAGCAAGCATACTAGATACCATTGTCAAGTCACTCAATACATCGTTTATAAAAAAAAACGAACAGGATAGAACCCTGAGTGGGTACCTTAGATAACATGAATTTCGATAGACTACAGTGTTCTACGTGTAGGGTTCTATTATTTAAGTAACTTTGAAAGAAAGGGGGAGATACCTGTAAATCGAGGTTTACTAAGTAAGATCTCGTGGTCAAGTTTGTTGAAAGCTTTTGAAAAATCGGTGTAAATCACGTCGACTTATATGTTGACATCCAAATAATCTGCTATGAATTGCGGAGGAAAAACCCTCTATATTATTATAAGCTATAACTGAATTTAACATAGTATTTTTTTTACGCTAATACCTATTACCTGGCGGAAATGTGCGGCGGGACATAGGCTTACGCATCATAATAAGGGTAATAGAAGAAATTAACTAGCAACAAAATCAATAAACGGTTACAATTTATAACAATATAGGCACAACTTACCCTCTTAATTGGCTTAACGAACTAGCTTGGTTAACACAAACTGGAGAAGATCTGTAAAAACTTTGCAGCATCAGGTATGTTTCTATGGTTGTCTCCGTGAGTGATGTTCGCTGTGGTGAAAAAATATGCTTATATTTTGAGAACGACTGTTCGACGTTCGACATCTGTTGATGTAATACAGGCATACTTAAAATAGTTTTTGAACGCATTTAACGGATCTGGAGATACACCATCAGTACCATCACAAATTTGTCTTAATCTGGTAGAACCAGTGTCTTGCTTTAACACACGTGCGAACTTTTCTCTAACGCACTCATTTTTGCGTTATCTATAGCGTGTAGCAGTCGATTTACTTCGTCCACTATTTGCAGTGACTCCGCTAACGACAACGCACTGTTTTGTAAGTTTTCATGGCATCATGTAATGTTGTAAATAGTTTTTTAGCTGTTTCAACGGAAATATCTTCTAATTTTGTTTGGCTTTCTTTAAAAGCTGCAGCCTCGTCAGGATTACATTGAAGTATCACAGCATTTATTTGTCGTAAATATTAAGCATAATAAAAAGTTGCCTTCAACCATGTTTCCCAACCTGTAAGAATCGGCTGTGGTGGTTCGAGAATACCGGGACACTTGCTGTGAAATGCGTTTAAGAGATTAAAGAAACACTTTTTTGTACTTGCTATTAATGTATCTACTCCTGGAAAACCTTGTCGAACAGTTTCTGCCACAAGATGTAAAGCAGGCACTTTACACGTAACATGTAACAACCTGCAACCGTGTTCTTGAAGAGAACAGCCTACCAAACGCATTGTCGCGGCACCATTGGTGACCTGTTAACACTTGGCGTGTTAACAGGTCAAATTTTTCTAACGTTCTCAGCACCACCCGCGTAATTGTTTTGCTACTACACTCAATCTCTTGCTACCTAGTAACAGTGGAAATGGCGGTTTAAGAAGGTCCAGTACACATACTATAACATTTAAAATAGAATTTTTTTACAATCTGTCGTCACATCAATACATAACCATAGCTGATTCTTACACGTTGGGGAACATGGTCGAAGGCAGCATTTTATTATGCCGAATATTTACAACAAATACAAGCTGTGATATTACAATTCAATCCTGACGAGGCTTCAACTATTAAGGAGAGCCAGACAAAATTCGAAGATATTTCCGTTGAAACAGCTTTAAAAACTATTCACAAGATCTATAAAAGATTACATGACGCCATGAAAAACTTATAAAACAGTGCATTCTCGTTATTGGAGTAACTGCAAATACTGGACGTAAAGTTCGCACGTGTGTTAAAACAAGACACCAGATTAAGACAAATTTGTGATGGTACTGATGGTGCATCTCCAGATCCATTAAATGCATTCAAAAACTATTTTAAGTATGCCTATATTATATCAATAGATGTCGAACGGTCGTTCTCAAAATGTAAGCATATTTTTTTCAACACAGCGAACATCACTCACGGAGACAACCATAGATGCTTCAAAGTTTTTAGAGATCTCCAGTTTGTGAGAATCAAGCTAGTTGAAAGGGTGAGTTGTGCAATGTGCATACATTGTTATAAATTGTAACAGTTTATTACTTTTGTTACTAGATAATTTCTTTTATTACGGTTATTATGATGCGTAGGCCTATGTCCCGCCGTACGACTTGCCAGCTTTACCTATTACACATTTTTTTAAAGCTTATGCAATTAGAACTCCATTAATTTCATACCTCTATAAAATTTCAACTATTAAAAATTGAAAGGGAAACCACTGTATAACACCTTGTTACCAACATATTCTCTACCTGGTTTTCTAAATTATTTCTAAGTGGTACTTAAGTTTGGTTGTAAACTGTTTACTATAGGTATATCTAATTATTTTTTCCATAGTAATTTTGTTCTAAGTAAGAGAATATTGGGATAATAGATATTTCAAATAAATAGAAACAAAGATTAGTCGAGACAACAAATTTTAATTATTGACAACTTGAGTGAGTGTTTGGTGTCAAGATCACGATAAAAAAATTCAGGCAATATTTACTCTTTTTGTTATTTGGGAATACAAATGCTAAAGTATTGATTAATTATTTTTAAAATGTATTATATGAATAAACTTTGGTTTTACAAGTTACTCCACAAATATTTTTGCATATTGTTATAGAAGTGAATAAAATACAAAATCCGTTCAAGTGCTATATTTTATTGTAATTTATTACCTGCTAACGTGACGTAAGTTTATTTGTAATTTCCACATATTTTTCTGAAAGTCACAACTTCTGGTTCTGTAATAGCCCTGATAATTTTATTTGTATTAATGATGCTAGTCGTCTAAATAAATACCATTTAATTCTTATATAAATAATCTTGGTTAATTTAAATATGTGTTTACGTTAATAATTTATAATTAATTTACAAAAACATATAAACCAGATTTCTTTGTTTAAATTTGTCACAATATTCTTTAAGAAAATTAAGAAATAGAAAAAACGTAAAAAAATGTTAAAACTAAATAAATTTTAACATATTCGGTAGTTCTCTAATAAGGCGAATTTCTTGTGCATTGCTTATTAAATATTATCAAGTAATAAATTATTGAATTATTGAATTTAAATAGTTATTTATACAACATGAATACAAAACAACACTTATTTGCACGCGTGAGGATATTTCAGAACCAATCGTTAGGTGAGTTCTGAAAGTTGCCGAGATATAAAGTAAATAAACCAAAATATTTATCACCATTATTTTCTCAGTAAAAGAGTTTTAAAAATAACCTGTTTGTGGATATATTTTGTAGAACTTTTTAAGTATGATCAGTGAATGTGATCAAAGTGATTTTTCAGACATTTCACATGAAGTGAAGAAAATCTTTAACTTAAAGCTTTTTTCTGAGAAGTTCAGACGACTGCAAAAAAAAAGAGTAAAAAGCTTTTGTCAGTTGGCGCCAGTAAAAGAAAGTCTTTAATGTAGCGGAATTATTTTTCTTGCTAGTTTTAGGTGAACAATTCAAAAGTCATCAACTCTGTGACCAAAATATTCCATGATAAAATCGACTTTGGCTGTCAAGGAAAATATAACTAAGTACCCTAAAGTAAAACCGTTTTTAAAGGAAAAAGTGCTGGCTAAATACCTTAAAAAGAAAACGTTTTTATAAGAGACGACGTTACCACATTTTTGCTTGATACTTCCGCTGAAAAGTTTTTTTACATGAAAGTAGTCATGATAGTGGAATTATTGGGTGCCTACCGCCGGGGCGAACTTTCTAAAATAACACATTATCATGACTTTTTAGGTTAAAAAGACCTTTTATGTATATAGAAAAAGGGCCTAGTCCGAGCACTGTATCGTGTGGAACCCCAAATCCTATCTGATTTCCTTCACTTAAGTTTTTTTATCTGAATGTACTGTGTTCTGTTACTCAGGTACGAATTTATTAAGTTTAGGGCTACTCCACGGAAACTAATGTGTTCTAGCCGATCGATCTTTATATTGTGAGTGACCGTATCGAAAGCCTTGGATAAGTCGAAGAATATGCAAAGCACTAACTTATTTTGATTTAATGTTCTATGACTGTCGTTTATTAAGAAGAGAATAGCATTTTTTCACGATACTCCTTTCTTGAAACCAAACTGCCTATCAGATATTAAATTGCATTTAAAAATGTAATAATTCTTTTCATGATTTTTTCTATAATTTTTGCAACATTTAAATATAGTGATATTGCCCTATGATCTGTTATCTCTATTGGGTTACTTTTTTAAAAAATAGCTGTATTACTTCTTTTTTAAGCTATTGGGAAACGAACATAAATTTAATCCAGCTGATATTTGCTATAAGTATATATCATTTCACCTAAAATAAGCACAAAATCCGAGATTCTTTCTCCAGTATAGAAACGGAAAACGTGAAGTTCAGGTAGTTGGATTAATACATTTGCCAACAACCTCAGCCTTATTGCATCGTTTCTTAAACTATCAAATACAACAAAATGCACTGATAACAGTTTCAGAAGGTCCTCTGCTTCGCTTTTAGTTAGCTGAAGGTATGACGCGCGCCAATATCCATTTGGCATGATGACGGTCTCGGATGCTAGGGCCAGGCAGGACTATTGCTTTTTTACCCTAGTCATCACTGTAGACCTGGATCGGCCTCGTGCAGGGCGGGTTAGCTTACTTTACAAACGGCCCCACTCACAAATGTGAGCGGTGCCGAAGATTTCGGCCAACCTCCCTGGGTCCTGGCTGATGAACCCTGCTGGCTAGGGCCTCTTCTGGCGCTCTTCTGTCTTCGTCTTCTTTCTTCGCCAGCTTGTCAGCCCCAGGGGTAGTCATCTGTCTGTCAGGGACTGTGTGATATTCTGTGACTTGGGATTGACTGCCAGTACACAAAGTGTCAATTGACATATTGTCATCTGAATCATCGGACAAGGTGAGGATGAACTGTGTAGCTCTAGGATGTGAAGGTCTAAGTGCTTTCTTAGCACTTTCGTCCTTCACGGAGCCAGGGGACAACGGGCACTGGTCGGTTTACTGACCGGCGCCCGCAAGGTTTGTGGGAGGGTGGTTGGTCGTGTCATGTCTTTTCCGTGGATTTGGTCCATCTGTAAGGAAAGGATTAGTTATACTTACCCGTTATCCAGTAACTGTACCTTCGGCCTCTTGTGCCTCGGTGCGTCGGCCGGATCATAGGAGGTGGCCTCCGTGATCAGCGGGTTCCTGTGCTCCTCAGCTAAGGTGTACAGTTTCTTCGCTCTATCCCGGATGATTTCGGTGACTGGTGTGTACTCCAGGTCTCTGAAGATGTTAGCGTTTCTAACATAAGATGGTGCGCCCACCGCTGTCCTGATGGCCACGTTTTCCACGGCTTGGATCTTCTTCAGATAGGTCTTCGCTTGGTATCCCCATGCTACGGAGGCGTAGGCCAGCTGTGGTCTGATTAGTGCTTTGACTAGCAGAAGCTTGTTCCTCAGACTGAGCCTGCTCTGGTTCCCTACCATCGGGTAGATGAGAGCTCTTGTCCGCTTGGCCTTTACCACGATGGCTTCGGTGTTCTGTCTCCATGTCAGGCCATGATTACGCCAAGGTACTTGACGGAATCCTGCCGTTGGATGTCCTCGCCGAACATGGGGACGTGTCCTGTGGGGGTTTCCTTGCGTCCTTTCCTGAAGAGAATCGTCTGGCTTTTCTCCGCGTTGACTGCGACTTTCCACTTGATACACCATTCTTCCAGAAGAGAGGCTGCCTCTTGGAGTCTTCTGGTGTCTGTTCTCGCTCTCCAGGATCTGGCCGTGACGGCCGTGTCGTCCGCGTAGAGTGCCATTGCGATGCCTTCGGCCCTTGGGAGATCGGAGATGAAGACAGCGAACAGATGGGGTGACAGCACAGAGCCTTGGGGGACTCCAGCTTCCATCGGTCGATACGTGGGCACACAGTCCCTGATCTTCACTCGCATCTGTCAAGGTATGACATCTTAAGACTTAATCCGGCCTGGAGGATGGATATCTTCGACTGTTGCAGAGAAGTATGTGGATGAGTGTATTCAAGAAAAAGTGAAAAAGTTGCTAATAATATTGTTAGTGGCTGAACGTCAAAAATTAAAAGCATTAAAATTAATGTTTCTATAACTAATTCTATTTTACCATCGACTTCCTTTGGCATAAACATAAGTAGGTAACATCTTCAATAGTGCCGTAACCATAAATTTATCATAAAATGAATAATAATTGGATTTGATTTTGAATAATTTAAAAACGAGTTTTATTATTTTTTGAACGATGTGCAAAAAAACTTGTTTGCTTACACGGCATGCAGAAATAACGCACTTTTGATACATAAAAGGGTTTAAAACTGACCTTTTTGACATTGAAGTAGAAAAAGTAATTTTTGGTTTCTATGTTTTAACGAAAATCTCGATAACAATAAAGTCATGCAGTACACATAATTCTAAAAGTAGATACATACAAACCAATAGTTAAGATTTTGTTAATTTTTTCTGGAATTATGTAAAGGACTTAATTTCTGCACAATCGATAAATAATTATGTAAATCATTACACGTCACCTGAACTACTTCAGGGTTTCGTTCGTATCTTAAATTTTTCACAATACATCCAAACAGAAATAATAATTTAAATACATATATTAGAAGCTGTGTAATGAATGGGTTAATAAATAATTTTTTTATGTCTAAATCTGTAAAATTCCCAACCTACTAAATCCGCTTTAAAATTAATTCGTGGGTAATTTAACTATAAATGTGTATAATTAAAATGACCAGATAAATTGTAGAAAAGATACATTAATGTAGAAGTAAGAAAAATAATTTTATGGTTGTTATTGCAAAAGAAACTATGAGAAGACACTTTGTCTTATGAAACACAAAACTTATTTGACCTTATGCAATAGTAAAATGGCATTACCTAATATTCGTATTATACAGTGTTTCAGAAGTGAATGAAAAAAATTCAAACTTAGGTTCCTTAAAGTATATATTTTTAAACGAGGCCACCCCTGAAAATTAATAGCCCCTAAAAATGGGGGGTGGGGTAGAAACTGAATATTCATGTATTTTTTTGTAAACGGTTAAGAATTGGAAAACAAATTTTGAAGTGATTTTTTTTTATTAAAAATACTCATTAAATAGTCTGATATATTTAAAACAAAATTTGTATCTTAGAAAATCTTCGTAAAGAACATAGTTTTCTAGTAAAAAAATTCATCATCATGGAAATTAAAAATGCATTGCGGTATGTTTAAGATTATATGTGATTTAATTTATAGTTTAAATTTTATGCACTCTACACTCACTTCTGAAATACCCTACAGATAGACAGAGAGATAGATAATATTGTTACGTGTGCTATCCACACAAACACCTATACTCATAGAATCGTTGATTGAAAGTCCTGGTAACACTTACTACTTTATTTACTAATTAACAATTAACAACAATAGTTAACAATAAGTCTCTCATATTTCTTCTTTACTCGTTCGCGTTTAACTTAAGACTGAGCTCTCGATCCACCGTTCGCTTTATTTATACATCCATTCACGCGGTCTAGAACATTCCAGAACAATCCCGGCCGTTCTTGTACAATTCTAGTTCCATCTATTCAGTCTACACAGTCCAGTGGCGAAACATTGCCCCCCCCCTTTAAGCCTGAACGTCCCGATCAGGCAATTCATTGTTCCCTGCATACTTGGCCAGTCTCTCTATATGCACCACCTTCATCTTTGATTTTGGATTTTGCTGAATTCAGTATACAACGTCGTTTAGTCTGGTGACGACAGTGTGTGGCTCTTCCCAGGGCGGGTGAAACTTTGGGGACCTGCCTTTCTTTGGTTGTGGGTTATATCTTCAGCCTAGAACCCTCCTGAATTCGCCTTAAGATCATAACGATCCTTCATGCAATCACTTGCTATGGCAATTCGGTCTCGTACCAGTTGATGAATGTTCCTTGGCCGTTCACCAACTTCATCGGCGTAATCATTTATGGAAAGTCACTCCACATCTAATGTGCTAAACACCAAGTCACATGGCAATCAAATCTCACATCTAAACATCACGGGAGCCGGCGTCTGTTTTGTTGTTTCATGAATGGAGGCCCTGTATACCATAAGGAAAAGCCTCAAGAGTTTTATCTGCCGGAGTCTCATCCACATCCAATGCCCGCACTCTATGGTTTGTTTGTGTGGTATCCTTATAGGCCGCCTCAATCTCAAGGGCATGTACTAAAGCCTCATTACTTCGTTTGTGCCTGGGTAACTTAAGGATTCGCCTAACCTCCTGGTCTCTTATTCCATCAATAAATGTATCAACTGCTAATTAATTGTTAAGTGTTTGCTATCCACACAAACACCTACACTCGTAGATTCGTTGATTGAAAATCCAGGTAATACTTACTCACTACTTTATTTACTAATTAACAATTAACAACAATAGATTAATAACTGACTTAATTATAATCACAATTGAATGCTTATTAGTCTCTTTCGTATTTCTTCTTTACTTGCTCGCGTTTAACTTTATATATAAAATTTAATTGTAAGATACAACAATAAACATAACATATAAAATACATAAATTGAACATAATAACCAGAATTCTTGAAACGAACAAATCAATATGATATTAATATAAGGGGAATGTCACAAAAACGCTATTAATGCAAGTATGCTGTACGCTCCTCGTTTTTCTTTAAGGCAGCATCCACCAAAAACTTATTTTAGAAAATTGGAAATAATACTAAGAAAAAACCAGCTAATCAAAACCACGACGATTTTATCGTCAATGAAGGCAGAAATTAACGTATTGGCCTATGTTCAATATCCTCCATCAGCCTCACTGCGAGAATTAGAAAACGAATGCAACGTGAGCAAGGAAAGTGTCAGAAAAATATTTAAAAAACATAAATATCGTTCCTATAAATATAATTTACATCAGCATTTATATGAAAACGATTCGGAAAGAAGACTAGAATATTGTCATTGGTTTTTGCATACCCAATCAAAACTTAAATAATGATTTTGTTTCAAAGATACTGTTTTCAGATGTGTCTAGGTTTACGAACAATGGTATGTTCAACAGAAATAATACAAGGCAGTGGGCTTAAGAAAATCCTAGATTGTTGAGAAAAGGTAATTTCCAAGAAAAATTTGAATTCAACGTCTGGGTAGGAATTATAGGGACAAGAATTATTGGGCCTATTTTTTTCGACGGATCGTTAACAGGCCCAAGATATCTTGGAGTTTTAGAAAATGAAATCGAAAATGATAAATA
Source organism: Rhamnusium bicolor (assembly GCA_029963845.1). Classification (NCBI taxonomy): domain Eukaryota; kingdom Metazoa; phylum Arthropoda; class Insecta; order Coleoptera; family Cerambycidae; genus Rhamnusium; species Rhamnusium bicolor. The sequence goes on from JANEYF010004174.1 coordinate 135,364, forward strand.
ATTTACAGAGAAAACATGTTCTTTCAGCAGGATGGGGAAGGACCTCATAATGCTGCCATTGTTCGGTAATACCTGGATGACACTTATGGACAGAGATGGATTGGAACAAATGGTCCAATTAGGTGGCCAGCGAGATCAGCTGATCTGACTCCTGTAGATTTTTATGATGGGGTCACGTTAAGAATAAAGTTTACTCCAGATCACCCACTACTTTAGACGACTTAAGGGCCAGAGTTCAACGTGCATTTCAAGAAATTCCTGAAAACGAACTAAAAAGCGTTATGAATGTGCACAATAGATAGGGCTAGATTATTTGTTAGGGAAAATGGGCGACAATTTGAACATATCGGTGCATTAATAATTAAAATAATTAATTGTTGTAACATTTTATTTATTTTTTTAAATGATGTTCTACTAAAAACATTGTTCCTAAATAAAATTTTAAATACATAGGTAATTTCAGAGACAACCATGAGACGGTCAAGTACGTGTATTATTTCTATTCGGAATATTGCACTGGTCTACTGTTTGGGAAAGTGAGAATAGATGGCGCGCGCGATGACGAGCCGTGATTTAAAAAAGCGCGTGATGCGTTTTGTTGGCAGTTGTTATATTTTCAATTACATTTTAATGAAGAAATAAAACAAAACAGTTAAAATAAATCGTTTATTGATAGAAAATCAATAAAATAACAAGCCACAATGAATGCAATAATTATGAAGATATTTTAAATAATCTAAACCACAGAAAAATAAATGGTTAAACAAAAAGTTAAACATTTTACAATTAACTAATGATTATAATACTTTCTTTAACAACAGGTACCTATGTAATACAAAACCTATATGGCAAGTACACAAAATATATAATTAAGCCTACCAATAAGGAAAAAAATGTACATTTGCTTCCCAACATCGCAGATATATGTATCAACATCGATTAATGCTACACATTATTTATACAATGTGGTCTGCAATTTAACAATACTTTTAACAAATATGATAGTAATAATATTTAATTGCTTAGGTATAGCTTACATTAACAAAACATATTATAAACGCCGATAGGTTTTTGCAAATAAATATACATATCCTACACAAGAACGAAGAAGTACTTGTTCGTAGGACATAAATTATATCTTAATTAATAATTATTGGGTAAATATAAACTTATTAGGTAGGCGCATATGTACATATTATAGTTTCAAGCAACATCAATACTTGAAATTATAAAAAAACATTAATAATAGCATTAAAGTTATCAAGCCATGAGAAGCTAATAAAATAAAACATATTTATTTATTTTATAGTTTGCAAACTGTTTCTGACTGCTGCTGGAACAAACCTCATATCAACAACTATCGATGCTGGAATGTCTACAGCTTATGTTTAGATTTCTTTGCATCCTTACGATTCTGGATGTTTTCTTGATTTTTTCTTTTACACCATCAAGGAATACCAATTTTCCACACAGCTATCACGATCTCCCTGGTTACAATTTCATAATGGTCAGAAAAGGAATACCATGAGAAGTTCACATTATCAAAAATGAATTCGGTGACTATAACAGAAATCTTGGGTTTATGGCAAAAAGTGTCTAATGTGTTTTCTAATATTGTGATGGCCTGACCTACAGCCACCACTAATGGCTCTGAAGGATATAGCAAATGTTCTGTATCTGACCATTCCTTAAAACTTATAAATAAATTATGAGGCGACTCCGGACTTGACAACAACTGGTAACAGCAGGTTGCACAATCTATATGCTCAAGAAGCTTTTTCACAATGAACCCACTGACATAAGCAACTGATAAAGTTGCCGTTGTTCCCTTGCTTGACTGCTCTGGCTATTGCGTCAGCTGTATTATCACCTAATGGCGGCTGGGATGCACTGGGTATGGAACTTGATGATGCGACCACCTGTTCATCATCCACGACTAAAAATTTCTTAAGGTTTGTCAGCAGCTAATGCTCATCATCCCCACAATTGCTGCCTACTATTTTTTGTTTCGTCAACCCATTTAAAATTTGAGTTTTTAGACCGGCTGAAAACTGCACGGCTGTTGGAATGTCTCCACATCCACAGCCAGCGCGAACAGCCCCAAATAAGTTTTCCAACGCATCCTGGTTGAGAGAGCGAGGTCTTAAAGCAGTTACTCCTCTTAAATTAATGTATGTCCATATCTGTCTAATAGCGTTCAAACTAACTAACCAACCAACCTGGGAATGCGGTTTGCTGGTTTTCAGATTTCCTGTTTTTGTAAATCTCTGGAACTGCCACCGCTTAACCATTTCAAAGGCTCCTTTCCAATATTTTAGGTGGGCTGATTTTTCTGTCACACAGCATTTCAGCTCCTTTCCGTCTGGAGGTGAAGCTCTGCTACCATTAAAGCTGTCAAACAGCTCATCCACTTCCTTCACAAATGTTGCTGTTGCCAAAGTACGCTGCTCCAATTCACCTGCAAAATTATTGAATAATTTCAGATGTCTGTGTGAATATAAACTGTTCGACTTACCTTGACTTAGCAATGTATACAAGAATGCTCCTACAGTATGGCTCATCACTTGGGCAGCAATATTCACTTTCATGGCAAATTGCATTTTTGGGTCTAAATGGGTAGACTTTATTTTGTGCATCGCTCTAAACACTAAAGGCGATGTCTGGTCAATATCATGTGCTTTCACGATATCTGAAAAACGAGCCTCCATTGTCTGTTGTGTCCCAGCAACATCAACTGGTAATAGTGCGTTGTGTTTCCTAAATAATGATACTGTGCACTTAAGGAGATGAGGCGGGTCAAACATAGTAAAAATATGTTTACTGTTAATAGAAATATAAGGGTGTTCTACTGATGAGCCCATTTCCTTTAAAGTTTTCACATTTGTGAACCCCATATCGCATATTGTAGCGACTACATCCACCCCTGCTACATGTTGGCATGCTTGAATGACGTCGGTAATGCAAACTTGCAAAGCATTAGCAGGACAAGTCCTGTTTGAAAAATAGTATGTAACTGGCTGCTTCCAATTGTGCACTAAACCCTGTAGCATGAAAACTAATGCTTTATTTATATTTATTTTTTTGGAGCTGTAATTGTCACCCAGCTCCTCAAAGCCGATGATACGATCAAAATAATTATCATATTGCAGATGTTCTTTGATGTCAATCTCATCAAACAACAGTACACAAAATTGGTCTTCTTCAGTTATACACTCTGCAATGTGCTTAAAGAGGTGATCGTTGATGCCAGAATGAAATGGTACCTTTTGCAACATCATCAAAAGAGTATTTTTTGAAGGAAGGGCCACAATTTTTTCTTAGTAATGTGTAACACCTCGGGCTTTTTTTTCAGCAATACTAGGGCAATAACTTTTTCTTGAGTGCTCCATCTTCTGCCGTGTGCTGTCTGCTTCACACAACGTAATTGGGAGATGAGGAAATCTGTAATGATTCTTGACATGCCCTTGAATATATTTCTTACAACAGGACTGTCTTGAAGATCTGTTAAGGCCCTTATGTCATTGGCCTTTTTCTTGCACAACTTCTTCAAGTTTCTTATATGCGCCTCTTTTGTTTCTATCATATGTATTAAATGTTGCTTTCTAGGAAAAGCATCAACACGAGAGACTCCCTTAATACCTCGAAACATGGAGCGGTGTGTAGGGGTACTTGGACTCCTTTGCAAACCGGAACAGCTTGGAATTGGGTCTTCAATTACTGCTTCTCCTGTAATACAATATCCACGTACTGCTCAAACTCAGATAAAAAATGTGATTTTGCTAACAAAACAGCCACAAAGCTTTACATGCAAAAAATATCTCTTTTTATACATATGCAATCTTGCAAATTAAATAGTATGATGTTTGTAGCTTGACAAAAAATAGAAAAATGAGTGTGATACAGAAGCATTAGCGAATCTGACTTATCAACTTACAATCGCTGAGTAACACAGTACAATAATAAGAACATAGAGTGTACCTACTCCAAGTAAAAGAAGTAAGTAACCAATAACTATAACATACCTATGCTTGTATTAGTACTTTCTAAAAGCTCTTGATCACTTGTAAGCTCCACATTTCTTTGAATTACAATTTCTTGTGAAGGATCCAGTTCTACTTGGCATGGGAATAATGTGGGAACAGCATCAGCACGCAGCCTCCGTGTTGCAAGGTTCATGTAACTGTCTATAGAAAAATGACGATTGCAAATCAAATAGTTGCGAAGTGATAATATCAGGAACACATTTTATTCCCATCATTTCTTGCCAAACTTTGGACCTAACAAGAGGGAAACAATTTTATTTAAATACCTTTTAAACACAAAAGACAAACTTACTTTTGGTCATTGACTGGAAAGTAGTGCATTTTTTCTACCTGATCTATATTGAATCCACAAATAAGACAATGTTTTTGTGGCATGGTTATAATAAAATTAAATATTGCACTAACACTGATAAAAAGTTCAAATAAAATAGTATTTAAAAGTCACAGTATTTTACAGTTCGTAATCCAATATAAAATAAAAAACGACAAGCACCACACAATATCAGCATCAAAACAAACAATATGGCGACCGGATCCAACATTAACGATGACGTTTCCTGTGCTGCATCGCCATCTACGAAAATCTTCCCAAACTTCAACAAAGATAGATTAATTGAGAAGCACCTATGTACAACAAGGATGGAAGTATATCAATAATTATACCTAAAACCGAACAAATTTTTATATGTACTTGACTGTCTCATGGTTGTCTCTGGTAATTTTTAAATTAGTTTATGCAACTTGCAAATCCGAATAGTTTACGAGAGATATGACATTAGAAAAGTTATTTTCTTGCCTTACTATGTTTTCCAATAAATGCACGTTACTTATTGCATGAAAGTAAGCACTTTACAAATAATAAACATTTTTCAGTTTTAGACAAAGATGAAGTGGTGCATGATGGATATCGTTAGATTGGTAATGAAATTTGCTATTTAATGGCATTATGGCCCTTAGCAGGTGCCATTTGAAAAAACGATTTTTTTCTTAAAAAATTTTGGCACGAAACCCTCAACGCTGAGGAGTTTCGAAGAGAAGAGGTAAACTACCTCTTATCGATTGTTATCAGAAGATTAAGGAGATTTGATGAGGAAGCAGGTAGTGTAAGCAGTTGAGGGGATAACAGAGTGTTGATAAAAATGCCCCGCTTGCTGCCTAATTGTTTTTGCAACAGCCTAATCCAACTATTAGTACCACTATAACTACTGTAGATGTGCTTCCAAGTGTTAGTATAAGGTCCCTAATAAAAAAATACATTTCTCAATGTCTATACCTATTAGTAAAGTGAAATAAGCACTAGAGTGGTTGGATTGAAATATTGAAAATCGCTTAATACTAATCCACAAGGGTCAATATTAGGACCATTATTATTCCTACTTTGCATAAATGATGAAATGTTCAAATATTTATTGTTTGCTGATGACACATCTATACTCTGTAGTAACAATAACATAAGTAATACTGTAGACTTGTGTAACAGCGAAATGCAGGATATTCACTCCTGGTTTTCGAATAATAATTTAGTACTAAATAGCAAAAAAATTTGTTTTTATTAGATTTAACTATTCAAGCACCAACTACAATGAAAGTCTTTTAATTAAATCCAATTGTGGTTCTTTACAGTAAGTTGATTTCACTAGATTTTTGGGAATATTTTTGCCTCAGGATTGCAGCTGAAAACTCACAATGACTCTGTTTGCAAGAATGCTGTCAATGGTTGCTATTGTATAAAACAATTATTTCATGTAGTTGATATTGATGTATTAGAAACATATTATTATGCGCAAATACACTCAATTATATCTTATGGTATAATTGCTTGGGCCTATTCTAGTGAAAGTGAAAGGGCTTTTAAATTACAGAAAAAAGCAATTAGATACATAGCTAACATAAACACCAGGACGAGCTGCAGGAACTACTTTAAGGCCTTTAAAATCTTAACCTTACCATCAATATTTATAATGCATTTATATACTAAAACTAATCATCAGGAACTAATCAATTTAAATGCTTTCAACTCATATAATACAAGAATTAAGCAAGTTCTAGAAATATTTTTACACAGGACCAGCTTGTATGAATATAGCCCTAAATATTTAGCTATTAAAGCATATAACAAATAATTATTAATATAATCTGAAAACAATAATGAACGAAAAATACTAGTATTATTGTGAAAAAAGCGTGGGTTGCTCGATATAGGAAAAATATGGCACAAAGCGCCCCACGCTTTTTTCACAATAATACTAGTATTTTTCGTTCATTATTGTTTTCAGTTTATATTAATAATTATTTTTCACTTTTTAGTTTGATGTGTTTTAAAAGCGTGTTTTTTTAGTTTTTTTAAATTATATTTATTTTTTACTTTTTAGTTTGATGTGCTATGAAAGCGTGTTTTGTAGTTTTTTTTTAAACTATATTTATATTGCTTATTGATCCAACAGATATTTCTGAAAAAAAAAATATTTTTTTATTTCAGCCATGGGACTTGAACTCACGCCCGAGGAGTCCGTGTTTCGCGTCGACTAAGACTTGCCCGCTCGGCCAACGACCGAACTGAGAATCACGGAATATACTTACAATATTAAGCCTCTTGCTCTCACGCAGAGGATATATGAGGAAAGGACTGGCGATCCTGATCAGGATAATGATATAAACTTATCAAATTATTGTATTGTTACCGGTTCTTCGTAAGTGTACAAAGTTTCAATTAAATCTGTCCGTTTAAAGTGGGTCAAAATCGAGTCCAAAGAGTCGGTTACAAACAAACAAACAAACAAACAAACAAACAAACAAACAAACAAACATACAAGTGAAGCTAATAAAAGCGTGTTAAAAAAACAGTTCAAAACTAATATAAAAATTCTGTTAACTGATAATTGTTATTATTTCTTCAACGAGTGTATGAATGATAATAATCTGTAATATTACAATTCTTCTCTTACCACATTAATCCTAATTCAAACTTTATTATATCCTCTTTTGTTTTGTTTGTTGCTTGTTTGTTTTTATTGACAATCATGTTTGTATACTAATCTGTATCTACATATACAAATTTTAATTTAATTTATTGTTATCTATGTACTAAGAATATTGTTTGTTATATACAATTATTTTGACCTGTCCAACATTATGTAAACATGCTCACATGGATGAATAAATACTTACTACTTACTTCATAATACGACTTTATATTGCATTTTCTTACGGCTTCCGTATTATTTTAGTAGAAGAATTATCAGCTATTCTCTATTTTTGTCTTTATTTTTATAGTGTCTTCACTACTGTATTTAAAAGGTATACACTTTTCGCCAATTTCGTGTAAAACACAGAACATGCGTTTGTAACAGATGTATACTCGTATATCATATTAAATATCAAAAGTTGAAAACCTACTTTAAATATGATAGGTACTCACTCACGCCCTTTATCTAATATAATTTTAAGTTTGTTCTAGCATCACTAATACATTAGATATTATTTCGATTTCTTAAAAACACCACTATATTCATTGCCCTATTTATCCAGTTATTAGTGTGTAATCTTATAGGATTCATTTTTTTCAAATAAACAAACGCCGATATTAAGGCATTTACTAAAACTGTTAAATATAATACTATTTTCCTTATTTTTTATCGCAACTTTCTTGTTAGGTAGTGTAATATTTAAATGTATTTATACAAAAATATTCTTTTGCACATCTTCTTGTATGATGTGTGTTATTATGAGACAAACTTAATTTGGTTTAAACTCATTTTACCGGAATATTTCATATTCAGCGAAAAAAAATATGTTCTCCGCAAGGAAATCCGTAGAGACTGAAACAAAAACTGTGTCGACTGTTATATCACTTCAATTGTTCTCAAATTCACACATTCATTTCTGTTGTTTTTGAACGCTTGTTTACAATACTTACAAGTTATATGAATTTAATTATTGACCCAAATTTTACTAGTTTAGATAATAAATAATAATTTAGTCGATGTCCTAATTCTTCACCGGTAAAATTTTTTAAAACAAATTAAAATTGTGAGAAATTCTTAACAATATGTCCTTAAGAACAATTCACAGAATTTATCTGAATTTGTCTAATTATTACTAAAGCTTTAATGATGATTTATTATTATATTTAAATTCTGTTTATTTGTAATTTTCTCTGATTTTATAACTTTGGTCATATTCCAAGATTCCCAAGATCTGCATTACAAATATTAAAATACCTATTTTTACCTCCAGATTCAGTTAGGGTTGCACTAAAGTAAGCAAGCACACAGAAATTTAATTTTAATTGGACAACGATCCTTAAATGCTAAGTAGTGATCGCATCGTACATCTTATTACTTGATACCAATAAGATTTTTCATTTTAATAAAATTTTTAAACCCGGTTATAAAGACTCATTTCCTATTGGTCTTAATTTGATCAATCAGATTAAAACCAGAACGCACGAGAATGGCAATACCAACGTATTTGCGAGAAATAATAATAATTTCCTTATTTTTAATATATAGGATGTCCCATAATTAAGTACCTTCCTTCAAGGGGTGATAGATCTAGAAAAAATAAGTTGAGTTTTGTATAGAAACATTTGCCTTAAATTAGTTCATAAAGAAGCTAAAACACCTTTAAAGGGGGTAAATACAACATAATTATTTGCCAATAAATTCGAAACGTCTTAATTTGCAGAAATTAAATTTGGACCATTTATTAATTTCATAATGTTACATATTTTGTCAAATATTTATCTAAATATTATTATTTGTTGGGGTAGTTACAGGTTATTGATAATTAATGCCACAAATTAATAATATATTTTTTCAATAACTATAAATAAAAAAATACATAGATTTCATGAACACTCACTTGATAAATTTAAATTATTATATTCGCACTTCTACTGCCAATTTAGTTCAATTTAATGGTATATAGATAATATTTCATTTAAGTATGTAATAGAAGTAACATTCAGATATATGTGTATTTATAATTTATAGTTATGTATATAAAAACGATATAGCACTCCCGTTCAGTTCCTATAACTATGTGAGGCTTATCCGAGGTTTACTATTTTCATGTTTTCATATGTTCACAATGCATAATCCATCATGACAAAACTAAAATAAATTACGCTGCATGTTTGTAAATTGACTTACGATGTATGTTTTGAAAAATAAACCATTATCAATATTATTATTTTCGGAATATCCGATGCCAAACAGTCCTACTGTGGTCTCCGATACCTCACGGGAGTCGCGCCGGCGCATTAACTACAGCCACTCCCCACATCCCGCCGTTTAGTGACTGTAGATACCAGAATCGTGTGCCCTAAGCAGACAGAGAGAACCCAGAATGACCCCCTTCTACATTTGGCCTGCCAGCCACTCGGCTGATTTTTGGCAGGCCGGTATGATCATCAGATCCGAGAGCAGCGTAGGCTTCATCCCTCCGAGTACACCGATTATTAGAATGACCATTTTTACCGAGTAGCCTGGGTATAGCACTTGGAGCTTGTACCGGAGATCGTGATATTTGGTCCGTTTCTCCTTCTTCTTCAAGGCGATGTTTTCCTCCGCAGGTGCTGAGAACTCGATGACATACATCACCTTGAGTTGATGGTCGAGGAGGACTATGTCAGGCTTGTTGGCTTGGATTAGCCTGACAGTCGGGAACGAGTAGTTCCAGTAAATCCGGTATTTCTCATTCTCGACAACGGACTCAATATCTCCGGGTACGTGAGGCAGCACTGGTGTCTGGTCTACCCCGTACGAGTGCCTTAGATGGTAGAATAGCACTCGTAACTTCGCGTTATGTCGGTAGATGTAGGCCGAAATCGAGTATATGGGGCATGCAGATAATATGTGCATGAGCGATTCCGGCGCCTGACAGCAGGTCCTGCAGTTGATGCCAGGAACCTCTATACGCTACATGCGACTATAGTAGACCAAGGTGTTGATAACACCATCTTGGTAGGCCATAATGAATCCCTCGGTCTCTGACTTCAGCCCGGCTGACCTTAGAAAGGCGAATGTTAGCCTGGTCGATAAACCCAGTGTTTCTATGTTCTTATAGAAGACACCATGCTGGGGTTTATAGACGTGCTGCCGAAACAGATTTTCCTATTGGTCGGCTTTAATTCTGGCTTTCAGGCCATTTGGCTGAAGTTCAGTGACTCACTCTACATCAGCAGCTCGCCAGCCAGCTCGCCTGGTGTCGAATGCGAGACCGAATTCATCTGCTGATCTTTTTGATGCCTTGGACAATACCTGCTCCCACTCCTACAGCTTCGTGATATTTTACAAACTGCAAGAGGGATCTGAGCTCCTGTGGATGTTACATGCCATACTCAGTACTACTCTGCCATGCGTACACTCCAGGCTCAACAGTCCTCGACCCCTCCGTTGACGTGGGAAGTACACACGAGGAATGGACGATCTAGGATGAATACTTTTGTGAATAATCATCATCTTGCGGGTATCTCTGTCTAATTGGCGTAGCTTATCTATCGTCCACTTATTCAATTTCCACGGCATATTTACTTGATAAGCGTATTTTCCGATATTTTAATTATTATCCACCAAAGAACTTGTGTATTTGGGTTAATATCAAACAAATTTAAAGGTATTAATGGATTTGCCGTGAAAATTAGTATTTAACTATTTCGGAAATTTTGGTTGGTCATAACTACTAAACCAAATCGAAAAATCTCACGTCTACATTTTTCTCTTATCGTTTTGGTCCATTTGAATGATTTGAGTGCATTCAATGTACTCTAGATGCAAAAATAAAAATAGCCTAAAAAAATCAAGTAGTCTCAAAATTTTTTTTTAAATTATGCAATAGTACTTAAAATCGTCTCCGGAATCCAAAAATGTAAGTTTGTTCCACTTAAAATTTCAAAGTTTGGGTCATTTTCGGGGAAACCGGAAGTGATGGAAGTGTCAAATAATGAAAAATTTCCCGTTTTTATATATTACATCTGCCAAGTTTAAGACTTACATCTTGAAAACTCTGAAAACTATGGCTTGTCTAATGATTTCGTTTGTACCGGGTATATACAATTACATCATCACGTTTGTCTCAGTCTTTTGTCAAAATCTAATTATTTCAATGAACAAAAATCTACTTCCTAAACAACACTATTTTTGCAAAAAAAGAAATGATTACGCGATAACCTATTTACGACCATTTTAAAGTTTTAAAATATTAGGTGAATATATGATTGTATTGATAATTCATAAATCTATTCCGAATATTACGGTTAGATGTGCTTAGTGCTTGAAACTATTTTCGAAAGCATCTAGCAAATGTCAGTCAGTATTATGACATGACTCATGTCAGTAGTAAAAATAGACAATATTTTCCAGCTTTTAAAATACAAATCGTAGTGAATTCGATATACAACCTTGAGGTGCTCCTTATTTTCAGTATTATTTCCTTCAGAATCAAACTTCATCTGATATAATCTACTATTTTATAATTTATAAATAAACTAAATAAACATTTGTTGAAAACAAGCATATTAATAGTTAGAAAGAACTTCTACTATAAACAACATTTAGAAATGCTCAATATACTTTAGCATTTTATAGGACAGAAACTACAATAAACTTATCACAAAGTCCGATGAACCTCCTTAAGTGTCTCCCCATTACGTTAACCACGTTTTGTTTCATTCAAAAATACTACAAGAAAATTCATTATCCTAGTCCAGCAATCGTAAAACCGCAGGACGTTTCCAAATTTACTGAAACCTGAAACCAAATATGACACCTTAAGTCGTTTCTAGTACACGAAATTACTACGCGCGGCTCAGTAGAGTCGCCACGCGCACCTTACAGGTAAAGTAGAGGCCCTTACCGGCGAGGCATGGCGGGTACATAGCCCACTATTCGAACATCAGTATCATCGTTTGTATGAGAGTGAATGCACGCGCGCACCTGGACTGTTACGATCCGACGGAAGCGCAACAAGTACCTGTTGCGTATTTTTTTATCCAGGTTACTTTGGCATTGGTGTTTGTTAATTTTTAATAAATCTATGATTTATGTACAGGCAGTGCGCGCGTTTCTTTGACTCTGTCTAATAGCAATTGGCAGATTCGGCTGAGACTGATCAAAATCAAATCTTTACGGGGGATGTGCGCGTAAGGTTTTTGGGAGATACTGAAAAAAAATAGTTAATTGTGTTAATGACATCAATACTAGTTGAGTGTTTACGTAAAAAATTTAATTTTGTTTGTTCTGTAAACAAAAATTTCCCAATCGGACTTGGTACACTAAAGTGTGTGGCAATTGAACTGATATGTCAATAATAAAGTGATAAAAAGACAAGTGGTGTAAAAGGGATTAATTTTAAAATGGCTTCTGATGAAGATTGCACTAATACCTTTACATACCCGTAAGTTGTTATTATAATAATGTACAGTTTTTAACTCGGTTTTTAAGGTAAATCTAAAATTATCATTGGCACCTCCACCATATTTTCATATGCACGGCAATCGAGCAAAACTTAACAAGTCCATGAGGAGTTTATTTGCAAAACATAAAACACTCAGTGGCAATCAACGGACCGATATAATAGACTTTTTTTAAAGAAGGATACGGCATAAAAGTGATATATTGTCAAAAAGTCTAGAAATTGGAAGTTTTTATTTATTTCTGTTAATTTTTTTGCTCTGCAATGATTTACATGTTTAATTTTGTTTCAAAATGAAAAATTGTTAATATTTTAAAGAGAAAGCAGTATTGCATTAATTATTTTGCAAAAACGATCATTTTTAAAATTAAAAGTAATGTAGATATATCCTCAATGTCACGCGTTTGTTGTTTTTTCGATTTTTCTTAGCCCAATATTAGCAGTGATACTAAACTCCTTGTTTCCTATAAACAGAATTACTACTTAAACAGGATTAATTCTAATTTCCCATATACACAAATTATTAATAGATGTGGAAGACTAGCACCAATCAGAAATTGTTAAAAGATCCTCAGATTTCTCAATTAATCTTGAAATTTTGTTCTAAAACTTCAGTCTACACGCGAGTGTTGTGCTATAAAAAAGAATAAAAAATATTTCAGAAATATCTCCTTGCAACAGTGGGACATGTTCAATTTTAATTTATACTTAGACATAAAATATTATGGATATCCTGAGTTTTGTTACAAGAAATATTTTACTGTTCTTGGTTTTATTGAGTTTTACTTGAAACCGCTTTGCTTATTGCATAAGTTACCTAGAGAGCTTGTTGATTGCAAGATTTTGCTGTATAATAATATACAATATTTTAATATGGTTAAGTACATATTTGGAATATAGATGCAATTTATCCGCATACGTATCAATACCAGTTCTCAAGTGAAATATGTGGTTCACATGAATTTTATTTATTTATTTATTTAATTTGTTAAAAATGGTTATCAAGCTTTTATTTATTTTTGTCAATAGGATTGAAACCGAGCAAAATTACATTACATTTTAAAGAAATCATTGATGATTTCTCGGCGTTTCTTTGTGCTACGATAGACGCATCCTTGATCTCATCTTCAACGTCTGGGAATTCTGGATATGAACGCCTCCAATGGAACACCTAGCCTATAAATCTTATTCATTTTCTTGTTAAAGTAATAGCAAAACATTTTTCTTTTCAAAACCATGTAAATTTATTATGAATTGGGTCAATCATTTCAGATCAACTCTCTGATATCAAATATGAGACATTTAGTTCTTCATTGAGACGGAATAGGCTCAAAAGGTCAAACTTAAATGTATCTTGCCACAGAATATATGAGACTCTCATCAATAACAAAAATTAGAGTCTGAAAAAATATGAACCATGGACCCATGTGAAGGGTTGCGTATTTGAACAGATTGAAATAAACTGTGGCAATTTTAAATGTTGCTGTCTGAATTCCTCTTTTATCATCTTTTTGTTAATTACAATTTTGGATCGTTTATCTACACACCACTTAAGATGTTTCTTATAGATAATATTTAAATGAAAACGTTGGATAAAAGGACTGTAATAACTGAATTAAATGCGCAAGGTAAATAAAATATTTTTTTATAGTTTCTATTGCAGCGTCTTGCTAAGATTATATCATATCTTTCATTAATTAAGTGTTTACATTAAGATTTTTGATTAATTAATTCATCTTATGCCATTTTATGTAATTTCAATGCGACTGCGTTTGCTTCGAGAGAATTAATAATTTCTTTCACATATAGCGTTTGATTGCATTTGTTTCATAAAATATGTTCACTTGAGGAATGTAAAAGCGTCCCTCATATATTTGGACAATAAGTAAATTAATTTATTATTTTGTATTCATTCTTTGTTTATTCGAGTAGAGTCAATAGATTACTTTCTACAGGATTTTTCTACAATCTGTTACCCTTTTTTGTCAAGAAAAATCATCTAACATCTACACAAATTGAACAAAATATATAAATCGTAAAAACTGCGAATTTTCTGAAACATTTTTGCTATACCTATAGAAGAAAATTGAAAACATATTATAACATCATGTTAAAAACTTAATAAACTACACACTCTTTTTATATAGGTAGGTAGGTATATAAAATATGTATAAAGACATTATACTAGACAGGCTTATCTTTCAATTTTACGTTGTTATTATAATAAAGGGAGTAGAAAAGAGAAACAATGCTAGGTCAAGGTAGGCATTGTAAACAATTGCATTCTGTAAAACAATAGAGCCCCTTAGTTCAATGCAATTCTGCTCTAAAATTTCAAATTCGATAACAAACATCACATTTGTGTTTGGATTATCATTTTTATTTTGGACTGCATACGGTTCCTTGACATAAATTAAAGCATGTGAATTAACAAATTCCTATAGTGAAAGTACTGATCTCGCCATTTTGTCGCTAACAATGTATTGTTTTAATTTGACACGTCATAATATATCAGTTTCATTAGAAATTAAGTTAATTAAAATTAATAATTAACTACGGTTCTGTTTGAAAAGATTTAAGTGACATACATACGCAAACATAGAATATGGTAATTAATATTGAAATTAAACCTACAATAAGAAAAAACATACTCTTAAATCATATAACAAAATAACAGTGTTAGCTTGACATCAAAGGTTTCACCCACTTCAGGATTATTTCTCTAAACATAATTTAAATTAATTTGGATATCTTAAGGTGAACTAAAGTTAAGTTTGCAAGAATTAAGTAGACATATTATTTATAGTTTTTCGGCATTCCTATGTTTGAATCTCATCTGTAGAGAACTCCAGTAAGTTTCTTATTTTTATTGCTTCAAATTAATATATTTGACAGTTGGTAAATAATTAACGTATAACCTCATGATAGAATTAGTCAAATAGACTTTTAAAAATACATTTTCGCAGTCAAATAGCACTTTGTTATTGTAAAAGTTACTAAAACTGGCTGCTTTTGTTAGATATTATAAAAGTGGTTATAATTTATATTTATGTAATGAAGAATTTATTTTGAGTTAGCCATACACAGTTGGAAGTAATTAAATTAACGAATGTAAATTAAGGAATAATCCAGAATACTTAAAACTAATCTGAAATACATATGGGAATAAGTGAAGTAATAATAATCTTTTTTATTATTTATAATTAGAGTTGACAAAAATGTGCCGCAGAGCATAGGCGTACGCATCATAATAAGTGTAATAAATTAAAGTAACTTATAATAAAAGCAATAAATTGTTACAATTTATAACATTATATGCATAACTTACCCTCTTAACTGGCTTGATTATCACAAACTGGAAAAGATCTGTAAAAACTTTGCAGCATCATGTATGTTTCTATGGCTGTCTCCGAGAGTAATGTTCGATGTGGTGAAAAAATATGATTATATTTTGAGAACGACCGTTCGACATCTATTGATGTAATACAAGCATACTTATAATAGTCTTTGAACTCATTAAACGGATCTGCAGATGCACCATCAGTACCATCACAAATTTGTCTTAATCTGGTAAAACCGATGTCTTGCTTTAACACACGTGCGAGCTTTTCTCCAACGGGCTCATTTTTTGCATCACCTGTAGAGTGTAGTAGACGATTTACTTCGTCCACTATTTGCAGTGACCCTTCTAACGACAACGCACTGTTTTGTAAGTTTTGTGTGGCATCATGTAATCCTTTATAGTTCTTGTGAATAGTTTTTAAAGCTTTCCTTAATAGCTGTAACCTCGTCTGGATTGAATTGTAGTATCACAGCTTTTATTTGTTGTAAATATTCAGCATAATAAAAAGCTGCCTTCAACCATGTTCCTCAACATGTAAGAGTCGGCTGTGGTGATTCGGGAATACCGGGACACTTGCTATGAAATGCGCGAAGACGTTTAGGAGATTTAAGAAACACTTTTTTGTACTTGCTATTAATGCATCTACCTCTGGAAAACCTTGTCGAATAGTTTTTGCGACAAGGTGTTACACGTAACATGTACCAACCTACAACCATGTTCTTGACGAGAACGGCCTATCAAACGCATTATCGCGGCATCATCGGTCACAAAACATCAACACTTGACTTTTTGATAGGTCAAATTGTTTGGCCAGTACACTCAGTTAGTCTTTTGCTAGCTAGTAACAGTGGAAATGTCGGTTTGAGAATGTGCAGTATACGTACTATACCATTTAAAATTGAATTTTTTTACAATCTGTCACCTCGTCAACACATAACCAGAACCGTGTATTTTTTAGTACACATTTGATCTTATTTACAATGTCTTCGCTTACAGTTGGTACACAGTTACGCAACGTTGTGCGACTTGGTAACGTCACCTTGGGATTGTATTAATTCCAGAACTCCTGAAATGGTTGTTTATCGAGTATGTGCAGTGAAACATCACATGCAATCAGCATTAAGAGTAAATCAAACATAAACTGTGGTATCGAAAGCACGTCATTTTTTTTAGTTTTATGGTGTACAGAATTTACGTGACGTGTAAAATCACGTTTGTCCCAGCACATCAGGTCTGTCTCGCACACCTTACAAATTATTACATCACCGTTGTAGAGTAAATCAAGGAATTCACTGATAAATTTATTAACTTCGTCAGCATATGGCCGTTTTTTACTCTTGGGAAGGTCTGACATATTTTATTATTAAATTAATAGTAAGAATAAAATAGAACCAATAAAATTGTCAACATACAATGGAGAGGAATAAATTACGTTGTACACACCACGAGGCATAACAATAGACTAAAATCAAATGTTAGTCCTTGCGAAAATAGTAAACAAGTCTTGCTTACGTATTTAGATATGGCACCACCCGTGACTTGCAGACCAATTTGCCAACTCTATTTATAATTAGAAAATCCACCGAAAAGCGTTTTAAAAGTAATTTACCTAAGCCCTTAATATTATTAACGATCGAATAAATGCCTTGTAAATCTTTACTAAGTATATTTCTTTTAACGTACTTCCAGGCTGATAAAATGTGTATAATAATTTGCGCAAATTACCATTTAGCATATAACATCTCGTATAAACTTTTTCCCAACTTCAGTCTGAAAATATCAAAACTGTATCGCCATAATGCTATTTTACCAGAGATTTCTAAAGTGATTATATTACTTATGTGTAATTGAAACAAAGTGGCCCCAAGACTGTTCCTCGTGGAACACCGTATTCTAAGAATGTTTCTTCACTATAAACTACACGTAACTTGTTTGTCAAATAATCCCTGATTAAATCGTTATACTACGAATTTCATAGCTGTATAGTATGTGAAACTGTATCAAAATCTGTTGCGAGGTATAAAAAGATTGCCAAAGGCGTCTGATCGCTATTTAATGGATCAGAGCATATGTTGTGTTAACAGTTGACATTTTCTCTTTAAATCAAAATTGGAGACGACAAATGAATACTTATATTTATTAATATGTTTCAATCCTAATACATATATCTATAATTTTAGCAAAAATTCGGTGGTTATGTTTAATATCAATTGATATTAGGATAAGTTTTATAAAAAAATTTTTTCAGAGCTTCTGGAAATTTTCCGCACACAAATACTAGATTTATTATATGCTTCAGTGGTTTTAAAATATAGTGACCTGTTGTATCAATGTTACTTATTTTAATATTATCTTTAAATATGAGGGAATATTCTGGACAATCGAGAACACGAAGATAACTTAATAGCTTTCAAAGTAGTAATTGATAGTTCGTCTAAAACTACTGAACAGTGATAAAATCATACCTGATGTTATCTGACTGTTTCAGTTTTATATGGATTAAAAATTTCTATATTTCTGAAAGGTTGTAATTTGATGTGTTACCCAGTGTCACTAATAATGAAGTAGTAATGAAGTTACAAACAACTTCTTGCTAATGATGAATGATTATTTGGACATTGTCAGTTGTAGATATAGTAAATAAACGAATCAAAAAAAGAATGCCACATGACGGAAATGTTGGACTTCTGTCCATTTCACATCAAGAGAAATCAGCTCGGAGATCAGTTAGATTCTAATAACAATAGGTCTTACATATTATTTACAAAAGACTTTGCTTCTATTCAAGAGCCTTTTTTTTATATTAGAGTTATTTAGATCCATTCGAACCGCTGCGCTGTAGACCAAATATTTATATTATTTATAAAGATTTGATATAATATATTATCAAATCTTTCCTAGCACACCTGTTAAAAAGCATGAAAAAATTTAGAATATAGCGCAAAAGCAGTGTGCACAATCAAAATAGAAAACAAAGTGTCAGAAAAGTTTAAAATAGAAAAAACATCAGACAGTGTGTCGTGAGGCATGCCTCCTCCTTAACATTTCTAAGAAAAGGTTGTGAGATATGCCAAATTTGACCAAAAAAAAAAACCGCTGCCAATTATGACTTGGAGATCAGAACTTCCTCACCGTAGTAAAACTCGACGTTTGGTGGAGTTTGTGATAAAAGTAATTTTTGACGTTTCTAAAAAGTCACATTTTTTGACTGTTTAATGTATTGTTTGCTCCTGTTTTGTAGTTTGCCCTTGTTATTTACGTCATGACATCCAAATTTCCTAAGTAACTAAAGATGCCCTAAAACGAAAGTCTGTGACATATACATATGCAAGAAAATAATATTGTCATTGCATATTTCTTATCATCCCAGCTGAAATACGTCAGTTATCTATTATCAATTTTTGCTATAAATAATATAAACAAGGTACTCTAAATAAATAAATTAGTGAAATGATATGAGGATGATTTTTAAAACAGTTAAATTATAATTATACCAATTTGGGGTCATAATAAGAAATTCAAAATGTTAGCAGTATTCGTATTAAAAATTATTATTTGAAAACAATTATTCTCGATTTGGTGGCGTCAGAAACCATAGCCATACAGCCCGGGTTCAAACTGAGTCAGGCCAAATCGATGAGTATAGTGGATGAGCGGACCTGCTCGCGTCTTTCGAAAGAGATGTACAACTAAGGGTTTTGTGTATTTGGAATGTGAGCACATTAAAGATTTCTGCCCCACGGTAATGTAGTGATTTGGCAAAATGTACAAGTTAGTGGTGCTAGTGCTTGCATAAGCATTAATAATTTTATTCCTGGTTAGTAATTAGCTTCAGTAGCAGAAATAGGTCTGCCTTAAGCGATAGTAAATGTATTTTTAAAAAAATATGTGAATTATAATTGTTTAGTAATAATATATACAGTATATATCGCTATGACGCCTAAGGAACCGGAAGAATTTTAGTCGTTATATCCGTAGGTATATATAAGCAAACACGCTATAAATAAAAGAAAAACAACATTTACTATAAGAACTGAAAGAACTAAGTGATACATATAGGTTATTGCAATTTAACAAAAAATTCCTTTAATTTTGTTTGTCTATGTAATTGTTTCTTTTCCATAAATGTGGCTTCGATCAGGCACACAAAAAACAATTTTTTTTCGGGTCTGCGGATCAGACTATGTTTACTATATGTCTTTGTGGTCGCTGAATCCGAATCCGGGGTCTGTTTAACCCCATCATGTCCATAACGTCAAAAAACCCAATAATTTAAGCTTTCCAGCACTATTAAACGCAAATAACCCTGTGACTCAAACTTTAAACGCAAAACCCAAGCTGTTAACCCCGAAAACCCATAACCCCACCACCTCATAATCCTATAACCCTATAACCTGAAGCTCAATAACCATATAACAGAAATAATTACACTCAACCTTTGATATCGCGACTTGTCAGGGCTGATGGTTTCCGATTTTTTTCATGCTGATATGGCGGACTGTGTTTGCCTCTTTTAATCTTGGTCGAATGTGAAATAATTTTGAAATATATGAGTTGGTATAGATGGCGGCTCAAATACGTCAAACTCCCCATCATCTTTATTTGTTTCAACTTCCACATCTTCTGAAATCAAATTTGCTAAAATTTCCTTGTTCCCGTCAGGTTCGACTAATTCGTTTACGACTGTCAAGTTTTCCCTTATATGTAGTTAATATTTTCACAGTAAACATGCAAACCCATTCCATCAGAATTAGTCGCAGCCATTCAGGGGAAGATCGTCTTCTTCAGAAAAATTGGAAAAAATATGGTGCTTTGCGAAACACGATGCCAAATTTTATAAATCAATAAAATAGCTTCTAAAATGTTTAATTGCATTGTGTAGTGCCTGTAGTTTCAATTTCTTCCAAAATATTCATAATCGACAATTTTCTAAATTAGGTTTTTAAAGATTTTCCTGGTCCATTGGTTGAAGAATTGATGTCGTATTGGATGGAAAAACACAAGTTTAATTGCTATCAAGTGTTGTAGGTTCGAATGAGCTGCATAGTTATCCGATAGCAATAGCAATTATTGGTTTAGAGCTTTTGTTCCATTTTCTAATTTCTTTTTCAAATAATACTAAGTCATTCAAACTCTTGGATTGTTTTCATAAACAACAAGTAAGGAGCTAACGTTTTTAAAGCATCAAGGCTGCTTAACTTTGCCCAGGACAAAAAATTTAATTTTCTCTAGCCCTGTCATATTGACCGCTGTTAAAATTGCCAACCGTTCTTTGCTCCCAACATATTTTTCACCTTTAAACATTATTCTTTTGTACAGTGTTATTCGAAAGAACAGTCCCGTCACCTCTGATAAGTATTTCTTCGCCTTTGTATCATTTCCTTAAATTAGGCCACACTGTAGATAACCAGTCGCTGCATATGCCTTCGGACACGTTCGCTGTTTCGCCACTTATTTTACCACAAACAATATTATGCTTCCGCAATTGTTGATTCCATCCAACTGTATACTTCAAATCGTCAAGTGCCAGTTATCTAGCAAAATCATCAGCATTTGCTTACGATATTGAGCCCCTTATTGGAACATTGTGGTTTCTTTGGATTTTAAGCTTCCTGCAGTAAAGCTGCATCTGTTCCGGATTGGTTACAACAAGACCTAATTTTTTCCGGTTGGTAAGGAACTGGTACTTCTTTCAAAAATGTTTCTACGATTTTTTCAAATGGTCGTCATTCTATACGATAAATTGTACCAAATTGTAGCCCGTTTTTCGGTCACTGTGTCAGTTCGGTCACCATATCCGATGTCGTAATAAGCAATATGTCCCAATATATTTAATATGGACTCTGAGACCGGGACCTTAAATTTTCACTTTTATAACCGATATGTCGCTATATCCCATGTCGATATAAACAATATCATTGTATTATCACTAGTATATTTTGTCTGGAAGAAACTTATACAAAATAACATTTTTTCTTATACAAAAAATCGTTAACTTCTGCGATAGAAGTCAATTTCTGTTGGGTTCCACAATAATTGTGTTGGGGTGTCTTCTTTCTTGGAAAATTATAATGAGAATAGCATATCAGAGTAATAAAAGACGTGAAAACCAACATATTAATTATTAATTATTATTCATGAAAATTATATATCCTTCTATTATGTTATATTTGAATGTAAATACATTTGATTACCAAGAATTATACACGTGTTTATTGAAGTCGGAATATTAATAATTCCACTGATACGTGGTCATCAGGTATTCAGAATAGAAAAGGCGGCTGTGTATGTTGTGACTTTTGTCGTTCCGTTGTAGTCCAGTAAAAAAAATAGCATTGAAATGCTCAAACAGAAACAACCATGAAATGTCGGTTATTATTTTTATGGAAGAACGTATTTTTTATCAGCTTTTAAAAAATACTAATCATTGCAAATTATATATATCCTATATGTAAAATATAATCAATATTATTTTGTATTAATAAAAGTATCTCGGAAAAATTTATTATTATTACTCATGTTTATTGTTTCTAATTTCAATTTGGAATCGAATTGAATTATGTTTCCAATTAACTAGTCAATACTATAAAATATGTATGTACATTATATTAATATGCACATGTACAAATTAACATTTTTAACTTTACTTATCCCACGTTTTCTTCTGTTTCCAAGCATTAGCTTACTCTTTTTAGAACAGGACTACACATCAAAAGTCCTTTAAAAATTACTGCATCAATATCTAATTTGGACAAACTAATCGACATTTCAGCACCAGACTAAAAGAACACATCTTGGATATCAAGGCAGAAAATATATTGTTTCCTTCTCTGTGTCTTTTAATATTCGATGAAAATCGAAACATTATCAATTGACAATTATTATTATATACAGAACGTAGAAGACTTTAACAAAAGGATTGACATACATTTTATTTTTTGTACTTTTACTATCCTTAAATAGACTTATTTTATTTTCGCCCATAAGATTATTATTGTTAGAGTCTGCAAATAATTAAACTGGTTGGAACCTAAAAGGCATTGAAATCATTTACTCCTTGCGGCGCAGGCGTAATTTGGACAGATAGAACGGTCCATCAGTATCAGATAAAATACACTAGAAGACTAAGCTGAATAACAATAAATAAGTTTTATTTCTTCTGTAACAGATAATGCTGGAGTGTAGCAAGGAGATAAATAGATAATGACTAAAATATCTGATAAGACAGATACAATAAAAATTAAACCAAAAAATTGCAGGACTGAAAAAAGCTGCTGCACAAAATTAGTGCGTCAAGTTTACCTAATTTTGTTTCGAATTTTATTGACGCCATGATTAGAAAATCAAGAACATCCAGCGGCGATTTTTTCGGTTTGATAATTATGTTTCATCCTGTTGCTAAAATGATTTTATGAAAGTCATTTCAGTTGCAACAACTGATACGAGTGCCAAGAGCAAAGGACATGGTCATGTAAAAAAAGGATATAAAAATAAAAAGATTTATACAGTTTTTTAAATTTGTTTATACAAATTTTCAACAAACTTTTACGAATAAACCGACTAAAAACTCAACTTTGTTTAGAAAATTGCTTATTTTTTAAACCACAACTTTGTTTTATATAGGTACTATTTTGTTAAATTAATTTAAGCGTGCTATTTTTAAACTTTCGTCTGCTTGGAATGGAATAGGAAGTTAAACTGTGACTGAAATAAAAATATATTTTTAAGATGGCCGAAATAATGTTTTACATTTTCAAGTAGTGCATGCATGTTGCAAGTATAATGTATTTAGCTACATGTAAATAATGACAATGAATCTATTCTATGCATTAGTTATTTCATTCATATACCTTGAAATTTTAACTTTTTTGAATTCAACGATTTAGGGGTGCCGTAATTTTGTGAACTGTAAACAAATTTCATTCTCTGATTTTTACAAAAATCACATGGACGGTTTAAAAACATAGTCTTGTTTCTTTTAATTATCAAAATTTTTTTTACAGTTACAGTCTGTCCAGGGGAAGAAGTCCTGCGGAAAGAATATGTTTTCTACATTCCATTCTCCATAAAGCGTAAATGAAATGAATTAAGTAGTGCATTGCAAGTTTTTGTGATCGTTTGCATCCGCACCTACTCATTGGGAGAGATACTGTATTTCTAGTATATACTCTCCCTTGCCTTGCGGGCCTTTTTTTCCCGGCCGGACAGTATGTATTTTTCAGGGAACACAGAACACTTTATTAATTTACAAAACCACATATTTTAAAATTAATAAACCTACCTTATAACTAAGCCTGGCCAAGCAATGATAGATTCAGGGTCGGGCGCAATACCAATGCCATCGCGCGTTTGTTTACGATGACGATGACACGACACACTTCAGTTGTTATCTGTCGGTCAATGCATAGAGTACTAATAAATAATAAATAATGTTGAGCGTAAAAAGTAGAAAACGAACGCACGCAGATAAAGTGAATAACTTTATCGGTGACTTGTCGGATTTATTCTATGATGGATGTAAAATAATTTGTAAAGTTTGTGATCAAGACTTAATGTGCTGGAATAAATATGGCTGCAAAATTCATGTCAATACTATCCGGCATAAAAATAAAAAAATGGCGTGTCTTCTTTGGAACCTCAGTTTATGTTTCATTTACTTTTAATGCTGATTGCCTGTGATGTTCCCCTGCGCATATTGGATAAACCAGCATTTCGGGAGTTCTGGAATAAATACAATCCCCAGGTGAATTTACCAAGTCGTTCATCGTTACATAGATGTGTACCAAGTGTTCGTAAAGACATTGTAAATAGGATTAAATGTGCATTAAAAAATACACGGTTGTGGTTATGTGTTGACGTGACGACAGATTGTAAAAAAAATCTATTTTAAATGTTATAGTACATGTACTCGACCCTGTTAAACCAACATTTCCACTTTTACTAGCTAGCAAAAGACTAACTGCGTGTACTGGCGAAACAATTACGCGGGTGGTGTTGGAGACTTTCGAAAAATTTTAACTGTCAACAAGTCAAGTGTTGATGTTTGTGACCGACGGTTCTGCGACAATGCGTTTGGTGGGCCGTTTTCTTCAAAGAGACGATTGTAGGTTTTTACATGTTACGTGTAAATTGCATGCGTTCCATCTTGCAGCAGAAACGATTCGAAAATGTTTTCCAGAGGTAGATGCATTAATAGCAAATACAAAAAAAGTATTTCTCAAATCTCCTAAACGGCTTCGAGCATTTCACACACTGTGTCTTGGTATTCCGGAACCACCAGAGCCGATTCTTACACGTTGGGGAACGTGGTTGAAGGCAGCTTTTTATTATGCTGAATATTTTCAACAAATAAAAGCTGTGATACTACAGTTCAACCCTAACGAGGCTGTAGCTATTAAGGAAAGCCAGACAAGCTTTCAAGATGTTTCCCTTGAAACAGATTTAAAAACTATTTATAACAATTATAGAGGACTACACGACGCAATAGAAAAATTGCAAAATACTTCGTTGTCGTTAGTGGAATCGCTGTAAATAGTGGACGACGTAAATGCGCAGCTACAGACTATAAATAACGCAAAAAATAAGCCCGTTATTGAAAAATTCGAGAGTGTATTACGGAAAGATCCTAATTTTACCAAATTAAGACAAATTTGTCATCACAAATTTGTGCACCATCGTGCATCTACAGCTGCGTTAAGTGAGTTCACAGAGTGTTTTACTTATACCTGTATTACTTCCGTAGATGTCGAACGATCTTTTTTAAAATACAAACATATTTTTTCACCACAGCGAACATCGCTTACTGAGACAACTGTAGAAACATATCTGATGCTACACAGTTATTATAGAAGTGCTCCAGTTTGTGATAACGATAACCAAGCAACTTCATAAATCTGCTTAAGAAGGTGAGTTTTGTACATATTTTTATAAAGGGTACCAGTATTAATAAAATTTATTTCCATTTATTTTATTTATTTATTTATTTATTATTAGTTATCACTTCGATATACAATGTACATATGTGAACGTCATTTAACAGTTTAATAATAATGTGCAGCACTAAGCTTACAAAATATAAGGAGATACATAAAAAAAGAATTTAAAGCGAACGAAATAGTACAAAAACATACATCACAATATATAAAATATTTCAGTTTTTATTATTGTACTTATTCAAGTATTATGATATGATGCATACCCTGTACGTCTCTGTAGGATTAATGACCTTGGCCAGGCTTACTTATAACTACCACTGCTAAGAGCCTTCATATCTGCCATATCAGTTACAATAGAACCTCCAGATTTAGAATGATCCTAGATAAAATGCTACTTGAGGGCGTGAGCATGCAAAATTTAAATAAAAAAATTGGAAGCATCTTTAACTTTGATGTTTAATATTGTATCTATTAAAAATATATTTGCCATAATCATATGCTCACACCATAAAACAACACTTTAAATATAAACTGTAAAAGGTATACGTAAAAATTTTAATAAGTTTCCTGTTAAAACTTTCAGAAAAAAAACCTTATAATCAGAAATAATTGCACTAAAAAGTGCTCTACAGGAAATTGACTCTATAAATTTAACTTTTACTATATGTCCATTGTCCAGTGTGTATATGTAAGTATGTTTAGGTTTGATTCACCTAAAACTTGGATGTTGTTTTAAATGTGTCAAAGGACTCTTAAGTAAATAAATACCATCAAACAATACTATTGTTCCTGGGAATTGTCTATTTTAGCTTAATAAATTTTCCTCACAGATAAATTGTCCCCTTATGCAAATCCACCAATATAATGTTTACATAGAAAATTTATTAAAGAAGGGTATATCTTTCAAAATTTCATTTTGAAATCAAAAATATAATGACTTTTAAGCCGAATTCTGTAACGAAACCTAACAGTCTTTCGATACGTAATGGTCTAGAGTAACGAAATTGAGAAAATCATAGCGAAACTTATGCTGGAGTAACTCAACAAAATGCTTACATTTCATGATATTATTTACAAAACAGTTATTATTAATTATACTCTAAACTTACACTTACTTGCTGAACACCTTGCACTCTTGTTATATTCTGAGAACATAAAACATTTAGTTACATTCAGGAAAATAACTCATTTCGTTACAGTATCGTCACGTTCCGGAAAAATAAAGAAGCGTTTATTTATGTAACAAAACTAAGTTTTCGTTACATGCCTCTGCATTTAAGAGTTATGTTTTCAGATTGTGATACTATAAATACAATTTTTTGAGATTTGTACGTCATTATGTGAATTTGGTAAATATTATATTGGTAAATCATCTAGACCCTTCAATGCGCGGCTTGCTGAACATAAGTATTATGCTAGGAGAGAAATATATGAACAGAAAACTGTCATGTGACATTGATGAAAAAGTCAACTCTATATTATTATCAAAGAAATGTTCTTAATGGTTTTGATAATGGAATTAGATTGTGTTTGGAAACATACATTTTTCTAACCTAAAATATTTCATATTCTAATTTAATTTTCAGGTTAACATTTTTTTTGGATAGGTGAAACCATTTTTTCAAAAAAAACATGTCTGGCTAATCCTTTTGGCTCAGGCTTATAAACAATTATTTTTCTAAATAATTAGTAGGACAATTTAATACCTAAAGAAAACGCGAGGAAACATATGATGTCACAAATAAATAATTATAGACAATTTCCTACATGTATCTATATCCAATAAAATTGACTAACTTTTGTTACAAGCTTCAATGAAAACGCCTTTTTAACGGCAAGATTTCAAAGAAATCCCTAGAGTTACTGCTACTTAAATTAATTTTATTTATGTGTATCCATAGAAATCTTCCATTAAAATAAATATTAATTTTTCGTTTGACGTAACTAAAATGAATCGTTATGGCAAAGTGGCTTGAAATGTATTGCCGCAGTTAATGCTTTTTCCATCAATTATGCTTTATTCCATACTGTCCTTATATATATTTTCTCCTTGATATCACAACTATTGGTGATATAAACAAACAATTATATTATATTATCCTTCTTGGGAAAAAAATTGTGATAGCGGATTGTTCTATCCACATTTTTCCTTGACTGACAATTGTACATACAACAATTCGTATTATGCACTATTTTCTTCGGTATATTGTCGATTAAACCTTGATGAAATTTAAAAAACGGCAATAAAACCCCGACAAACATATTATATACGAATATGATTTGAATCGTCAAAGTTTGACAGAATTACTATCGCGATGTTTTGTCAAACATTTTTCTTAGTTAATAGTCGTGGAGAAAGTATAGTATTCTACTCGCATCATCACAGGCTCGTTGAATAATATGCCATTATTGTGTTGAATTATAAAGGTTGTTGTTTATTTGGGAAATAGTCTGATAAATATATCTGGTGCTTACGATTTTGCATGAATAAATTTTTATTTAAAACACTCAAGATTTGTTGCTTGCTAACATCCCTCGACAAATTTAGTTGCAGAATCCCTCGCCCTTCTGGCTCGTGATTTTGATCACCGTGACGCTACCAAGCATTAACTTAAATAAAAATTGATTCGACAAGAGCATAAGCCTTTAACATATTATTTATTACTGACAATACGTCAAGTCTAGTAAAAAAACTGTCATCGAATTATATCACAATATCGCCCAAATAGTACAAAATATCTTTAGTTTTGGTAAAAACATGTTTATTTGGTCATTAATATTAACCAATTCCAGAATAACTTATTTGTTTTTGAATATATGAAATATTAACTATAATTATAGATTATGTGACAAAGCTTATTTATATACTTTTACAATAACATTGTTAATCGATATATTTCAACAAAGGATATACTACTTTTTAATAACTCCACTGAACAACAGTGGAGTTATTAAAGTGTTTCGTTGCTGGTACCTCTGATACATTCTCTAAATAAATATTTGTGTGGTAACTATAATTTTTATCATATGATTGTCAAAAAATTCCTAAAAATATATATTGTCTCCTTTACTTCTAAAGTTTTGTTCTTGTAATATTTTTGCAGGGAGTGTTTACATTTCAATTTGGAACATGCTTATTCTACTTCGAGTTGGCTTTTCCAGTGAAAATAGGCTCTTGTGATAGCTTCTTTTTTGTAAAGGCTGATCCTCACTTTCACTCTCAATTTATTATTCCATATCAGTATAGTCTTCCCTCTCTCTTATTTCCAAATTGTCTTCCGTTTCTTCCTCATCATTATCATACTGCACGTCACGTAAGAGGTCTTAAAAATATTCTTCCGTGAGACGTTTTTGCTCACACTCTTAGTCTCCCATTTTCTATAAATAATATGTAAGTAAATCATCAAGGAAATAATTATTTTGTGTCATACTAAATAAATATCGGTGTATTAAGATGAGCCATTAGATCGTTGAGATAGCGACGCAGCGCGTAGTTTTTGAGAGGTTGTTCGTACATTATATGAAGCTGTTTCGATCTGCTTCGCTCCGCACTGCGGCCCTTATTGACTCGTCTCCATTCATCTACATGTATTTTATTTGGGAGCGGATTTGCGTCGCGCCACGTCGCGTCGCTTCTCCTCACCGAACTAATGAGCGATCTGCTTAAGTAAAGCGTTCATTATATCTGATGGATATCAGACGCTGTTGTCTAGAGGGATTAATTAGGCACCTATCCTACTGTTGTCAACCAAAAGTGACATAAGAGATCGGTAAAGACTTTACCGATTACTTACGTCACTTTACCGGGCCAGACCAGTAAATATATATTTTCCACTCAAAAAATTTACCAAAAACAGTTAACTTTCTATGCAGTTGCAGAAAAAATATATTATTGACACATTAATGAGGCGCTTAAACTAAATTATTTAGCACCCTGATTTTGTATATTTTCTTTTTATGTGATTAAACTGCTCACATCATTTTGTCGATCAGTTTGTTCTGTTACAACTGTTATTAAATATGATTTGAACGAAACAACTACTCAGCGGGTAAATACCCCGACATGCATTGGATTACTTCACCTTCAAATCATGATAGGTCGATAGCCATTTGTTCCATAACCTATGGCATACTGAGGAGAACAAATAAATTCGAAATCGGTCTATGTCTGGTTAGGAATTGACAAAAGATATTGGCTATCGATCTGTCATGATTTGAAGGTGTAATCCAATGCAGATCGGGGTATTTGCCCGCTGAGTAGTTGTTTCGTTCAAATCATATTTAATAACAGTAGTTTAGTCCACCTGGGCTAGAGATCGCCGCTCTCGGTACTTGCTTCGCAAGTCGCTATCCGCCACAGAGACATCTATGATGTCGGTCGGATAGTAGCATTTAGACCATACGAGAAGTTTCATACCTCTCACCACTACTCAGTTACAACTGATTATAATCACTTCAAAAAAACACCAACTAAAGTGATTGTAATCCGTTAAATCACCTCGAAAAAATACGCCTATATTTATGTATTATGTATTAAGACTGGTCGTACATAAAATTGTATACACCTCAAGCGTTTATGGCCCTTATCGTGTTAGAATATAGAGCAAATTTTCACGCCGCGGGCTATAAACGCCTTTTTATGCCCTTGGTACATAAATAACTATCAAGTACTTACCCTAAACATTTGATTAGATTACTAATAATTTTGTTAAGTAGATAATTCATTTATAGAAATGTATCTGTCTTTATTGATATTAGACTACGTCTATCATTTTTGTATTAAATAAAAAATTAATATACAATGTATTTGGATTAAAACACATTTATTCATTTTAAATATACTTTTTTTGTGTGTATAGTCTTCTATATAATAAGTACGCATAAATCATTCTCAACAGGGATCCCTTGTATACAGGGTGTTTCAGGATTAACTGGACAAACTCTGAATTCAGGACGTCAAAATAAGTTTTTGAATAAAAATATAAAATATTCTCGATCCACACAAATTCAAATTCAAAATCAAAACTATTTTCATTCAATCTAAATATGAACGTTGTATATTGCCCTCGCCGGACACTCGGTCCGTTGTCAACATAGCATCCCCGCGTATGGTGGTGACGGGGCAATTGTTAGGTCGGGCGGAGCGAGGGCGGTCTGGGCTTAAAACATTAAAACAATACAACACCTAAAAAAAAGAACATTTTTAAATTGTATAATAACTTTTGAATAGAAATCAACGACGCATGCAAAAGCATGTGGCGTTGAAGTTAAACTTCAAAACAGTGTAAAAATAAAAAGTAAACTGTAAAAGATTTGTGTATAGTACGAGAAATCGATATAGTGACGGGACGCGCGGGTAAGATGCTACATGAGGGCGGAAAATATCTAACACATGACATAATAATTATTTCGTATCTGTTTATTTGCTGGTGTGTTTTTGAAAAAAAATTTAAGAAGGTTTTCGTATTTAATGTAAAACTGTTTCGATCGTGGGAGGCCTCTACGTCTACGTCTTATTGTGTTCAGAAAATGAAAGTGATAGTGATTACAGTGATAAAGAGAATCAAAATTCATCAGTGTTTTCAGTAAGAAAAAATCGGCTACATTTGAACGAGCAAGCGAAACAAATTTGCTTTAATGTTTACAATAATCTTTTGAAGCGATGAGCTAATGACCCTAATTTGTGTGATTTAGATATACCTACTAGGTGGAACAATCGAAAACTCTGGACCCATCGTTAGCAAAACTTTTAGGAACTTTAGTTTACGACTCGTATCAAAAAAATGCAATCCCAGTTAAGAGGGTGAGAAGGGCGAGGATCTAGGGGAAGAAGCAATGTAAGGTGAGGTAAAGTGAAGTGATGTGAAGAAGTCAATTTTGTGATTTCAACTGTATTATTTATTTCCGTTTTTGTGCATTCGCAGTTCAGTGCTTGAGAAATATTCTTTTTCAGAATGTAATTATTTTTATAATATTTTTTTTTCATTTTGACAAAAATACGTCTTTCTGTTTTTATTATAATAATAACTTTACTATTTTAATGTATTTTTAGTTGTTTTATTGAGAAAAATATTTGTTTCTATTACTATTTTGGGAGTATATTTTTTGTTTTTTATTTTGTTTTTAAAGGTTTCTTGTTACTTTTTACGTAATTTCTTTATTCTCTATTAATATTCCATACCTATTTTTTTCTGGCAAGAAAGGTTTATACCTCCTCGCGGTTCTTGCTAGGTCAATAACAATTTATATTAAGCGAACTAGAATATTGTAACTATTGTATGTATAGTCAATATTTTAATTTAATACTTTTTATTTCAAGATAATACTTTTTTCTACAATTGGTAAAATATTGCTAGCTAAACTGAACACAAAAACCTACATTGAAAAAGTAAACAAGCGATCAATACAGATAAATCCGGCTCTGCGTTCTGTAGCGTCTTGCACCGCACGTCCCGTTACTATACATATATAAATATCGAATTTTGATGGTGTCATGACGAGCCAAGATGCTGCAATAAAAAGCTCGCCTCTAAATAATACAGAACTGGGGAGCGGGAATGTCTAACTCCGTTTATTCTTAGGTATTTTAATAATAATTCATGTAAATAATAATGTGCCCAATTTACTAATGATTGGTTTATGATTTGGAATAAATTTTGTGGGTAATTTCGACAACATAAACAAACAAAAAGAAACGCAGAGAAAGTGAAAAAAAAAAGAATTTTGGTGCACCTTTTATAGTTTGAGCATATCCTCCCATTTCTGTGGGGGGGGGGAGCGTGGTCTAAATATGTTGTGTGAAAATTGGTAACGTTTGGTACGGTAGTTTGTGTTTTATTCGAAATGGCGCGTTATACTTCCTTATTTATATAATGTTGGCTGTTAGTGGACAATCACAGAGTTTAAATTAGTAAAATTTTTGTGATATCTCTGGATACGATGTCATTGCAAAGTTGTCGTAATTCCCTTATGGGGGTATATCTTGTCGAGTTACTTATGAGGCGAAGGAATTTGGTTTCCAGTACCTGCAATTTATGTAACGTTGTTGCGTTCGCGGAACACCAGGCCGGCGTAGCATATATTAGATCCAGTTTCTCTATCAATTTTTATTATCCTTGTTTAGTCTGATATTCCCCGCCATTAGGGGGTATAGACTCCCTGAACAGGGAACAGACTTTGCGTATCGTTTCGTTTACATGTTTTCCAAAATAAAGTCCTTTATCCAATGTTACGCCTAAATATTTTATATCTTGTTTCGTCCCCCATCGAAATAGGTGTAATTAATTTATTATTCATCATTTTTCTAGTGAAAACAATGTCCTCCAATTGACGACGTTCACCTTCACCTTCCACTTGGCGTAGTACTCCGACGCTCTTATCACGTGCGCCTTTATCAGTGGCCTGAGCATGGTGATTGTGGCAGTACATGGCGGTATCGTCGGCGTACATCGCAAGCTTAGCGTTCGGGAACTGCGGAAAGTAGGATGCGTATATGTTATATAATTTTGGCGCAAGAACCGACCCCTGCGGAACGCCTGCTCTAATATCCCTCTGTGTCGATAGAGTTTTGTTCACTCTCACTCGCAGCGTTCGGCCGTACAAGTAAGAGTGTATCAGTTACGTTAAGTTGATCCAGACGGTTATTGTGGGGGTTGCCGATTTCACCAATTTTACCGATAAGGGATGATTAAAAAATACCCTTTAGAATCGTTCCTATTGGTAGAAAGTCTCCACCAAAATTCGTTTTTTATTTTTTTTCCAAATTTGCGAAAAAAATTAAAAACTTAAATTTAGCTTTTATCTTTGAAGGGGCGTAACTTTTTAACGAAGTGTTTCCGGATATACCTCCATAGGAAACTTTTTACTTATTTTGAGGTCCTGAATCCAGATTTTACGATTGTCCAGTTAGTCCTAAAACACCCTGTATATATTTTGCTATTTTTTAACTTAACTGCTGAAAGTTGGTTCACAACTGATATTTTCAAAAATAGTATCAGCAAGGAGTTTTTTAAATTCTAGTTAAACTTACATGACCCTCTATGCAAAGTAATATTAACGTCCATTTACATTTTTACAGGATATTAAAAGTGTTATTTTCTTACGCGATGAATCATGCATATTCATTTTAAGGCTTAAATATTATAAGTATACCTAGATATGAAAATCCTTAGATAATAAAAATTAAGTACCGAGACAAACATGTGATAAATAATGATATAAATTTGGGTTATTATTAGATTAAATAACTGGACTACAAACTCCAACACACATTACCAGTCTGACGATGCAAAAAGAGCAAAAACACAAAACCTCCAAAAATTCCACGACACTAAAATTCATGGTATAAAAACTGGAAGCTGATAGAGAGGCCGTTTTTCATTGGAAATAATTCACATATTAAATGAATCCTCTGCAGTCCTGTCACGTCCAGCATTCAAGACTGGTGTGTTTTTGCCTGAAAGTTGGCTAACTGAGTTCTCCTGAAAAGGATTTAGCAGCCCGTTTAAATTCGCGCCGCCGCACTCTCCAATAATTAAGACATTTGCTGCACGGCATCACGTTTAAATCAAGCAACAACTATGTTAATAGCTAGTACTTAAGGGGATACTTTTTCACAATTATTTGTAGTATTTTATAAATGTTCTGCGTTCTGAGCTTTGTGGCAGTGACGTATCGAAGAAAAATACGGTATTAACTACCTAAGATTATTTCTGATGATGCCTGTTCGAAATAAATTTTAGTTTAAATTGCAGACCACTTTTTATACGGTTATGCTATTAGAAAATATCGAAAAATAAACAAACTGAACAAACCCTGCGGATATAACAAGGAGTGTAAACTTTATTGACTTATAAAATAAAGGAAACCATATAGCAAGGGCAATCATGTTAATAGTTGTGTTAAAGTCGTATATCAGGTCTTTGATTTTTAGCATTCTATTCCAAATACTCTGGAAAAAAGGAAACAGCAAATATAAAACCATTAAAAAAATGCGCAATAGCTATTTATATGACCAGTTACGACAGACTTTATTTTGTGTAACTACAGGGCGAGCCAAGTCGAAATTACTGAATCAAGTGTCATTTTGTTAATGGAATGCTATGTACATATATCAGTACATTTTTTGAAGCTGCTTTCTAGACTCTAATCATTTATACATAATTATTGACTATCTCCCAACCACTTCGATGTAATGAATTTTTTTGTTGAAATAATGCCATCTGCAGATGCATATTGAAAAAATCACCAAAGTCACAATTATAGGTTTTAAGAAAAACTTATGTGAATACTAATTACGAGATATCTAATTAATGTTTTTGAAACATTTTTTACTTCCTAAAAATGTACAGGGTGGCCAAAAATTATTTTTTAATTAAGAACTCAATTTTTTTCAAACGGAACACCCTGTATATTTTTCAACAATGTGATGTAGAAATGAAAAAGGAACTTTTTTTGTAAGTACTTCCCTATGGCTAATTGCAACCATTTTCGTTTTATTGAGCAATAAGTACAAAATCTAAGAATAAACTTAAGAAATAGAGGTTTCTTCAAATAATTCATTAGAAAAAATTATTATAAGTGCCCCACATGTTACCCATAAAATGTTCGTTTTCATTTCTACATCATATCGTTGAAAAATATACACGGTGTTCCATTTGACAAAATTGAGAAAATTCAATTTAAAAGGTTCTTAATTGAAAAATTATTTTTGGCCATCTTGTACCTTTTTAGGAAGTAAAAATGATTCAAAAACGTTAATTAGATGTCTTGTAACTAGTATTCACATAAGTTTTTCTTAAAACCCATAATTGTGATTTTGTTGATTTGCATCTGCAGATGGCATTATTTGAACAAAAAAATTCATTACATCCAAGTGGTTGGGAGATAGCGATAATAATATAGGAATGAACAGAGTCTAGAAAGAGGAAATGTACTGTAAATAGCATTCCATTTAAAAAAGGCACTTGATCCTATAATGTCGTCTTGGCTCGCCCTGTGTATTCGAAAATAATTTGCTATTATAGACTTTTTTTATATAGTTTACTCGTATTTTTTTTTAATTTCTAGCTATCGTTGAACTCGAGATATCGAAGTACGACACACTATTGCCCCACCCTTGTTGAGCTAAAAGTTTCTTTTATACACTTTATTAACGTCGGCCTATTTCCGATACCAAGACCGATCAAGAAAGCCAAACGTTGGATGTCCCAGTGCTTGTGTAAGAACTGAGACACCTGATATGGAAATCAAATCTTGGCGAACTCCCACTTTGTTGACGGGTTAGAGCTATACTTCATCGATAGTACGGACCAGATTTGAACTCAAGCACATTGCAAAGAATAAAGCTTCAGTATTCCTCACATTACCGAACCTATGACTGTAAATCACAGCACTCAGTAGCCAAATTTGTACATGATGCTGAAGATCTTCCACAGTATTTTTCTATTCAGTCTTTCATCATTCTAAGTTGGAAAACAATGATGTATGATATGCTACGTCAAAATGTGGCCAAAGAATTTAATTAATGTTTCCTGAAAATAAAACTATATTTCGTCATTATGAAGTATGAGTTTCCGACTTTTTAAAAACACGTTGTATACGTAAAAGTATTATTACATTTTCATTTGTGATGTATCAATTAGAAAAATGTGTAGAAAGT
This sequence comes from Rhamnusium bicolor, assembly GCA_029963845.1. NCBI lineage: Eukaryota > Metazoa > Arthropoda > Insecta > Coleoptera > Cerambycidae > Rhamnusium > Rhamnusium bicolor. The sequence continues at coordinate 171,760 of JANEYF010004174.1, forward strand.
TTCGTTGAAATTGCTGTGGCTCTATTCGAGATGAAGTGGAGAAAAACTTAGCATGACAATTGCAGTTTGCTACTTTGCTATTGTTCTAACAACTATAATAATGTTAATTTTTATATATTAGTTTTTGTTGTAATTAAAATTTGTGACAACATTCTGACAAAGAAAATGGCTAATAATTTTAATCATAATAAAAATTAGTAACTAAACTTTTAAATAAATTGTCGGACCATGTTTGGTTTTTAAATATATACTATTAACCAAAGATAAATGCCTACTTCTCATACACTGAGAAAAATCATAACCTTATCCCAACATTCGGCTGAAGCTTATAGTGAGTTTCTATAAAAATTTCTTTAAACTTCAAATTATAAAATCAGCTCAAATTAACATTTACTACAATCTCGTCTCGAATTATACAAGACGTTGACTTTAAGACGTGACCTAATGTCGAATATCAAACTAATGTCACAAAAATTGCTAGCAAGGCGAAACTCTGAGGTCGATGACTATAGAAGTTCGGTATGTTTTTGTTTGGATTAATAGCTTTTCTTCTTGATTATTTTTTACTTAGGTTAAAATATTTTTTTGCGCAATTATGCTCTTTTCTCTTCACTCTAATCAGTTTCGACAAATTATTTGAGAAGTAGTAAACATATATAAAGATTGTATCAAAGAGTTTATATTTCAGAAAATATTAAATATGGCAATGCAAGTATTAACAGTGATTACCTCTGTGACTGTACTGTACTTTCCAACATTTCTTAGGTTTTGTTTCTAATCCTGGATCTGTCCCATCACGTATCCCATTCCTTAAAGCAGTATTTCTAAGCATTACGCATCCATGGCGCATCACGGATTGTGATTCTTAGAAAAAATAGCTTTAAAACCGTATTTTCTAAGAATCACACATCTGTGGGTGCGCGATAGCATATTCGCAGCAGTTGAACGGATGAATTTTATATATTTACGTTTTGTGCTGTGGATGTGAAGACTGAATATATTGTGCCATTTTCACTAACCACTCAAGTTTCCTTATGATATTGCGCTATGCGTGTCGCACACCAGGTGCTTGATTCCTAGAATATACAGCTTCAACTACGATACGTGCGTGAGGGAAAAACAATAATTCCTAAACATTGGTATCCGTAGATGTACAGTTATTTTCTTCTTTAGAATCATTAATTCTTTCAATAATAAATATATTTAGAAAAAACAAAGTAAATACTTTAACATGAAGTAGCAAATGTAGGGAAATTGAAACCAAATAAATTACAATTCTTTATAAATAAATTGTATCTTACTTTACAGGTGTAGAGATTTTTTTTACCTTGTAAAATTTCTCTGCCAAAGAGCAAATGAACCAAGAATAAATACATAAACAAAAAATAAAATGCGATTTAAAAACTTGTATTTTTCCGAGACCGCGACTCAACTCTTACTACACACTTTTTGAATTTCCCAGACATTTTAAAATGTAGTTATTTAGATGATGTTTCAGCTTACACTATTGAATGTTATTTAAATGCATTTCCTAATTTTGCTTGAAAATAGTCTGGATTTGAAACCATTTTGTATATAAATAACTATAACTAACTATAGCGTTAGTGAATGTTCTTATTTATGTCTTTTATCGCAGTCAAAGAAATGAAAAAAAAAAACAATGAAGTTAAGCGTTAATACGGTATTAACGATATTTTTTCTAAAATATGATACATCCTTAGAGTTTTATTTATTTAGTTATATATTAAATTAAGCAAAAATCATGTTTGATAGTTACCAAACATGCGTAAACGCTTGATAAGCTTCCTATAACGTTACTGTGCTTCATCTATTTCGATATCATTTCTAAAGCTACCACTGGCTTGCAGTATTTTATAAATATTCTGGGCCGTATTTCGAAATCGTCAAGTTAAATCATTAAATAGTGCTTATGTCCCTACTCGTTACGTTAAAAACGTTGATGTATGACAAACGAGTTTATATTTACAACGATTTGTATGACCTGACGTTGTTTTTGTAAGATCTTCTGTCTTTCTGTCCGACTAGGACATCTATCATACAGGGGATAAAGCAAAAAAATTCTATCAATTTATTCTGTCCTTTAAGGAAATTATAAAAAGGCAACAACTAAAATGATTATGAGAACAATAAATGTTCTTTGACATATCGTAATGTATAAATTATATTTTAACATTTCATTGAGTATTTTTGATTGGGTGAAAGGCTAATATGATTATGATTATAAACATACGGTCAACATATTCTTACAAATGGGAGGATCCGTGCAAGTCTGCCAGTACTTTTTTTATTCCAGTTACAAAAGACGCACGATTGTTCGTTGTTGAGCACTTTGTAGTCTATATTCTCTGCATCTCATTTCCCATATGACTGTTACATTTAGTGTATACTCATCTCACTTATGCATTTACGAAAATAAATGGTTCATATGTATCAAAATTTAAAATTGGCTCCTCTACGACAGAGGTACCTACTAATTTTTAAATCTTGTTCAATATGAATATAGATATACGCTATGAATTTAGTCACTGGATATACGTTTATAGTAATGTAATAGATCGTTTTAATATTTGTTGTTTTTTTCCATATACAGGTACGGCATTTATTACTCACACATTTTAAAATATTACTCTGTGCTCAATACTTAACACACAGGTACAAGAATTTTATTGAAGCATATATGACTCAGTTTTTTGACATATGTGGATAAACCGATATCATCGCACTATGTTGCAGTAGGCCATGATTAATTAGTTTGATGTTAAAAAGCTCAATAAAACGATATAAAATTTATATAGGGTGGCCTCACGCTTTTTTTGTTCCATTGTGACAGCTTAAACATATTATTAATTGTCATCAAGGTGTTTTTACAATTCGAAAGAAGAAGTTAACAATGGTTCACTGGTCTGCGCAATATCGTGTAGAGTGTATATTAGTCGTCCTCAAACTACAAGAACTGAAAGACGCAATTACATGAGAAAGAAGGGGTCTACTGTCCATAGAAAATCCGCCTCGAGAGTGCACCTTTGCAGCACGTTGATTCTTTAGTATGTTCTAGATTATGTAGTGTGAAATAATATAATGATAAAATAAAAGTGCTTCAACTCTGTCGGTGAAAATTGGATGAAAAGGGGTCAGAATTTGAGTTTTCCCTAAGGAAACGCTGAAACAGTTCAAGTTTGGCGCTTTTTTCTTCAACAGTAACCGCACTGAAAATCGTATTTATATTATTTTCGTATGGGAAATATAGTCAACTTTGGGAATATATATTAAAAAAAAATCTATAAAAACCCCCATTTTTTGGTGTAACTAAGGCGGATTTTGTATGGAAAATGAGATCCCTTCTTTGACTGATTGACCAATAATAATTGAATGAAGTAATGAGGAGTTTTTACGAGCGGCAAGAAGAATGCATTAGAATCCGAGGCTGAGGCGGACACTTACCTAATATTATTTCTCAAAATGAATTATTTAAATAGAAACTGCATTCGTTTTCCAATAAATTGACATATTACTTTGTTTTCATTAACAACCATGTAGTTGCACTTTGAACTGTGTCAGTAATAAATGTCGTATCTTTTATATTAACCAATAATTTTTTTTTTTACAATTATAATTCATTATATACGAATTATGACGAAAATTTCACGAAATTGACCCAATAGACGGCGGGGAATTGAAGAAAATTTCTTCAATCGCCAATTTACGCCCCTGGGTCTAAAGTAGCGAAACTTCTCGTTTGTTGGATTTCCTCCGTATTGATTACCAGGCACACTTCATTTGGCTCTTCAAGGTGTTTGTGACAGAGAGTCTCAAAGTGTGCAATTGCTAGAGTGTGCCGGTTGAATGGACGAATCATCTCATAAATTTCCTTCCAAAAGGTTTTAACATTCTCTACAGTCAACGGAATATTGACAACACGCCATGGCTTTTAAATGAAACGGGACGAGTTTATACAGAATAATGTGTTTTGCTTCATTATTCTCATTCGCCTTTTCAACGTTTGACAGCCATAAACGCTCTTCCTATCTAGCTAGTGCTTTTGATGGTATGAGGTTTAGAGTCTAATGCTGGCGCCTTAACCTGGATGTTACGCGCCGGACTTTAGGTGAGTATGCTTTACCTGATGTTAGTTAATTCCATCACACACTGGATTCGATAACTGTGCTATCTTCAATCTGTTGTACACGCCGCCGCTTACTTTTCTCAACAACGCTTGAGATGTTAGTTACCTCTCGGAAACAAAGAACGAAGTTGTTTTGGAGCATTGTACACAGCACAGATTGTCAGATATTTACATTTTGTTCAAATTTATCATCGATGATCGCGTCCATTCTTCCCAAATCTTGTGGCTCTAGGGTAGTCCTAATGTTACGGCTAACTCTTGTTCTTAAGATGCACGGTGAACTCTCTAATATTTTCCTCATCAGCTGATATTGCCGCTGCATTTCTTCCAGCTTCCGGAATGCCCTTACGCAACCAGTTCTACATGAGAGAATACTTGATTTTTGATATGTTGTTCAGAAAAGGTAGGGTATTCTGAGTGTATTGCACATAAGATCTCATGCAACCGCGCCATGTATCTATTGGACGTAGTTTCAATACCCTCGTAGCAGTTCAGCAAATCATTTCATAGTTGTGTTCTTGATCTAATGTCTCCCTGTACAATTGCAGGGTCATCTTTGTTTAGACTGTTTTATAAGACTCCTTCCAGCTCTTAAGTCGATATCTATGGGAAAATATATCCAAGTTATTTGGTCAGTTATTGTGTTACACAGACGGATCTCGGCTGGCCACTAGACCGTCTTCTGGGGCGGGAATATATCTGGAAGACAAAGAAGTACAGGAGAGCTTTGCTCTAGGCTCGTACACCACGGTCTTCCAGGCAGAGGTTTACGCCATCCTAGCGGTGGCAGGTAGGGCTGAGGTTAGGAATGGGGCGGAACTGATAATATACATCTGCTCCGACAGCCAGGCTGCTCTAAAGGCGGTTTGCTACCCCGGGACGAGATCAGCTCTCGCCCAGGAGTGTGGAGATGCCCTAGAAGAGCTGGCCAGGCATAAACAAGTGAGACTGGTATGGGTCCCGGGACATATGGGAGTTCCAAGCAACGAGAAGGCCGATGAATTGGCTAGACTGGGAGCCGAGGAACCCTGTCACGGGCCTGAGCCTATGTTAGGTATTTCAAGAAGGCAGGTCACAACGGCCCTCAATGAGTGGGCCCAGGAGACACTGAGGACTCACTGAGGACCAACAGGGCCTGCAGGTAAACCCGAGATTTTGTGACGGGGCCGAACAAATCGAGATCGGCCTGGTTGCTGGAACGGAGTCGTAAAACTCTGAATCTCTTAATCGATGTTCTGACAGGCCACTGCAGACTTAGGAGGCATCTATCATTGATAGGTATTGAGGAAGACCCTACATGTCCAAGATGCAGGCGTGATGAAGAGACATCTTACCACTTTCTGGGACAATGTGAAGCATTTGGGCGCCTGAGACAGTATATTCGGTTCTGAGGCGCTTCTAAGAGAGGAGATGAGCTCCCTCGTAATGAGTGACATCCTGACCTTCATCAGAAGGTCGGAAAGATTCGATTAGGGAGCAAGAGAATCACATGGCTGAGGGGACAGCTGGGGGTTGGTAAAAAGGGCCCGTCTGTGGCCTACTTGCCAGGCGTCAGCCTCCCCCACCATTACCATTAGCATTGGTCAGTTATTGCTGAACAATTTTTCTCAAAGCATTTTCGTAGCACTCTGTAACTTTATTCTTATCTTAAATGTGACCTAGTCACTTATTCTTGATATACATAAATAAATGTACATTCCAGGTATTTGGTCACATTAACTAAAATTCAGAAATTTTTTCTTCAAAGATTTATCGATAAGCAAATGGTTTTGAATACTACTTGTTAATTTTTATATTGAAGCGTCAGAAAGTGTTTAGTGTTAGGTAATGTTATTAATTAGTATAAAATCGTGCGAACAGATATATTACTAAGCTAGAGGTGGGCACCCAACTAATAATGAGGAAAAGGATATACATATTGATCTTATCTTTATTAATTTATTCTAGAAGTGAAGGTTGCTTAGAACACCAAACTGCAAACAAGAATATTACAACTGCGCTGGCAACATATAATATATGGTACACATCACTTTTATGTTCATATATTATTCCTCATTAACTTATTATTATTAGTAGAAACGAAGAAGTAAGAACTATTTATTGTTATAACATAATAAGAATAATGAAACAATGTAAACTGTTACCAAATATTGTGAAAAATATTTGAGCATTTGAAATATTTCTTTGATTTGTTTCCAGATTAAGTTTATCAACTATACCTTTTGTGAATAACCTAATTTGTTCAAAGAAAGCCGCAACACTTAGATTAACATTAGAGCTAAGATTTAGAAACGTTATATTTTTAAACGATGCCTCTTTTTATTATTGATTTATTATTGCATTTACATTTTAGTCTAAAAATGTTTTCATCATTAAAAATTGATGACATAACCTTTGTATGTCTGCAAATGGAGACAAAATCTGAATGTAAGTTAAACCAAATGTTGTCCACAGATGTTAATATGTCAAAATTCAATTCTTTTGGTCAATTTATCAAGAAACATCAATAATTTTTAAGTTAGCTCACTAATTGCTTAACACCCCGTATATCCCCCAAACGAAATATGTTGAAATAAACTAAATGTTTTCCGTATTTTCATATGATTGTTACTTCAAAATTTAGTCTGAATTTTTGGAAATACTTGAAAAAAAATTATGGCAGGCAATATTTCATAGATTTTTGTCAATTAGTTGATATGTATCGTAAATCAAGATAATTTATTATATTGTGAAAACAGGGGCTTACAGATTTATTGACTGTACAATTAATTAAATATAAAATAAGATAATAATTCACTTTAATAGTACATAGAAATTAAATGATTTTATGCTGGCTTTTTACTGTTCATAGTGTAAAATTGTTAGATAATTGTTTCGTATCTCAAATCAACTACATTAATTGGACACAGACGGTAAATTAAAGGGTAGTTTTATCTGTAAAGTTGATAATGGTAATAAACAGAAATTTAATCTGAGAAAACATCGTTTCCTCATAAAGTAATATTGCTTAATTGTGTAATTATAGTATGCGAACACGGGCGTCTATTACATGTTTTGTGTTGCAAATTACACTTTATGATTACATAAAGTGTATATCTTCAAAAAATTATAATATATTTTTTAGTGAATGAGTGTGAAATATTCCACTAATGTTTGATTTTTCAAATATCAGATGTATTGGAAATTAAATATTTGTGAACCTTTCTTTAGTAGTCATTACTTATTAGTAAATCTGGCCGAGGTCACCTGGCCGACAGAGCCGTCATATGACTCATATGTTTACATCATATCATAATACTTGAATAAGTACAATAAATGGAAATAAATTTTAAAAATAATGTTACATTTTATAAAATTTTTTATAAAACTCACCCTTTTAAGCAGATTTATGAAGTAGTTTGGTTGTCGTCATCACAAAGTGGGGAAGATCTATAGTATAATAGCATCAGGTATATTTCTACAGCTGTCTCCGTTAGCGATGCTCGCTTTGGTGAAAAAGTATGTTTGTATTTTGAAAATGACCGTTCGACATCTACGGATGTAATACAGGCATAAGTAAAACAATCTGTGAACTCACTTAACGAAGTTGTCAAATTTGTCTTAATTTGGTAAAATCAGGATCTTTCTGTAATACACTCTCGAATTTTTCACTAACGCGATTATTTTTTGCGTCATTTATAGCCTGTAGCTGTGTATTTACGTCGTCCACTATTTGCAGCGATTCCACTAACGACAACGAACTATTTTGCAATTTTTCTATTGCGTCGTGTAGTCCTCTATAATTGTTATTAATAGTTTTTAAATGTGTTTCAAGGAAAACGTCTTGAAAGCTTGTCTGGCTTTTCCTAATAGCTGCAGCCTCGTTAGAGTTGAACTGTAGTATCACAGCTTTTATTAGTTGAAAATATTCAGCATAATAAAAAGCCGCTTTCAACCACATTCCCCAACGTGTAAGAATCGGCTCTGGTGGTTCAGGGATACCAGGACACTGTCTGTGAAATACTCGAAGCCGTTTAGGAGATTTGAGAAATACTTTTTTGTATTTGCTATTAATGCATCTACCTCTGGAAAACATTTTCGAATCGTTTCTGCCACAAGATGTAACGCATGCACTTTACACGTAACATGTAAAAACCTACAATAGTCTCTTTGAAGAGAACAGCCTACCACGCACATTGTCGCGGCACCATCAGTCACAAACATCAATACTTGACTTGTTGACAGTTCAAATTTTTCGAATGTCTCCAACACCACACGCGTAATTATTTCGCCAGTACACGCAGTTAGTCTTTTACTAGCTAGTAAAAGTGGAAATGTTGGTTTAAGAGGGTCCAGTACACGTACTATAATATTTAAAATATAATTTTTTTTACATTCTGTAGTCTCGTCAATACATAACCAGAGCCGTGTATTTTTTATTCCACATTTAATCCTATTTACAATGTCTTCACAAACAGCTGGAATATATCTACGTAACGATGTACTACTTGGTAAGTTCACCTGGGGATTGTATTTATTCCAAAACTCCCGAAATGGTTGTTTATCCAGTATGTGTAGCGGAATATTACAGGCTATTAACATCAACAATAAACCAAACATAAACTGAGTTGTCAAAGGCATGCCATTTTTTTTTATTTTGATGTTGCACGGTATTGATATGACGACGACAATCTGTTTTGTGCCAGCACATTAAGTCTTGATTGCAAACTTTACAAATTATTTTGCATCCGTAATAAAATAAATCCAGAAATTCGCCGATAAATTTATTCACTGTGTCTGCGTACGGTCGTTTTTTACCCTTTGGCGCGTTTGACATTATGTATAATTTATAGGTACAACCTCACGCATTAACCTTTCAAATAAGACTGCAGCGTAAATCACTTCTAAATCGGCACGTGTGACGCCAGCGCAAGACCGTGGCTGTACTCCAGCCACCTCGGCCAGCTTTACTTATTAGTCTATATTTATGCTCGAACTTTTTATAACTAAGTCGCTACTAATGAACGATTTCTCTATGATTGAAGATTATACTTTACATGGCTAGAATGGCTGATTGTATAAAGCCAGCCCATCTATATTCTGATTAAAATACTATTTTCGTAAGATGATCTGTTCCTAAAGACGTGCTGCGGATTTTAGAATCATTCCACAATAGTCAAATCACCAAAATTTGGATATAATGAATTTTTCCTAAAAAATAATTCCTGTTATTCTCAATGATTTCTCAGTTGTTCCAATAATTTTCAAGATTTCTTAATGATTTCCTGGACTTAACAATGACCTCTCAGATTTTCTTAAGATCATCAAAGCAAAATGATTGTTTCTGTTACTACCTATTCTGTTTCTAAAATTTTTTTTAAGTTTCGTACATCATACTTTATAATAGGTAACCAATATTGTTTTTTAATCATATCAAAATAAACTACAATTTTTTTGATATCTTAGTAGTTTTCCATCATAATATGTATGTTCATATCGGGGCCAAAGAGTAAATATGATCCTAACATTTCTAGAAGTTGACCCTATATAACTCCCAAGTGCCATTTTTTGATTTTACAGCCAATAGATTTGCAAAGTGATACTAATATTTGACAACCACGGCCAGAAGAAAGGGAGTTTATGGCGTTGGCGACACCAACACTATAAGTTTCTGCGGTCAATTCTATTGACGGAAAGCATTTCCAAAAACAGGTAAATTCCTTCCTCTTCTATTTCATCTTTCAACTTCTTTTCCTAAAATCTATACATTTTTGATACATTCAATTTTATACGTTGTTAACTTTTAACCACTTGCTCATATCTTTTAGAACTTCATTAATTTTAGTCATTATTAAAATGAAATAAAATTCACTTTACCATGTTGCATAAATTTCTTTATTTCTGTTGTTTGGGAATATTTCAGTAGATGTTTACAATATAATATTGTGTCTGCATAAAACGTCACTGGGATTCGATACCTCCGGTCGAGCTCAGGTCATAAATCCCTGTATTCCCTGCAGACATAGTTACCAGACCAAACTGCTATATCGTTGACGTATAAAATCAGTCCCAATATGTATACGTCACGTTGTATACTCGACACATACTCATCATACTTTGCTTTCTGCAGTCTGCCACTTAATTAATTATTTAACCACATAAATATGTACAGATCCATACAGTCCATATCCTTTCAAATATTGCAGGGGAATTCATCTAGCATCATGCATAAGCGCTTCCGTTGCAGTCTGTAGAGCAAACACATTGTCTGAGAACCTGAATGGTTTCTGGAGCTGGCGCAAGAATGCATTACTCAGACACTAAATTTCCTTTATCTATCCATGAAGATTCTGTTGAAGGTAGTCGATTTTTTTAACAACAAATAATGATAACATATTTCTTTAACGTGGGGGTTTCCCCAATGTAGCCATTATTGTAGGACTATGCAAAATTGCCCAACAGAGGTCTTTCAGATAATCTTCTTCTGATTTAGATGATATACATATTTTCCATTCGCCTGTAAACGAAGCCCTCATCACGAAAAAAATCAAAATATCATAATCACTATCCATAAATGCCCTGAGGTTAGATGTCTGCCAAGATACTAATATTATTACAGCATTTGAAAGCAAATATTGTATCAAAGCCGCTACATGATTTGCACAAGTTGGTAATAATTATCGCGATTGCTGATATTTTTGATAGTTTTAATGTGGTCTTTTCTGGAATCATTGGAGAACGGCCAGTAAAAAAGTACACAAATATGTGTGCTAATATACTACACATGAAGTGTTGGCTTTCGGTTCTTCCTACAATTACCACTGCACGAAGGACAAATTTTTGATGCCCTCTTCAGATAATCAGGGCCGCACCAGAAGTTTTAGCCGCCGGGTGCTTGCGATATTTTGCCTCTCTCCTATCTCTCATGAAATAAGAAGTTTTTTGTTTTAGTTTTGCAGAAACACCACCATAAACAAACTTGGATTTAAAAAACTTAAGTACTTAAAAAAAGAGTAAATTGAATGTGGAAGACGCATTTTTTTATAATATATTTTACATATTGTATAAGAAATCGTTTTTAAAAATAACATTTTTTCCGCATTTTGAGGACATGTGACTCTTTACCACTATGTTTTTGTAGGGATTACAGTATCTCAACTGCAAAAGGCCTTTATTCTTTGATGCTGGGGCTGGCGGGGCCGCCGCCGCCTTTTTTCGATCAGTAGACACATCGGCATTCACTACTCAAGGCCAAGATGTTATTTAATTTATGACTGTGAATGACGCTACTAATGATTTTTTTTTAAAACGCGATCGGCCGGTGGCCTCTTTCATCTTTGTTTGTTTTTCAATTTGCTCTCCTCCCAGACCTGCCGCCTGAGTGCAGGGCACCCCTTGCGCCATAGGTAAGCGCGGCCCTGCAGATTATGATGGCCCTAGTGCATTTCCTCCAGTGCAACTTTTAATGTTGCTTATACACTCTACTTTGGTTATTACGTGCCACAATCCAAAATTCGGATCTGTGACCCTAATCACAATCATAACTATGATGCTTAGAATATATTCAAGCTATATTAGATGAAAAATTAGATTTGGAAAAATGTCTAAAGGAAATTACTCCCCTGACTGACTAACAGTTCGGATACATTAAACAAGAATGTCTATTTAACCATTATGAAAAGGCACTAGAAAACCGACAGAATGAGAACAGCGTCTTATGGTCGGCCCTAAGAAACCTATCTACCAGAGCGAAATCACTTGTAAACGATTGTTTGGCTGCTACAGAATATCATTACAAGCAAATTTCGTCTATAGGATTTTAATTAATTCTTCCTTCAACATTATGCCATTGAACTCATATCGATCGATGGTGCGGAAATATGTTGTTTTTACAATTTTGTCTAGAACGACAGACTGCCTTTACTAGGAGATTTATGATGTGGGACGCCATATGGTAACAGGTCAGCTTTAGTGTTCATCCCAAAATTCGTTGTTACATTGATCAAATCATTTTATCGTACCTTACCTGACCTTAAAATTTAAAAAACCATTTTTTATGATTAAGTTTTTTTTTAAACACTGGGTTTACAATTGGTCGTTTATCTCAACCCCCTGAATTTGAAGCAACTTTGGTATGAGGTTCAATGAATCTGAGATGCGGTTCCTAGGATTGATAAAAACATGTTTAAGAAAAACATTCTGGTTTCTTCGTTTAAAACCGTTGAGTGAAGAAATGCTAAGAGGCGCAACAGATGCATATAAAGGCGTTCCATATTGCTCTCGCACTCGTCTTAATTCCCCGCACCATTGCAGTTTAGCAGAGTCATTACTCGTTTTTTTTTAGTAATTTTGATGAGTTGTGGTTTTTGCTTCCGAAACTACGCTCTTGGAAGCCTAGTATTTGTAATATTAAATAACATTTTAAACGTTTTGTTTCCATATGTATTCAAATACTATGTTTCCTAATTATTACCTTTTTAACTGAAAAATCACGAATTTATTTTAATTACAAATAATTTCTAGTTTACAGAAAATAAAAAACTATAAACAGGCAAATTAATAAACTCAAAACCATTTAAAAAAACAACGCGATAGTGTACATTTTGAAGAGAATACGAAATATCGCCTCTTAAAATTTAAATTTTTTATTGCCAGATTAAACAAGAAAAGAACATTTATGTTAAATTAATTACCTATATTATTATTATATTATAACGGTATCCAAAAGATAATTTTTTCTACGACCATGTAGAAAGTCTGAATTTCTATCAAGCAGTATAGAAAATGGTGTTTTATAGTATCCCGAGTGGAAAAAGTTTCTTTCCGCACTAGTGTGTTTAGTGTTGTTATTTGAAGTGAATATAAAGTAAAACAAACATTTAAAATACTTAAAAAAACATGTTTTAAACTGTTTGAACATGTTTAAAACAACCTTGTTTTAAACATGTTTTTGTAAGTGTTTTAAACACGTTTTATACACTTGTCTAAACATTTTCTTTTATATATAACAACTATGATGGTACACGGTATGTTACTACTATTTACAGTCTTTATCTTAAGAAACATTTTTTGTTGGTAAATATCTTATCATATCGATGGACTCATATCTATAAAATATACTATGTATTTTGAACAAATAACTATTTATTAGTGGCAAAGGAATATTCTCATATCTATAAATAAATTCAAAGTTGTTGTAAATTTATACTTCATCAGCATTATTTTACTCAGATAACTGTCACATTAAATTATCTGTTAAATTTTGAATTGCCAAGGAAATAATTTAACTTCTTTTTTTAAAGGCTACAGGTACATAAGTACAATTGTGCAAAATATTGCATTCAAAACAGGTGCACATTTCGCCGTTTCATGCAAACATTGATCTTGCGTATCTGTTTTGCTTATAAAAAAGAACTTGATAAGATAATAGAATGATAAGATCATTGTAGGGTAAGGTGATGTAATAGGTAGTGCAGCATCTCTATCATTTGCCATTTGTTATTTGTGAGAAAAAAATTTAATATAGAGTGACTTTTTTTTAGAAAAACGGTAAATTATGTTCCATTTTTTCCTAAAATCTTAATACAAGCAACTTTTTTTAATGAAGTATTTCCCAATTTTAAGAAATCACAACATTTTCGGCATATTTTTAAAAATATGCCACAATTAGAGTCAAACTATAAAAAAACCCTTGTGGTGGTGAATTTAAGTATAATTTATAGCCTTCAAAATACTATCATTTTCCTAAAGTACTTTGGACAGTATAATCATTAAATTAGATATTTTGCGCGTTTATGTGATATAACTTCATACATTTATATCCATGGAATCCCGCAAGGAAGGGTATTTCATCCACTGTTTTTAAAAAGATATTCATTAATCGCATTTTTATTAATCTAGAGGTCGTCATTCATATGTTAGATAACATGAAGATATACCTACTGCATATGCATGACGTTTTAACATTTGTTTTTGATGGAATTAATCGGTGATGTCTGCCAAGATAAGTTTAAATTTAATTACTTCGAATCTGGTCTTTTTAAACTGCTCTATGATTCTTACATCAGATCTAAACTTGAATATGCTTCCGTTATTTGGTAATTATAATATTCACATTAATAACCTAGAGAGAATTTAAAGGTGTTTTAAAAAGGATGGAGTCTATCCAGCTATAGGTTATCTACATGCCATTCTCCTTAATAAATTTTCAGTAACTTCTCTTGAAGTACGCAGAAATATGTCTGAACTTGTGTTCTTTTATAAATTAATTCATGATTGTAGTGAAATTTTATATATGCTTAGTTTCTCGAGATCGACATCTAGACAAAATATCATATTTTATCTGCCCATGCCTAGAACAAATGCTCAGAAATGCACGAATCTGTTTAGAATATGCAGTAATTGTAATAATTTTAGCAGTCTTATTGGTATTTTTAACTGCAGTATAGCTCCGATAAAGAAATTAAATGTACAAGTTTTATAATTACGATTTTATCATTAAGGTTGTATTTTCTTTTTATTCCTGCAATTTCTATATTATGTTAGTTAGGTATTTCTCTTTGTGATAAATGTAGTTTGTAATTCCTACCCAGTTAATGGAATTTTGTATCTGTTGGGTAGTGTATAATAATAAATAAATATGTCATTCGCAAAATGTTGATTTATAAGGGTAAAATAAGTCGAAATGAATAAATAAGGCATTTTCGATTTCGCGTTCTTATTAGTTATTTTTAGAATAACTACAATCACGTAGGGCTTGTAACGATAGTGCTAGAGCCGCTGTGATTCATTATGCAGAAAGATTTTTCCCACCGTCCCGTGCATCGTCACGTTATATTTTACGCGTAGAACAGGGACTTCTTGAAATTGGCGTTTAAAATCCACGGAAAAGAAGTGTGGGACGGCCAGAGGTTATACTATTCAAGATGAACAAGTTCTTGTAAACATTAAAGATCGTTCCAGTAGCACTCGACAAATTGCAGCACAATCAGATTTTTTTTTTACAAATCAGTGCATAGAATTTTAAGGAAAAATGGACTACACCCATTTAGTCAACAGAAAATGCATGTGTTATATGATGGTGATACACAACTTCGGTTAGATTTTTATGGATGAGTGGAGAACGTGAATCGTAATCCAGATTTTATAAGTAGTATTCTTTGAAGCGATGAATGAACCATTACCCAAGAAAGTATTTACACAATCTACATTTTTGGTGTGACGACAATCCACATCAATATCGTCAAAAAGATTTCCAAAGACGATGGTCGGTAATGGTCAGTAAACCTCTGGAGCGGAATACTTGGCAACTTAGTAATCAGACTCACTGCTGCATGATATCGGGATGTTTAACTGAAGACTTACACCATTGCTTGAAGATGAAGATGTTAGTAATATTAGGCAGGATATTTGGTATCGACATGAGGAAGCGTCGGCGAATTTTAGAATTCAATTACGTAATTTTCTAAACTAACGTTTTCTACAATGATGGATTGGACCATTTTATTGGTCCCCTCGGTCACCTGACATAACGCCGGTCGACTTGTTTCTTCATCAATAAAAAAGTGTGTCACGTACCAACTGAAAATCTGACGGGCATATTTCCCCGAATTCGAGAAGCAATAATATTAATAGATTGGCAAATGCTGCAGAGTTAGAGATTCGCGTGTTAACTTGTCAGTTCAAGATAATGGTGGATTATTTGAACATCTTTAATAAATTTAAAGTTACCCTTTTTAATTGTTTAATTTTTAATTTAAATAAAACAATAATGTTCCAAATTATTAAATTAATTTTAATTTTATCCTCAAAAACCTATATTACATGGCATTTTTGTGACTATATTGAGGTGAGATAAATAGTACTTTTTGTAATATATCCAAAAAATTAAAAATGTTACATTACGAAAAAATATCTCGAATGATTTTCTCAAAACAGATTTTAAATATTTATTACATTTGTTAAATAATTTAATAATTAATGTATAATCAAATGAGTTCACCGCTTTTAAACAGTTATAACTGGAAAATTTTGATAAAAAATTTAATTCCATACATAAGAAATAATATTTTACACCTGGTCTGATGTTTACAAATAATATACTTAGCAGTTGTTAAATTTGCAATTAATGACTAATTATGATTTTGCGAAATAGTATTTTAATTCGAATTTTTGCAATAAATAATATTATCTGCAATTAACGGGTACAACACGTGTTTATCAGTATTATTTTTAATCGATTACGAATTTGATAAGCTCATTTCAAAATGTTTAATTTTTTTAAACTATAATCTATAGTGTAAACAGCTTAATAAATTAAAAAAACTTACGGCTTTTATGAACACTTACTCATAATCAATTTTCTAGAAATTCAAAATACAAATATATGTACACATAAGTTACAAACAATACTTTTGGTGAACTGTATTTTCGTATTCGTGTGATTATTTGATAGAAAAGTAAATGGACTTGATCCTCACCTGGAGCTCCCGGGTTCAATCTTTGGCTGTTTACGGAAAGGGTGTTATATAAGAATTGCAGAACTTATTTCTGTTTTAAATATGTGTTTAAAAATAGAAAGCCGTTATTGAAACATTAATTTTATTTTAAATATATGAAGGAAATTTGCTTTTTTAATGTCTTCAAAAAATATTTTATTAGAAACTCTACGTGTTTCGGCTTTTAGCTTTTTTTGTCAAGAGTACAGGGAATACTGAACAGTAAAATTTGTGTCCATTGCTTATATAACTACATCTGGTACCTATAAAACTATTGTAAAATATGTTTTTATAAAGTTGAATATTACTTTATTTTTTAAATCTAAATTATTTTATTTAAAATATGGTGCCTGTAAATTTGTTGTTCATTCGTTAAATTTTTTATTATTTTTAACAGCTTTACTTATTTCTAATTGTTCTAATAGATCAAGTTTCTTTCCTTTCTTTCTTCGAATGGAGTAATTTGACATTATTTAAATCGATAAAATGACAGTTTTCTATACAATGTGTTGACATGCCTGTACTATATACATTGTTTACAATAGATTTCCTGTGTTCATCGATTCGCTTTTTTACATTTCGTCAGTTTGTCCAATGTATATAGCATCACAGTCACAACATCTTAACTCATATACTCCTGTTTTTTTGTAGTTTTCAGTTTTATCTTTATTATTAATTAACATTTTACCTAAATTATTTTTTATTTACTGAAAATTGTTCTACATCCTAGTTTATTCAGTTTATTACTAACTTATTGCTGATCTTAGGCCTATAATTAATGCATTTATATCTCTTATTGCATTCCTGAGAAGAAGCGGCATAAAACTCTTTACGTAATGTTTTCTTTTGTTTGTTTTTTATTAGTTGATCTATTAGGTTTTTTTTTATAGCCATTGTTTTTCGCAATTTGTTTGATTACGTTAACTTCTTTTTTAAAATTCTCTTCGCTATTAACATTTCCACTAAGCGAAGAGAATTTTAAAAAGAAGTTAACGTAATCAAACAAATTGCGAAAAACAATGGCTATAAAGAAAAACCTAATAGATCAACTAATAAAAACAAACAAAAGAAAACATTACGTAAAAGAGTTTTATGCCGTTTCTTCTCAGGAATGCAATAAGAGATATAAATGCATTAATTATAGGCCTAAGATCAGCAATAGAGTTAGTAATAAACTGAATAAACTACGATGTAGAACAATTTCAGTAAATAAAAATAATTTAGGTAAAATGTTAATTAATAATAAAGATAAAACTGAAAACTACAAAAAAACAGGAGTATATGAGTTAAGATGTAGTGACTGTGATGCTATATACATTGGACAAACTGGACGAAATGTAAAAAAAGCGAATCGATGAACACAGGAAATCTATTGTAAACAATGTATATAGTACAGGCATGTCAACACATTGTATAGAAAACTGTCATTTTATCGATTTAAATAATGTCAAATTACTCCATTCGAAAAGAAAGGAAAGAAACTTGATCTATTAGAACAATTAGAAATAAGTAAAGCTGTTAAAAATAATAAAAATTTAACGAATGAACAACAAATTTTACAGGCCACCATATTTTAAATAAAATAATTTAGATTTAAAAAATAAAGTAATATTCAACTTATAAAAAACATATTTTACAATAGTTTTATAGTAGGTACCAGATGTAGTTATATAAGCAATGGACACAAATTTTACTGTTCAGTATTCCCTGTACTCTTGACAAAGGCCTAAAAAGCCGAAACACGTGTAGAGTTTCTAATAAAATATTTTTGAGACATTAAAAAGCAAATTTCCTTCATATATTTAAAATATTTAATAATGTTTCACAAGGAGCCAACCGCAGAATCAGTTCAGTGCATTAATTTTATGTGCAGCTCGTACTTAACAAGATTATTGTTTCCATCTTATCCAGTTAGTTGTCTGTGGAATCTGATGTTTAGCCACTCACTTTACGTTGCAGGGTCAAAAACGTTCTGCACCAAATCTGGAGTCTCTCAAGGGTCTGTTTTAACCCCACACTTCCTGTAACGTTTAATTAGGCGCTGAGCTATTTCTGACAGTACTCTTTATGCCAAGCTTTTTCTTTTAGCAACCAAACACGGCTTGATTTATTACAGAGACAAAATAGGAAAATAAAACCGGCACCGGCAGTGCATAAAGTTGTCTAACAAAACTAATTCCGTTTGATTTTCGCATTTGCACGTAAGGCGCGAGGTTGCATATCTATATTATGCTGGATTCTAATGGATGTAAACGAAACTCGACCTAACATTACTGCTATTATATAATAATGCACTGTATTCCTGTATTGGCTTTAGAATTATAAGTTATTTACATTTACGTTAGCTCGTTTAGTTTTCTATGCAGTTTTTATTATTTTTAATTTTAGCCTAACCTCAAAATTCAAGCATCGCTCATCGGCCCAGCTTAATTTTTACATAATATTTAAATTAAATAAATCTTCATTTCACATATACGCAAATAAATCTGTTCTCTATTATTTTCAAATGAAACAATACAGAAATTCAGATTACTATTATTTAAATCATCGACGAAATCATTTAGAAAGAGAAAATCAATAATTTTGGGTTATAATTATATCTTAAAAACTAAAACATATAGTTACCTACCTAGTTAACAACTCGCTACTGATAGGAGACTAACCTCTGCTCTGGTGTGCCTTTTTGAAACAATAAACGCTGTATCATTCTAATAATATAAAATTATTGCGACTGCCAGAGAACTAAGAAAACGTCTAGAGGAAGGGGCTCCATTCAATCGAGGAAACTCTGTAACAAGGCTCGCAGAGTACGGTTTCTGAGTATTTGCCTTCAACATTTTGGCGACAAAATTCCGTTGTAGACTCAACTATTAATAACTCATTCGTCATTCGACGTGTACGGAATATGAAGAGTTAAATTCTTCACAGATATTGGTCTCACACTGCATGTGTTTGTTACCAAATTGCTACGAATATGTTTGTAGATGATTCTATCCATCAATAATTTATCCATTGTTACATATTACTGTACAGGATAAACAAGCGAGATTCCCGCCCCCTTTTCTCCGTTATTTTTGGAGTTAGAAAGACATTTTCTTTCGGTGACCTCTGTGAATATACATGGTATTGCATAAAAGCGTAATCAAACCAACTTTTATTTTTTTTCTAAAATAATATATATATAAAAATATATATATATATATATATATATATATATATATATATATATATATATATATATATATATATATATATATATATATATATATATATATATATATATATATATATATGTATATACACTATTGGAAAAAGTTTAATTTGAGTGCCTGTTTGTGTATGTGCATAAAGGATAAAAATAGCAAAGTCATGCATGGGAGAGAAAGAGAATTATGTATTAGTGTTGCCTCATTGTACGTTCTCTTTGTGAAGTAAAAGAGGGCACGCCCTATTATATCCCTTCTTTCCACACACAGTTTATTGTACAGATATTAGGTGTTTAGGAAAATTCTAGCGATTTGCAAATATTCTCTTTATCTAAAACTAATAAGAATAACAAAGACAGAGATAGTGAATTGGCCACTCGGGGTAAATTCTCCTAAAGCCCTAATCGGCGATAAAATTCATACCTGACATTTAAAACCATGTCAGGAGTCACACTCTGTAGGCTGACAACAATTTTAGCACGTAACTCTTGCAAGTCACGCGCTCGTTAGTGTTCATGTTTATAAATTTGCGATGTTGCATATCCCCACAAAAAAATCATTAGGCGCCAAGTCGGGGGATCTTGGTGGTCATTTTATTGTGCCTCTTTCACTTATAAGACGATCGGGAAAAGTGTTGTCTAAAATCTCTTGTACCCTTTTTGCATTATGAGCAGGACAGCCGTCTTGCTGGTACCAAATCTCCCCAAAGTTAACGTCAAGAGCTTGAACAGCCGAAATAATCTGATTCTGCAAAATTTTTAAATATTTGTCGGCATTTAAGTTACCGTCAATGAAAATAGGACCAACGACATGATCACCTAAAATGCCGGCCCAAACAATTACTTTTTGTGGATATTGAGTACGTAATGGCACACTCGAATGTTTATTTTCGCTGGACCAATATCGAACTACAGAAGGACTATGCCGGCCATGTATGGAAAAAGATGGATGAAATTTTCGTTTTCATTAACATTTTCCATCATGGTTTCACAAAATCCATTCGTTCCGTACAGTCTTCAGGAAAAATTTCTTAGATAGTCATAATTTTGTAGCAGTGGTACTTATTTCGTTTCAGAATATTCCGCACTGTTCGCTCTTGTACATCAGCTTCTTGCGAGATTTGTCTACTCGAACAAGGTGCATTTACCTCAGCGAAACTACAGACATTAGTTTCCCGCCTTTCCCGATCTTCGCTTAAGTAAACTGTAGGCTCGTCTTCGTAATTTAAATGACTACATTTACTGCAATTTGCACAGACTCAAATTTATGAATGATGTTCCATACAGTTTGAACCGTCGGGAAGAACGGTTTTCAAATGTAAAAATGAATCGCCCGATAACTTCCTCAGCAGTATTACCGCCATAATACCACTTGATCATTTGCACTTTTTCTTCAGTTGTATAAACATACATTTTTAGGTTAAGGGAAATGCCAGTTTAACTTACCACGCTAACGGCTGACGCAATAATAAAAGAAATGAGACAACAGCAACGTGAGAACAGTTCACCACGTGATCACAAAATTGTTTATTGCAGTGTTGCCAGATTATGAAAGTGTGATTATCAGAAAGTAGCAATGAAATTTCCAGATTTTAAGAAAAATTACCAAATACCTCAAGTAATACGCCAATATTCAAAAACATTATTATAAAAAAAATAAATCAAAAATAAAACAGTTAAAAGTAAGTATATTGTATAGAAACTTTTCAAATTATAACAATTGGTTGTCACGTTCGACTTCAGAAATGATATTTTCATCTTCATTTTCGTCTATATTTTTGTATATTATGAAATTTTATGATTCCTTCACGCAACTTATTAAAATACCATTTACTATGTTCGTCATTAATTGATTTTTGGTCATAGGTTTAATCTTTTTGGTTTTGATTAAATTACGTTAACTTTTGAAAAATTTCACGTCCACATGCAGTCTGCACTCACTGCAAAGAGGGGGGTAGAGCTCTCATTTTTCGTGCAGTGTAGCATTTATTTTATAATTATAAAATAAATGAGAGTAGCTGCATGAACAAAGGCTCGTATGCCGCCCTACTATTAACTAGATGTCGCCAAATGTTCATCGCAAAGTAAAATGGAACAGTATTCATTGTATATTATGCACTTTACACGAAACAATTTGTTATTTCTCAATGTGTAAATAATTTTATAAAAGAAGTGACGTTCTCAAAAAAGTATCGTAGATTATGCCATTATTAGAAGCTCTATTAACAACTACCAGTTAAAATTTCAAATTGTAGATTTTGGCAATTACCAGGCATCTAGCAACACTGTTTTTGTTCTATCTACAATAAACTTAGTGTAGAAAGGGAATAGATCAGATATGGAAGGGATTTGATGACTGAGGACTGGAGGTGTTCGGATCACATGTGGATATATCATATATATATATATATATATATATATATATATATATATATATATATATATATATATATATATATATATATATATATATAAAGTAATGTTTAAATATGTATATAAAAAATATATATACATAAATAGTGGGGATGCAGTTATGAAGTGGCTAAATTCAAATAAAAATCTCTGTTTTTTATCAAGCTTTCGGAAAAATTTTTATTCCTTTCTCAAGATATCTAAAAGTATAGTAGGTACATTATAATATTAAAAAAATTATTATTAATTATTATAATACTTACAAACGTGATTAAATAGATGAAAATTTTACTAGTTGTTTATGGTTGCCTTGATATATTTTTATGAAAAATTGTTTAACATCCTTGGTAACAGTTTTGTTACTACTTTTATATATATATATATATATATATATATATATATATATATATATATATATATATATATATATATATATATATATATATATATTTAAAATTGTCTAAATTGACATATTTTACTTTTTTTACCTTTTTTTCCTGATCTTTACACATTTTATTTATAACAATTTGTTTGCCATGTTTTCGTTTTCATCTATTTAATCACGTTTGTAGGTATTATAATAATTAATAATAATTTTTTAATATTATAATGTACCTACTATACTGTTAGATATCTTGAGAAAGGAATAAAATTTTTCCGAAAGCTTGATAAAAAACAGAGATTTTTATTTGAATTTAGCCACTTCATAACTGCATCCCCACTATTTATGTATATATATTTTTATATACATATTTAAACATTACTTTGTATTCTGAGACCGTTACAAATAACATATTTCATTATATATATATATATATATATATATATATATATATATATATATATATATATATATATATATATATATATATATATATATATATATATATATATATATATATATATATATATATATATATATATATATATATATATATATATATAATATGTATAAATAAAATGTACACTGGAATCGTAACAAAACGTAGATTTCAAAAAACTAAATTATATAAGTTGGGTTGATCACACTTTTATGAAACGCCGTGTATATTCAGTGAGGCCATTGTAAAAAAATTCATAAAATTCCCACTTTTTGAAACGTCTTTCTAAATCCAAAAATGACAGAGAAAAGGAGGGTGGTAATTCTGTGGGTTCACCCTGTACATCTCACGAAATAAGTACACAGTAAATATAAAACACAATTTGATAAAATGTTATTGAAGTTATTGATAATAAAGTATAATAAACAATGAATAAAAAGTGGGTATATGATTAGAAAATTAAAGTGAATCCCAGCTTTAGTAGTATTGTCTTTTAAGGTACTTTTTGCTATAAAGTACCAAATAAATTAAACAAAAACCAATAAGAAAAAGTATTTAAAAATGAAACTTTGCGAAAAAAGAGCACCCTCATAAAACATTATTTTATTGCTGATGTTTGGTACAACAGAACATACCATTCATGTTGATGGTGTGCGTTATGTTAATATATTCGTCCAACTTGTGAACTATTAAATACTACTACTATACTAAATATTTCGTTACAGGATAATGGAGGATGCTACGCCTTCACCTAATACAAATAGTCATTATACAAACTGTCTTTCCCCTTCTAATACCCCATCTCCACTTCTTCCTCCGCAATACCGGTACGAATACCAAGAGGAGATGATTCCAGCATCTCAAGTGCTCCCGCAAGTTCTACCTAAATCCCAAGACATGTGGGGTAATATGACTGAGCCAGTGTACGATTATAGACCCTATGACGGAAATAGATATAGTGGTAACGAATATATTAGAACGAGTTATTCAGAAACTATACCAGTGTATGCCCAAAGGACTAATTTTGTGCCTAAAATGGGAGGACAGGGACAAAAAGTGTCGAAGGAAGCAAGGATACGTAGACCCATGAATGCGTTCATGGTATGGGCCAAAGTGGAAAGAAAGAAGTTAGCCGATGAAAATCCAGATCTCCATAACGCCGATTTAAGTAAAATGTTAGGTAAGTCATTTATTTTTATTAAGAATTGGACCTTGTCAATCATAACACTATCAATTAGACTTGACATTTAAAATACTGTCTATATTGATATTGTATAGGGTGTGATATAAAAAATAACACACGTGTTAATCACGCAAGATAAGGATATTTTAGCAAAAAGAAATTGTAGTACCTTAAATCTCATAAATAACGAAAAATCTGCTGGTAACGATGTTTCAGCGTAAATGCTCCTCTTCAGTGCAGCATAGTTTAAGAAATCTTCATATTTTTATAGGAGTAATATATAGTTGAGCTATGTCCCTTTCTGTATATAAGTTATTTAAACTTGAATGTAACGGGAATAATGAATCGCTGTATATTAAAATCATTTATGCAACTCCAAGGGCTTTCAATGGGAGTCCAAAATCCGGTTTCAATAAGTAACTTGAATGTTATTATACGCACCACAGGTAATACAACCCCCTGTATTCCTGAAGCTAACTCAAGGGTACCTTGTGTGGGAGAAGTTACACATTTAGAGACAATGGACATACTCAATTTCTGGTTTAGAAAAATCCTAGTTCCTCAACCGGGGATCGAACCCGGAGCTCCAGGGTGAGAGACAAGCGCCCTTACCACTCGACCACAAAGTCAAAAATGTCAGTTGAATTCAAGCGCGGTTATTAACGGGGTAACATTCAGATACTTAGACGGAACTGAACGTACGAACCTGAAGAACCTAATTACCCGTCTTAAAATCCGTTATGGTGAAATCAGGTATCAGTTAATATGAAAAACAGCTACCTGGTATCAAAAATTACGAACAAGTAGCTTAAATGCAAAAAGTTTTTTTCTTCGTAAGCAGCTACTTATATAATTGTGCGTGAGCGACAATGATTTATTTCAAATTTGCATTATAATTAATTCAAATCTCTCAAGTATAATATTTCTACAATCTTTAGGATCATGAATTTTTGTAGATTAGAATCCATTGGATATTTTTAAAAAGTACCTATAGAATTAAATGGACCTGCTACCAACATGACAGCCAATGTATTGGAAGAAATGGTCCCACTAAATGGCCTCATTTCAAAAACGCATAGAGACGTGTGTTAATCAAAATGGGCAACATGTGGAGCACTTATAAATATTTCTAATGAATTATTTGAAGAAACCTCTATCTTTAAGTGTATTCTTGAATTTTGTACTTATTGCTTAATAAAACGAAAATGGTTGCAATTAACCATAGGAAAATACTTATAAAAAATGTTCGTTTTTATTTCTACATCACATCGTCGAAAAATATACAGAGTGTTCCATTTGAAAAAAATTGAGAAAATTCAGTTTAAAAAGTTCTTAATTGAAAAATAATTTTTGTCCACCCTGTACATTTTTAAGAAGTAAAAATGATTCAAAAACATTAATTAGATGTACCGTAACTAGTATTCACATAAGTTTTTCTTAAAACCCATAATTGTGTCTTTGGTGATTTTTTCAATATGCATCTGCAGATGACATTATTTCAAAAAAAAAATTCATTACATCGAAGTGGTTGAGAGATAGTCAATAATAATATAAGAATAAATAGAGTGTAGAAAGAGGCTTAAAAAGGATCAAGTGCCTTTTTTTAATGGAATGTTTTGTATATCACTATACAAAGCATTCCATTAAAAAAAGGCACTTGATCCTGTAATTTCGTCTTGGCTCGCCCCGTATATTTGAAAATAATTTCCAGTTATAACTTTTTTATCTAGTTTACCTATATATATATATATTTTTTTAATTTCTAGCTATCGTAGAATTGAGATATCGAGGGTATATCACTTAAAATAAAAAACTTGAATTTCCGGTTAAACCAAAAGTAAAAATTATGTGTGACAAGTTTTATATTCAGTGGAATGTCACATACCTATTACCGCATTACCATAGAGGGTGTCAATTTTTGTATTTTTCCGTTATAATAATTTTTTATTAGACGTTCAACTGTTTTTTCTTTTAGAATTCAGATTTCTAGGAAAAGAATGCATATTATAGTTTGGGAATTTTATCCTAGGTGAAAAATCAAGCAATGAAATCGAGTGAAATACTTATAAATGATCACCCTGTACATTCATGGAATATTACTTACCAAAAATTTGCATCAATATGTATTTTATTTGTTTGTTTTCAGTTTTAGTTCAATATATTCATATATTAATCATCTATTAACCTTAAATATCGGATTATCCATTTATTATTACTTATGATTATGACCCATAGGGTGCGTCCATCAAATAACTAGTATGAAATGATTAGTGGAGTACAATATACATAAAACTATAAACTAATTTTTCGTTCTCACTAAGTTTGTTGCCTAATCCACCGTTGAAGTCTCTAAAATTGTATTAATAAAAACCTTTAACTATTAAATTATTTGCATTCCCGAGCGTAAAATGCCACATTTTAATCTTAAAGATAGAGCATAAAGTGCATATTTTTGTCAATTTGATATTTCGCAATAATGCATTTGTCAAACTGTGCAGAAAATAATTAAAACAGTTGTGAGAAGTAAAAAGCGCCCGTCAATGCAAACAATTTTAGTATGCACCTCAGGCGCAAGAGCGACGTTGGTCCTTGCCGTGAAAATCTTCACTCCGCGGGCCAAAATTTTATGTTTTGCGTCCTTGATACCTCAATAACTATTATTGAAAGATATTGTTAAATAATTTAATGTTTGCATCAGTTTTATTTATAACTTAGGATTAGTATTAGAATTGGTGAAATAGTCCCAAATTCATAAGAAGTTCATATCATATGTTTCAATACTGCAAATATTTTTTGAACTCTTCTATTGACAATTGTTTGAAACTAACAGCTAACAGCTTATTATATTTTATAATAAAAATTTTTTGAAGTTTAATAATTTTGACAAGTTTACATTAAGCCCAGTTATTAAAATAAGTAAATAATGATACGTAATAATATATTATTAATTATTTATTACTTTAATTTTTGTTGTGAGGAACTTTAAATTTTAAAGTCACTCTAAAATGATTATGAACCTGGATCTAAGGAGCAATTTTAGACACTAACTTTTGAATCATTTTATTTCCATATTTGGATAAACTAAAAGCTTATTCTGGTTGACTTAACCAGCTCGAACGCGAACTGTTGGAATACTTTAAAGAATATTTTTGCCCTTAATGTATTAAAACTGGTGTCTCACCAGGAACTGCATCAATATAGGGAAAAGTACGCACCAGAAAATTTTGATGATTTAGGAAATTATTAATGGCAGTGCGGTCAATCCAACTAAAATAATTACAAGCATCTGGCACTTCCGGTTATACTGGAAGCCTATACCATCTTGCTTATTTTAAATGGAATACCCTATATATTTATGGTTTTCGAAAAGAGCATAAAATTCTGAGTTAAGAACATGTAGGATACCCTATGTCTAAACCCAGCCGTTTCAGAAATATTTGACAGGTGTAATGGTTTACAATAACCTTTCTAACTTTCTTCGTGTAAAAGATACTCATTTACTTTTTGACGTACAGAAAGACCATAAGGTGAGCTACGCTCTACAGTTTAAACAAATTCAATAATAGTATATCAAGTGTTCCATTTTTGACGTTACATATTGCAAACTTCAAACCGTGCAAACTTGCTTAAGTCAAATGTATTTTTTTTACATCCAGTTATGTATAATTAAATTCCTTTTTTTCTGATATAAGCATTGTGGGGGTTTAAGTTACAACTTTTTGAAATATTTGCGATTTTCTTAGAAATTCAAGAATTTTTAATAACAATTTTATCAAATTAGACATGATTAGAAACAATCAGTAATATCACTCATTCTCTTATGTCAAAAAATGCCACTGCGTTTATATTATACCCACGAAGACTTTTTGAATTTGTTTATTATTTAATGAGAATGTGATAAAGTAATATCAAGAACTTGTAGTATATTTGCTACTCGATATCCACAAAACCGGAAACCGTCTCCTAACACTGTAAAACGCACGCTGAATAATTTTAAAAACTATGGCTCTGTCAATGCAAGAATTCAAAAGCAGAAGCCTATTGTTGATGACGAAAACGTAAAAATAGTAATTCTGGGATATTTTCATGCATTTCCAATGATGTCATTAAGACAAGCTGCTCTGGAATCGGGACTATGCAAGGATTCAGTAAACAGAATCTTAATTAAACATACATTTTACCCGTTTTCGTTCCAAATGGTTCAACGATTAAAAGAAAATTTTTGTGAATTTATTCTAATAAGGGCTGTAGGCGACGATTCTTATTTGGAAAATATTATATGGTCAGATGAAGCTAAATTTACCAAAAATGGACTTTTTAATCGACACAATTCGTATTATTGGAGTGACTCGAATTCTCATGTGTTCAGGAAGCGAAATTTTCAAGAAAGTTGGCAGTTTAATGTTTACTCTGCCATAAGAAACGATAGAGTAGTGGCATTATATATTATCAGGAAAATTTAAACAGTAAGTTATAGAGATTTCTTCTTCTGTTAATATGCATAGTTAATTTTTTTGTTTTTGTCTTTCTTTTTTGGGTGAAAAATATTTAAATATTTCACAAAATTTTAATAAGAACTATTTAGAAAATTTACCTCTCATCGAACATAGAAATATTTTTTATCAGCACGACGGTGCTCCCCCCACATAACGCGTATTTGATAAATAATTTTTTACAAGAAACTTTTTTACGATCAATGGATCGCCATTAATGGGCCTTCCTATGGCCTCTTCGCTCACCCGATTTATCAATTTTAGATATTTGGGAAACTATTAAAAATAAAGTTTATGAGAGCCCATTAACAACTATTGAAGATTGTATGCAGAGAGTAAGAAATGTATTTCAAAACTTATCACAGGATTCAATTAGAAGAGCTACCCATAAAGAACCAATCCGAAGGTGCGAAAAATGTGTAGAGGTTCGAGGGCGGAATTTTGAACAATTATTAAATTAAAATGGAATCATATTTTTAGTTGATTTTATCTGAGCTATTTTAGTTTATGCAAAGTGTCTTCTATCCAATTAATAGGCATGTTACAGTGTTTAGTGTTATTTTCCCTTTTTGTGGATATCTAGTAACAAGTGTACTACTCCAAGTTTTTGATATTATTATCACTTTCTCCATAAATAATAAACAAATTAAAAAAAATATTCGTGGGTGTAATTTAAACGCGGTGGCATTTTTTGACATAAGGAAATGACTGACATTACTTATTGTTTCTAATCATGGCTAATTTGATAAAATTTTTACTAAAAAAATTCTTGAATTTCTAAGAAAATCGCAAATACTTAAGTTGTAAATTATACCCCCACAATGCTTATATATATAAAAAAGGAATATAATTTTACATAACTTGATTTAAAAAAATATGGGGTGTTCCGTTTGACTTAAGCAGGTTTTCGCGATTTGAGGTTTACAAAATGTAACGTCAATAATGGAACCCTTGGTATACTATTATTGAATTTTTTTAAACTGTAGAGCGTAGCTCACCTTATGGTCTTTCTGCATGCCAAAAAGTAAATGAGCATCTTTTACACGAAAAAAGTTATAAAGGTTATTGTAAACCATTACACCTGTCAAATATTTCTGAAACGGCTGGGTTTAGGCATAGGGTATCCTACACGTTTTTGACTCCGAATTTTATGCTCTTTTCGAAAACCCTAAAATATATAGGGTATTCCATTTGTAATAAGCAAGTTGGTATTGCCTCTTGGTATAACCGGAAGTGCCAGATGCTTGTAATTAATTTAGTTGGATTGGCCACACTGCCGTTAGTAGCTCTCTAAATTTTCAAAATTTTCTAGTGCATATTTTTCCCTATATCGATCGATGCAGTTCCTGGTGAGACACCCTGTATAGTAATGTATGCATAAACTATACTTGCTAAACATTTTCAAATGATAACGAAAAAGGTTGGAAGGCCGGTTAATTTTGAAATTATATTGATCGCCGAGTTCGATATGGTTTTTATTTACTAAACAGAAATGAGATAACTGTATGAATCTCTCGTCTAAAGTATAACGCGCGTGTACGATTTAATTTTCATTAATAAGGTAAACAGTATTTGTTTTGATCATGCCTAGTAAACATTTCAAGTTTAAACCAATATTTCTGGAGTATTTTTTTATAAATAACCTTCTATTATTGAGTGTCTTTTGACAAGATATGCCTGAGCATATATATCACATTAGGAACGCTTATCTGAATGATTCTTATAAAATTTGACCAAATCTCCAAAGTCGATGAGAATATTTAAGTATATTGTAAATTGAAATTATTTATTTATCGCAGATGTGTCACGGGAAAGAATTGTTGAACAGATTACGAGTGATCAAGAACCATTCTGGAAAATTCAGTATCTGTCTGATGTTTGACGATTCTAACCCTTTGATTAAAGATAGCTTACATAATATTTTATATCTCTGCATAAAAAGTCTAGTGTGGTCTTCTTTGTATTAACATTAATCGTCTACATAGATCAAGCAAGATATATCTGGTAAATGGAAACAGTAAGGCCTCTTAACCAAATTTCCATTCTAGCGCTTACTTGGTCAGCTGTTTGTAGAATCCAAATATTCTGTTCAACTGCTTGCTTTGTTTATGGATAATGCAACATAAACTAACTCTGGAGTGTCACAAGGATTTGTTATATAGCCCACATTATATAAGTGACTCTCTACAACGTCTAATTAATGTCTTTCAAATATTACAACTGATTATTTCATATTTCTCAAGATGTACATTGGACCAACTCAATTATTTTGGTCTTGCCTGAAATTGTATGATTTTAGGGAAATGTAACCACAAGTCTTATAATTTGTTAGGTACTTCTTCCCATCGCCCAACAAGAGGTGAATACCTATGATATCTTTTTGCCAGAATAATCTGGGTATTTTTTTCAATTATTTCAGTTTTTATAAAATTACCCTCTTCATTTTATCCGCCTATAGATACGAAAATACAGTATTTTTTTTATAATTACTAGTATGCTTTATGGTTATCTAAACATGCATTTTGTTTTTGTTCTCCCAAGTTTTTTATAAGAATACCAAGTTGGATGACTTGTTAATTATAAGAAGTAATATCTAATGGGTTTATGTAAATATCTTGGAATAACTTGTATAGAATTACAAATTAATTACATTATGGGCCGGCCTTTAATCGTCTTAAAATTCGTACGTATTTATTAGAACTCGAAAACTTACAACTTCTGTGTAAGATGGATTTTATATATTTTACAAAACCAATTAATTGAACTAATTATATTAAGACCTAAAATCTTACAAAAAAATAATTATGGAATAAAATCAGTTCTAAATAAATAATATTCGGTATTAGTTAAATCCATTTCTCTGTCATCACCACTCATCATATAAATAATTCAGTGTTTATTCAGAATTATTGGGTCATGGGATTTTTTTAATTGATACTTATATTCGTATCTCTGAAGTGTGCTTAATAAGACAAACTACTAGAAAAATTACGTCTAAACTATTACTAACTGATTATAAAACCGTGCATGATGAAATTGTGGTAAATATTGTTGTAATTATTATATTATGATTAATATAATCTGCGTCGGTCTCTGATATTTTAACATGACGTTAAATGGGACCACTTTTTGAAAAATATAAAGGAGAATCTATCAAACAAACCAAAACAAAGTTATATAAGCTTTCTTTTAGTGGCTTCGATATACTTAATTTTTAAAAGTCATGTAACTTGATCTAAAGCACACGTAACAAACCAGGGCTCTTATTAACGTGCGTTCCGCCAACCAAGTTGGCATCATCTGAATATGCTTAAAACTAAACTAACCTCATACTAACATTGTATCCTATTTATACCCAAACTATTGTTTTTACAGCTAATTTCGTAAATACCAGACTTCGTTTATTTCAATTTTGTTTTTTGGATTGCCTAAAAGTTGTTGTAGCTTATTTACCGATAAATGAACCACTGTCGTAAATACATCTATAAAAATCCAACCAATGTCACGGGTGAAGCAGGGATCGTATGGAATTGATAAAATTTCGGATTTTCTCTTTAATTTTGAAAGGTCAAGGAATTTCGAAATATCTTTAAATTTACATTTCCTGATTATTTTATCAGCTAAACTTACAGAATATCCATTACTCACAGTTATATCCTTAATCAACGCCTTTTTTTTTAAACCTCTCCTTATTGAGGCGAAATCTAGAAAATTAAGACTCCATTTTATGTTGAGCAGCACAATGGTGAGAGTCCTTAGGGATATATCTAGTACTGGTATATTTTCTGTATATAAAGAAATAAGAAGCAAAAAGGTATAAGTGCCCTTGTTTCTGAAAATAAGATAATTTATGTAGCCAAAAGTCCAAGTTATTTGGTAGCAAAAAGGTACATACATGTGATTTTATATATTAACGATATCAGTGGGATAATCTGATAAAATGAGATCATACATCCAGTTCATCACGGTTTTTGTAAGAAATTGCCTCATGAAACTGAAAAAAAGAAAGAAAACAACCGGAAAAAGAGAACATCAAAAGAAAGGCAACAGAACAGGAAACATAAGTGGATGAGCTAGAAAACAGGGATTTAGCAGACGATGAGGAAAGAGAACTGTTAAAATCTGATGAATATATTTTTTAGAATAGAAATTTGTTTCACAAGTTACCTACTTATTTTTAATTTTTTATAAAAAATGTGAATTATTAAACGGTACAAGTAGTGTTGATATTATTAATTTGGTGTTTAAATGGTATACGTGCATAAAAAAAATCTAGACTGACTCAAAATTTTACTAACGTACCTAAAATTCATACCACTTTTACTAAGGACATACCCTTTTGCTTCCTCCCCCTTCATATGTAAAATTTTGACTTATTTTCACTATTTTTAATTTATTATTACATCTAAAAATGGTAGTTTTCCACAGTTTGCAATTTCACATGCGAAACGTCGCGTCCTTTCAAAAGTAAAGAGAAACTTATGTCGATAAAATACGTGTATGACAGTGGTTCATTTATCGGGAAATCAACCTACAACAACTTTTAGGAATTCCAAATAACAAAATTGAAAAATAGAAAAGTCAAGGTTTTATGAAATTAGTTATAAGGACTGTAATTAAAAGTATCTTGGACAAACTAGACGATCAATGCAAACTAGATTCAAGGAGCATGTGGTTCATTTCAAATATCGTATATTGGTTGGTGAGTCACGGTTCACCTACCCGTAACAATAGTTTAGGTATAAATAGGATACATTGTTAGCATAAGGTTAGTTTTAATCATCTCCAAATGATGCCAATTTGGTTGCTGAAACGCGCGTCGAGTGCAGTACATAGTGTTTTGTGGAACACCAGTTCCATTTAAATTTAAAAAGTTGATATTACTTCCACTGTCAGTCGAAAGTGGTATAACATTTTTTATATCGCCAAAAGAATATCCGTTGATATCGACACATTCTAACCCAAAACAGAAAAATACTACAATGGCGAAAACGGTTCGTTTTTATAATACTTTGGACTAATACCGTATACATCGAAATCCACCAGGCATACTTCTGTAAATAAATATATGACAAATTATAAGAATTTATTTAGTGTTTTCTGGCTTAAAATAAAAAGTAATGAGCATCAAGATAATTATTCAAGGAGCCATGCTTTGACACAAGTTAAAATGCTAACGAAACAAAAACCAATCAACAGTATTCCAAATTCTAATATTGATTGTCCTTGAATAATTCACTGGCTTTTTAAACGTATTAAATTAGTTTGATTTTGTATCGGTTGCCTCGGACTCGGACATTCTATTTCTTGCCTACAAGACAACCGTAAGTAATCTACAGATCCTAGATAGCCGTGCGTAAACGGAACGATAGTGGGGAAGTACCTACGTGGACTGATACAGGAGAGAGAGGAGAGGACATAGTGAGGAAGTCGGTGTATTGCTCACAAAGACCAAGCAAGATTTGTGCATCTCATTAGGCACGGATTAATGGGGTTTTGGAGACTGTACCGGTCGGCCTGCCCTCGAAGCGCTCATTGGACGCCCGGTCGCATCGACTGGGCGCCCGGCCAATCCAAGCCGGCCTCCAATTATTCCCCTTTATTTTGTTTTAAGGTCATCTGATGTAGAAAATGGCTGAATGACTTGTTATATGTAATCATATGTTTAATTTTACAACGTTATATTAACATTGCAAACGTTACTTATTCATTATGTACCTAGTTGATATTATCATAAATGCATTAATCTAAATGCAGTTTTCGTTTTTCTTATATAAAACTGTTTTTATCTTCTTACTATTTAATATCATACCTGGTTAATTTGTCTTTACATAATTTACTGTTATTAATGTTCAAGTAGACATTTACTTCCTTATTATATGTAGGTATATAATTAAATAATTATTATTTTTTTAAATACTTACAATAGATAACTATGCTATATTTTTGTTGTATCATACTTCTTTTATCTCATTAGCATACCTACTATATGGTCTGCATGTATAATAAATACTTAGATATATTTATAGAAATTCGCCTTAGCTGCTTAACATGGGGGCCCGCAGGCAGAGGCAAAGAGACAGTTGTCCCTTGATGAATGTATAAATGGAATCTAATATATTTAAAGTATTGTTATATGACCACAAGAAGTAATACACAAATTGTATGGCCACTGATTGATGGCAATAAGTTTCATAATTTTGTGCGTTGGTCAAGTACCCTATTTATATCGACTAGCTATTTTATTGTAACAAGTACATATATCCTATTCGAGTCCCTATTTTTAAATAATTGAGATTTCTATTTTACTTAGCAAAAGAAATAAAAAAATGTGAATTTAAAATTCAATGATATATGTTAGCATAATGTAATGTTAACATACAAAAATGCATCATATTATTTAATGGCCCTAAATGTGATACATCATATACAATGGCTCAAATGGGATGCTGTGCACTGCTATCCACCTACTTCTCAATTTTTATTCCAGATTTGTTCCATTCTTGATCACATTCCTTAAATTATGCTGATCTGACGAGAAAATTCCAATACACTTGTGTCCGTAGCTGTGTTGTTTCAATTTTAGAATATACCGTATATTACTTATTTTGTGGGTATCCATAGACCCCATAAACTTTCACTTGTTATTATGTATTTAATATGTATACTTTAGGAGATCCTTTCTTACTTACTAGAACAATAATAAGTAAAACATTATTGTTCTCACTTCCTAAAACCCATATTCATCCCACTAGGCCCGCGCCGTACATAAGGGTAAAGTCGTGCGATGCACCACGGTGCCAAGGTATTGGAGGTGCCAAAAGGGCTCAAAAGTAAAAAAGATAATATAGCTAGCAAATAAAATGTATAATGATAGAAAATAAAAACAATAAGGAATTGCAATCTATTATATGTATTTCATTCAAGTACTTATTTTTTACTTGTACCTTTATCCATGTATCAGCATTATGAAAATTGGGGGCGAAATATATTAAATTGCACAAGGGCGCCAAAAGAGCTAGGCGCAAGCGGGCATCCCACTTATTCTCATTTCTGCGCATGAGTGGAGTTAAAGTTTTATCACGGTGTTTCACCTAGTTTCTTACATATAAACTATACAACAGATAGATTAATATTGGACTTGATAAATACCACCTAAACAATATAGTCATCTAACACATGCTTTTATCTGTACATGTAGTAAAGTAATAGCTAGTGCATTCTGGAAATTTGTGCTGGTATAGTTGAGAAGAAGGATTAGTTTACCTTTCCTTAATAATTGACAGTAAATGTTGAGCTGGCACGAGTTATCAAATATGTCTGGAAATTAAAAAAAAAAGAAATAAAAGACAGTGTACGATGTCGTTTTATTAACTAAACACTCAATTAGAACATGAGGTTAATTTGTAAAGAATGTAATGCGACAAAGGGTGTCAAGTTTCCTAAAGAAACAAATATGTGTCTATGCAGTGTATAACTCCACCATCCCTTGAGTGTAACGCTAGGGAGATCCAGGTTAGTCTGCTAGGATTAGGGTGTCTGTGGCAGTTCATCTGCATTGCGTTGATCTCTTACATTTCAAATAGCCTGTAACAAAAGTAGACACTGAAAAAAATTATGGTACATAAAACAATCGTCTAAATATTAGGTCCATGGAAAATTTTCAATATTCTGATATATCCTTTTCAAGTTTCACATGTTTTTCCTGCGGTGTATTCTTTAAGAAAGTTTAGGATAATATTATAATTTTCATCTTTAGGAATTTGTGTTTCGATCAAGTCTTTGATATCTAGTCTGCTCCTTTTCATACGAATTCTGTTTCCAAATTCTATGGTAACAATTATTTGATTTACTAGAATTTATTAGTCTTTCTACGATTTGTACGCTTCTGGTGGGTTCATCATTAGTGATTCTATGTGCAGTTTGCGTGATATTTTCTAGGTTTTATATTATTCTGTTGATTTCTTTGTTTTCAGGTTCAATATTAGGATTGTCTGTAATATCTCTGTAGGGTATCTGCAAAATCAATCTCATCGATTTGTGGTATTGTCAATCCATCATCCGTGGCTTTGTTAGTATAGTAGTCATTGTGATATGGCATCTGTGATTACGTTTTGTGATCCATTCTTATAGATTACTTTAAAGTCTTGAAGTTTAATTTTCCAACGTGCTAGTTTGAGGGACGGATCTTTAAGTGAAAACAACTAAGTCAGTGAACAATGGTCGTTGTAAATTTTAAATCTTCTTCCAAATAAATAAGGGCGGAACTACTTGCAGGCCCAAAGAATACAGTACAATTCTTTCTCTATCATGCTGTATCTAGTTTCTGTGTCATTTAGCGTTCTCGAAACATAAGCTACTGATTTATCATTTGGTGAGACTCTCTGACTCCAAGTGTCATATTGCTAGTATTCGTAGTCAAATTAAATTCCTTACTCAAGTTGGGAAATTGAAATATTGGGTCATGACATTTTTTTTACATTTGTTAAAAACGGTGATAAAGTTTTCTGCTTGTTCGATTTTGGCTTCTTTTTTTAAGCATTTTGTCAACTGTTTTATTAATTTTGCAAAATTTCTTATAAATTTTCTGTAATAGCTTAGCAATCCTAAAAATTTTTTTATTTATTTTGTATTGGATATTTCTCTGATTTTTTCGTTATTTGCTCTTATCCCTTCTGGCGTTATAATGTGTCGTAAATAATTAACTTCCGTGTGTAAAATTTCAGATTTATCTGAGGTTAGCAACTCTTAATCATGAACAATTTTCTTAAGCGTCATGTGTTCTTGCAACAAAGTCGAGAAGATTTAATAATCTTGGTATAATTATCATCTAAGTATACCATACATTATTGTTCAGTTAATCCTCGTAGTATATGACTCATTGTACGTTGATATGTGCATGTACTGTTTTGTGTGTCAAGAGGCATCCTTAAAAATTCGAAGTGTCCTTGAGGTGTTGAAAAAGCAGTTTTTTTCTATACTATTTTGGTCAACTAAAATCGGATGAAATTCACTCGCAAGGTCGAGTGTCGTAAAGTGATTGGCTCTACCAAATTTTTCCAGAATGTCTTCTGTATTAGGGATTAGAAACATGTTTTTGATTGTTTTCTCATTCAACTTGCGGTAATCGATAACAAGTCTCTATTATCTCTTATTTGATGCATTTAATTTCTTGGGTACCACCCATATTGGTTAGGGTGAAATAGACTCTCTGTATACACTGTACACAGAAAGTTGGTATATTTCATATTTTTATGAAAGGATTGGAATAGAACAAAGAGTTTATTATGGGGGGAATTGACAACTTCTTTATTAAACTTTTTGCATAATTTGGTTGTGAAAACACATATTTAGTTTAAAAAATGTTTAGCCGTAGGGAACCAACAATGTTCTAAACATCAATACCTCGTATTCTGGCCCCTCACTCTAATTACTTTAAGTATTTAGAGTATACTCCTGGGCATGCTTTTGATGATGTAATCTATTAGATCCTGTGTTATTTGAGCCCACAAAATGGAAAGAATATCTGACACTTGCCTAATGTTCTCAGGAGCCAGTTAGTGTTTTTGAAGTGCCCTACCTAATAAATCCCACACATGTTCAATGGAATTTAGGTCAGGAGGAGGCAAAAACCGTCAACTCACACTTCAATTTTTATTGCAGAAGCTATAGCTATGTATCTATGTCTCTTAGATATATTCACTTGTCAAATGCATTTTCAGTTATCAGACTCGCTATTGGCTTTAACGTCATTAGAAAGTAGTATTTCCCTCAACATTAAATCTAATTCATAAATCTTTAAAATTACAAAAATCTTATTATATAGCATATTAGCTACTGAGAAAGAAGTACATTTTGTAAAGGTAGGCGTGCATATGCTTAAAAGAGAATGAACATGTTAAAATCTCAGCCAAAGAAAACATTAACACAGGATATCCATATGTATTTGTGTCTCACTGTTTTCTTTTCAATACTTAAAATTGGACTAAAAATAAATGGAAATAATTATGGCAAAACTTTGTACACACGAATTCAACAAGATATACGCCTATTTAATTTAACCCTGCGGCTAAGTTGTGGCACGATGATTACGAATCCTCAAAACAATATATTACGCCAATAACATGTCTCAAATTTTGCATGGTTGTTGCCCATCACATCTTTATAAAATAAATAGAGATTCTTCTGAAAATTGTGATACTTAAGGTGACCTTGATCACATCTTCAAATGTTCTAAAAATAGAGCAGCTTCAACAAAACCTTATTAACTGTAATATAAACCCAGCCTCTAATATTCTTTGGCTACGTCTCAGTAGTATAAAGGTATTAGACTATATTATCAGATTTTTGGTAGAAACAAACACAACACTATAAATTTTAAGTGTAGTTTTAGGTTAGATTTTTAAACTTTGTTGTTCTCATGTGTCAAATCTTGATAGAATGGTGGTCTTCAAAACTGTCATAACAGACCTCATGACGCGAAGTGAGTGCCCCTGTCGCTCTTCTGTGCTTGTCTTCAAATAATTGTTTCCCCGTTGTTGTTTTAGGTTAAATAACGACATACTTCATTTTCTATTTGGCTGCATAGCAAACGGCCAAATGCTAAAAACAAACAAAAAATAATAATAATTTCTTTCATTTGGAAAGTAATTTAAATTGTAGACCCGGTATATCAATCATCTGGACCTTAGTTTATGATAACCTGAAAACAAAAAAATAAGTACATATGTTGTGAAGTGAGCTTACCATAATGCGTTTATCGTGTAATACCCAATTTAGCCAATTAGATGGCAGTTTAAAAGATAAAAAAGACAATCGAGCATCACAATGAGAGTTAATAAACATGTCAGACGTCTGTCAAGTACACAGTTGCAACTGTGAGACCGTTAGTCCAAAATGAATGAAGAACAAAGTGAATGAGCGTATGGTCACACGTTTAAACAATAGAACGCACCACAATATACCTTTCTTATACTGCTGCATTCAGACTCGGTTCATCTAGAGATCGTTTAATGACTCATTTTATTCAAACTAACATATTTCGTAGTACTATTAAGTATATTTTACAGTTTGAACCTAATTAGTGTGATAATAAATATTTAAATAAGATTCATTGTTTTATTATACAAATTGATTCTAATTTTTTTAGTCACATGCCAGATGATAATATATATGTAAATATAATTAATCGACCTCTCATCTGTTCTATAAATATGTTTACTATTTTGTTTTTTATACGAGTAGTGTGGCTATTAATCTATTTTTTGAATTTGTCTCTCATCTCTTCATCAGTAAATAATCGATGGTATGAGATATTATAATAAACTTATAAAAATAAATAAATTATGAAACTAAACAATGCCATCGTCCTTGACTTACATCTTTTTTTCAAATATCTAATTAACATAATCTTTCTAAAACTGCTCACATACATATATCGTTCATTTTTGTCCTGAATTCTCAGGTTTATTTTTGTAGAGCTAATATGGCATGTTTCGTATTGACATTAAATTTGACCTTGCAATTTCTTATTCATCATAAATATGACACCTTGAATAATTATAAAGGACATTCGATTACTATCCTTATTAAATTGAATAAGGAGTTTCTGAAAGGTGGTAAAAAGTTTTTGAGCTAATTAAAAACTAGACAACGGTTTAGTGGGGCTGAAGACAGAATCAGAATCAGAAACGAGAAACAAATTTTTACAGTGGACCTGTTGAGTAATGCTCTTGAAGTAAAAATTGTAATACGTTCACATTTGACAAGATGATAGAAAATAAATACATATTCCAAGATACCCTATTTCAGATTTCACGAAAATATGAATTTAAGGAGATAAATACCATTTAAAACTTTATAACTTTTGTCAATT
Source organism: Rhamnusium bicolor (assembly GCA_029963845.1). Lineage (NCBI taxonomy): Eukaryota > Metazoa > Arthropoda > Insecta > Coleoptera > Cerambycidae > Rhamnusium > Rhamnusium bicolor. The sequence continues at coordinate 212,369 of JANEYF010004174.1, forward strand.
TGTAACACTTTCAGATTTGACAATTAGAATTTAACAGGGTGAAACACCCCAAAACATTTAAAAATTTATAACTTTTGTCGTACAATCTGTAACACCTCCCCAATTCACAAGATGATAGAAAATTAATATTCCAAGATACGTCTTTTCAGATTTGACTAAAATATAAATTTTAGTGGGTGAAATACTCCAGAAACTATATAAAACTGATACAACTTTTGTTATGTATCTTGTAACACCTTCAGATTTACTAATTAAAATTAATTCCTTTAGATCTTTTATTTCACAATTATGACATTTCCTCTACCAGATATATTTCATTAAAAAATGTACTGCCCAAGTAACAACTCTAAGATACTTTTGATTTATTTAGGTTTTAAAAGTGCTTTAACATGTTCAATAAAATGATAGTGGTTTTAAAATTACCTTAAGATAAACTAAAAGTTCTTAAAGACCACTGATTCTTATGCAAAGGATTTAATGCACTCTTTAAATTAAAATAAAAAAACTGTTTGCTCCTAATGCCCTATTGATCTTATACTAGTTTTATAATACTCTTGACATTGGCTATTTTAAAACTAATTTGCCTTTTTAAATAATTAAATAGCAAGTTGGTTTTAAAACAATCCATTTTGGAACAAATAGTTTTAATGTAGTTTTATGGAGTATCCTAGATGTAGTCATTAAAACCCATTAAGAAAACTATTTTATCTTAAGCCTATATGCTCCATGAAATTCCATATTAAATCCTAAAACATAGTTTTTACTTTTTAAAGAGTAAATTAAGAATATTTTAAAGTTCAAAGGTTTTAATTTAGTCAATTTGATTAAAAGAAATGCCTGTTGGATTTTTGATGACTTTATTAAAACTAATTCTACCCCCTCCATAATCGGAGAAAGCACGCCATCTGCTCAATAAACTGATTGCTGATTTAGTGAACCAGTGCAGTCCGTGTACCTACTTTATGCATGAATGAAAACTAGAAGACATATTTAAAATGGAAAATATTAGTGACAAGTATTTTAAATTAAAACGAAGTCACTAAATCCGGCAATCACAAAACCGGCACAATTTTAAGGTTAGGATTTCATACGCGCGCCAGATCCCTTTAAATCAATAAGGCCACGAGTTTGAACATATTAAAGCAACTCAGTTTTAAAAGGAAGAGTAAATAAATGTCTGGGAGAGTAATTGTACTTAAAGTGGTAAATAAAACGCTATTTTAAGTCTTGTAAGATTTAAAATGTTCTATTAACTTGCAATCAGTTTTTATCTAGACCACGCCATTTTTTATATAAGATACAGACCCGCCATGATGAATATTTTCAACAGCCAAAGAAAAAAATATTATTGAAATATATGCGCTTTACATCCTCTTAAATAACTGAAGGACGGTGTGTCCAAACATGCAATTTAATAAAAAAAAATGCATTTGTATGTTTAGATGCAAAATAAAAATTGACGATATTTTTAAAAACATTTTTAGATAATAAAAAAAAACCATTATCTTGGTGGCGCTCGTGTTATATAGAAGTATTTTATTATATTTTGTCAGAAAAGTGCCATCCGTTGGTAATTTTTACCAGAATAGTTTGCATTTGAATATTATTTTTGATCAGCTTTATATGCGTTACGTTTAAAATATTACCACTCTGCCCCATTAGAGACTTGCCGTTGTTTTAACTATTTCACGCATAGAGTTGTCCGACTTTAAAACAAAATAAAACCCTTTTAGGATTAATTATAATGATTCTCAAGGCAATTTAGTCTGCTGCAATTTTATTTTAAATGCAAAACGTAAATTTAAGGTTGCCTTGAAGAACTCTTTAAGAATATGAAATTAAAACTAAATGGTTTTTAATATAGTTTTAAAATTTTGTCTTCAAGACCCTTTTTGGCTAGAAGCTGCTTCATGGTGATCCTAAGCTTGTCTTGAAGATCATTTGGTTTTATTCGAAGTTTTATTGTATAATTTTAAAGCGACCTTGGAGATCTTAATAAGAGCATTAGTGTTACCTGGGTGGAAAGATTGAAGAAGAAATATGTGCTAATTTTAAAGGTATAAAACAATTAAATTGGGTATTAGTGATTTTTATGGACGATAAGATACCAGTTTGATTCTAACTGAGCATCACACGTATGTATAGTATACATATCATTTATTGACGATGAATACAATCTTACCTACCTATTTCACCTCAATACACTGAACTTTCATAAAGAATGCGCAATGATCTTAAGTACCTACACTTCGGTTTTTCTGTAAATGAATAATCTAGTTTCTAATAAGCTTAAACAATTCACTTGAAAAATATTAAAACATTTCGTTATATTTAAACAGTGCAAACAGTTTTTCATTTTGCATGTACTATATTTTGCAATAAACTTGATTTAAAGCACATTTTGTTATTAACAACGAAGAAAATAAATTTGGTATTTTGGCAAACAGTCAACAGTCTTGATGAGCGGATAAACAAAAAATATAAACAATATCACTCGTATATCAGTAAAGTTGTAAAAAAATGCATCCAGGTCATAAAACAACCGGTCAGATAAAGTACTAAAATTTTTGTAAATTAACCATGCACTGCTAAGTGAGAGTATACTTATTGTACTATTTGCACTCGTATATTGCCGACTGTAGATATTTCCTAAGTAACAATTTTATTTTTAAAATGCTCTATAAGATATCCTCAAAGCTTATTTTTAAGACTATTAATAAACGCAAATAGTCTGAAAGAACTTCATATAACTGATTTAAAACCCTTATAAGAGTATACCTTAGTACACCTAGTGGGCCTACATGCCTCTTTTTAAAACTACTATTAAAACTTTCAAGTTTTAATGAATTATCTAAATCTTTACTCGTAGGGTATCTGAAGAGTATTATAAAACCATACTTGGTTTAGGCTAATTACGTTATAAAACGTAAAAGACACACACAAATACTTTGAGTGGACGTTTTGTGTTTAATGAAGTAAACATAAATGCAAATATAATGCTACGCTCACTTGACCCACGCACCACTATATTGTATAAGGGCCTCATACATAGTTATAAAATGAACATATGGCGACAACTAAGAACGATTCACCTTATAGATGGACTACTTATAATGAAGTACTGAGACTTCTAGTGGGCTAAAATTTTCGACGACGCTAAGTCGTGGGTTAGATAGTGCTTAAAAATTCATGCACTTCCTATAAACACAAATAAAAAAAAATATATGGGTAATTTTTTAACAAATCGGTAGCATCCTCCCATAATATGGTTCACTGTAAATTGTTTTTATAAATCATTTTATTAGATACAAATTACATTTCTTTTTTCAGTCCGGAACATTCCCAATATGGGTAACCGTTATACATCTCTTAATACGAGAAATAATGGCGACAGTTCGTATAAACCCTATTAGTTTTGAACATTTCTACTTCAAATATGTTTTGTCTTAAAATGCCTATTAAGTTACCAATTGCTCTTTAAGTTACCAATTGCTCTTTAAGTATGTCGATTTTTTCTTGTAAAAGTATATCTTAAGCCTCATTGGCCTTATCATATTGCTTGAAACTTGTAGGCGGATCTTAAAATTCATTTTAAACCCTTTGAGCACATAACACAACCCTTTAAAATCTATAGGATATATGATGCCTGGATAACAACCTAAAAATTCAGTTTTCGTGACGCTACATACGTCAGTGCGTTAGTTTTGCTATAGTCGGGACGGTGTAAGATTGCAACTTTCTTGAAAGAGCCAAAATCATAAATAATTTTATTCGTTTCAGTTGTCAGCAGACCAGTTGTGCGTAGGTTTACACAATAAGCGACTTATTTACAACTACGTTGTTGGATGTTTGTATCGTAAGATTGTTGAACAGTGAATCTCAAACAGTAAATTAATATCTTTGTGCTTTTATTTTGATATTCATTCAATCATTTATATCCTGTTTTCTATTATTCCTAAAATTAACATTAAAGATTAGAATAATATGTAGTGACATTTATTAAAATTAGCTATTTTTAACAAAAAATATTTTGAGCAAGTAAAATTTTGCGTCCCTGATATAGAAAATTTATTTACGTAAATTGAATAATACCTAAAAGTTCTAAGAAAATAATATATTCTTGCCCAAAAACATAAATAAATTCTTCATTTTATATTTTCCTTAACTTAGAGTAGCCTAAATGGTAACACGTCCACAGGAAATTATCTTTAACAACTCTTTGGATGTTGTGACGGTCTCTGAAACGTGGCTCTCAAATGACGTTATGTCCAGTACTGTGGACATTAGGGGATATTCTTTATTTCGTAAAGACCGCGCAGGTAGAGGTGGGGGTGTAGCAGTGTACATTCGTGAAGAACTTAAATGCCAAGTAATTCAATTCGATTTTGATATTAATGAAAAGGGTATCGAGAGCTTATGGCTTAATCTAAAATTTCACAGTACAAATTTAGTTATTGGTACAATTTACCGTCCTCCCACAGTAAACAACTCAGATTTAATCAGTCTTATAGACAATGTGTTACCTTTCCTATTACCTATGTATGATAACATTGTTGTTTTGGGAGATTTCAACACGAATTTTTTTAATGTTGGAAATAAAGTATCTGAGTGCTTCAACACATACGGCTTTCACGAGCTAATTAGTGAACCTACAAGAATTACCCAGTATTCTGCAACTTTGATTGATCAAATTTTTATAAATAAAAATATTTCTAACTTTGCTGGAACGCTTAATGCTGACTTGGTTACTGACCATATGTTAATTTTCTGTGAATTGCACTTATCGATCCCTAAGTATGCGCAAAAATATGTTACATATAGAAACTTTCATGATTTTAACTACAATAATTTTCTTTCTGACTTACAATCAATACCTTTTGATGATGTTTTTTACTTGCCCTATATCGAGGATAAAGTTAACCTTCTCACTAATTTTATTATAAATCTATTTGACATTCATGCACCTGTATGTACGAAAAGAGTAAGTAAGCCGCATGCTCCTTGGCTAACTGACACGATTAAACTGATGATAAGTGATCGCGAGAAAGCTCTGTCAAAATATAAAGCCAATAATACCCCGGCAAATTGGTCTAGTTATAAAACAAAAAGAAACTTTGTGCTAAATGCAATTCGTAAAGAAAAAGCAGCGTATCTTTCGTTTTTAGAGGGGCAAAAATCCTCAGAACACCTGTGGCGTGCGCTGAGAGCTATGAATGTTTATTCAAGTGATAATAAAAATTCGCTAAATTCCTTTTTAAAGCCAGACCTGGTTAATGACCACTTTTTATCGATTTTTAACGATAATGCTTGTCCTGAAAATGTTGCACATTTTAACTCAAACACATTTAATGAAAACATTACTTTTAAGTTCAATTTAGTTGATGAATCTACTATAATAAATGCAATAAATGGTCTCAAATCGAATGCAAGTGGTATTGATGGTATTAATCTAAATATGCTATTACTATGTGCTCCTGTCATTATGAAACATTTGTTGCGTATAATAAACTGCTGTTTAGAGATGGGTTATTTTCCCAGTGCATGGAAGACTGCTTTCATTTTTCCTTTGCCGAAGGTCCCAAATCCAGTGTCTGTAAATGAACTGAGGCCCATAAGTCTTCTCCCAATATTATCAAAGATTTTGGAAAAAATTGTCTATGTACAAATAAATGAATATTTTTCAAAAAATAACATTATTCCAAAACACCAATCAGGTTTTAGAAAGGCTCATAGTACAACAACTGCATTACTAAACCTTCATGATACTATTATCACAAATCTAGACAAAAAACTTGCGACAGTACTCATTATGTTAGATTTTTCCAAAGCATTTGACACCATCAGTTATGAACTCATGTATGCTAAACTGAAGTATTATGGTTTTGACCCCATTGCACTGTTATTTTTTGAAAACTATTTAAAATCAAGGTCTCAACTAGTGCGAATTGGAAGCACTGAATCCTCTGTTGGAAATGTATCATCGGGAGTTCCACAAGGATCAATTTTAGGTCCCTTGCTTTTCATTGTATACACGGCTGACATGTATAATAAAATAAAACATATGTCTATGCAGACTTATGCGGATGATACCCAACTGTTGTTTCACTTTAATAGCGACAATTATCACCAAGCAGCTCTTAGTATTAATCAAGACCTTAGTTATATTGAAAGGTATGCTTCTGAAAATAACTTAAAGCTCAACGCGTCGAAATCCTCCGCTATGCTCTTTACTTCTGCAGCTAAATATATTCAGCTAAAGTCTAGCATTACTTTAAGAATAAGTGATGATCTAATCAGTTGGTGCGATTCTACAAAAAATTTAGGACTTTTATCTGATATTAATCTTCGTTTTACTAAACATGTAAGTAATTTAATACAGAAAACTTATCTACGCTTAAGACTTCTATATGCAAATAAAAAAATTTTAAATTTCAAATTAAAGAAAAAACTTTGTGAGAGCCTTGTATTGTCCATTTTTATTATTGTTATATCGTTTATTATCCTTGTCTTGATATGGTCAACAAGAAACGTATTCAAAAGGTACAAAACACTTGCTGTCGATATGTTTTTGATCTTAGAAAATTTGATCATATCTCTAGTAAAATTAATCAGATACAATGGTTAAATATGGACAATTTATTTAAGTATTTTATTTTGGTTTTTGTTCACAATTTATACACAACTTCAACACCCCTCTACCTTAAAGAAAAACTGATTCCGAGAAGTACTATTCATAATGTTAATGTTCGTGGCAGAGACACATTAACAATGCCTCTGCATAGCACTTCCATGTTTCAGAGATCATTTTCGTACAACGCAATTTATTTATACAATCAACTAAACCTAGATTTTAAAAAAGTATACCGTTCCTAATTTTAAAAAGAAACTCAAAAAAATATCTTTTAGATCAGCAGTTACTTGGCAACTCATTTTAATTCTTGATATTTTTTTTCTCTTTTTTTTTCTTACTATTTGTTTGCATAATTTTTGGGATAATCTACTCATTACTTTTACGTTTTTACTTTCTTTCTTTCTTTCTTTTTTTCATTTTTTCAATTTAATGTTACTATTATTTATATTTAAGTTCTTTTATGTAATTATTTATATTGGGTTAAGTGTAAGAATAGCCCTAGAGCTAAACTTCGCCCAGGGAGTAAATTAATTAATGTAAATTTATTAATTTAATAAAGACGTTTTATTATTATTATTATTATTATTATAATTGTGAAATTATTTATTCGAAAATAGTCATATTAAAACAATTATGAATCAATCGAAAGAAAAATATTTAACTCAAGACTCGATTCGAGATAAACATTACTTTATGCTAAAGATGGAGAATTATTTCATCCACGAAAAGGAAAAAGGCGGACCCTTGCTTCCAGTTCGAACTGTACAACAGCAAACATCTGACCTTCGTGGAATTTCGACTCAATCCTCCTAACTTGGATTTAACAGCTATAAAGTTTTGTTGAGGGCTTGACAAATGCCTTGATAAATCAGGTATAAGCTAATAATGACTTAGAGATAATTTAGTTTTGATGTAACTTCTTGAAGACTTTTTAAAACTTTCTATAATGCAAGACTATCTTTAAGTGTACTTGGCATATAATAAATCTGACATAATTCACTAGTTATGAGCTGGTCATTATAAAGCGCTGATAAAACTTAAATAAATCTAAAAGGTATTTAAACTGTTACTTGGGTTATTCGATACGTAATCTTTATTCGAATGAGTAGTTTTTCTATGTGAACTGTATTATTTTTTACAAATATTTTGTTTTAATTGCATGACTAACGTTATTTAGATATACATATCCAGCCAACCTACTTGATACATGACTAGCAGTATGCGAAGTTGACAGTTGCCCGTCTAAATACGAAGTCCAAACGAACGTTACGATTGCGTCAGGGCGCTTGCTGGGAGGTGCATACGAGATAAAGTAGAATCAGTATCGCCAAAGTCGTGGTGAAGAGTATTGCTTGTTCATCTAAAGAAATCTTTGCGTATTAACGTATTTACTATAATTATCTGAATGTTTCACAATTTCGGTGTTTTTTCCGAGACGCCACAGATAGTAAAACATTAAAATTATGAAAAATATCAGAACAGCACACAATCAAATATTGATTTTTTTTCGAAACACAAAGTAATCCTAAAAATATAAATTAACATTCTCATAAATGATGAAGAAAAATAATACCAACTCTAAAAAAAATAAAATAATACGTAAATAAAATTAAATAATTCAAATTAGATGCTCAAAGAGAGCTTCTTGAGGAAGGCAATACCCTAACCTACTATAAAAGCACCTTCTAACATTCGCGCTTTCAACAGACGGGCGAATATAAACTGCGCATACCGCTAGTCGTGTATCTAGTGGGTTGACTCGATCTGCAAGTCTCTCTATATATTTGTTGCAATTTATGTATTATTAGTTACATTTACATTATACTTGTGACCCATGTAAATATACGTTGTAACTTACATTGAATAATCAATTCAATTCAGACGGTTTAGATTTCTTCAGCTGAATATTTAATAAAATAACGGCCTTATATCCAACATCTAGTATTTTTACTTTCTCATAAAAGTCGAGTTTAAAAAGTTGAGGCGATTTTCTTGTGGACTATTAAAATATATTTTTGAAGAACTTTTTACAGCCAGTATATACATGCATACATAATTTATTTTTCTTACATTTCACTTTACAATATTATTTATTATATAGAATTCATGCACGATGGTTGCTCAATGCTCCATTCTACCTAATAAGTACACTTTGATATGATTAAAATCTAAAATGTATACATTACTGTTACATTGACTGTCACTTAAAATATATTGATAATAACGTATTTCAAATGATGATAAATATAAATATACTTTTACATTTATCTCTTATTGTATCTTAAATTATGTAACGTTACGGGAAATAAATGTATTACTTTTTGAATGTGTGGATAACTATGTATTCAATATCTAGTTTTAGATTTTTTCCTTTGACAAAGTCAAATAAGTAGATATGTTATAAGAGCTGATAAGCTTTTGTAATAAACGACAGGAAAAAAGTTGTATTGAAATCCGTTTCACAATGTTTTAAACTCATATATCTGAAAATAGTTTGTTGTATGTGCATTATCAACTGTTTACTACTTGACTTCGGATATCAGCGAGTCATTCCAGTGTTGTCTGCAGGAACCTTGATAGGAAATGCAAGTTTATGCTATGTGAATTTGTTTACATTGTATATATTTTTATATAACTATATTAAAACCAATTCGTTTATGTATTTTCATTAACTAGTAATTTAAAAAAACCTTCTATGTATCTAAAAGAATTAGATTGATTATAAATCTAAATTCATTTAATAATATAAAACTGATTGCAAATTATGTGGTTGCATAGACAATGGAATATTCTCTAACGCGAAATTGTGCACCCCTTTTTTTAGCCTTTATTATAGCATATAAGAAAACCCCACAAATAGACAGTAAATTAAGGTAAGTAGTAAATTTTCTGTAGATTTAGATTATGCTATTGGGAAAACAATTGAACATCGCATTAAATAGTTATTGACCACACTTTTTTTTTTAATAAAACTATGTTATATTTTTAAAATGTTCATTATTTTCTGATTTCGAAAATATATACTTATGATATAATATCTCTTGCAGTTTTGGAAATATTTAAAAAAATATATCTTCATTTCTAATAAATAAAAAACGAATGAAGAAAAATTAACTCATCAAATTTATTATTTTAAAATATAAAATCAACATTAAAACAAACAAATAAATAACTATATAACTAATAAAAGGGAAGGAAATTATAGATATTGCTCAAAATGCCTTCCGTTATTTTCAAAACATAATCGATATATTTTTTCTAAATTTTCTATACTATTTTTAATCAAGTGATTATTATTATTTAAATATTTTATTTCGTTTACTGTTCTCTCCCGTAAAAAGTCTGTATCTTCTGGACTGTCTTCATGAACCTTATTCTTCAGGTAGTCCCACAAGAATGTGTCCAAGACAGTTAGGTCTGGTCTATTTGCGCATCTTATTGTCCCTTGTCTGCCTACCCACTCTTCTTATCTATTATTTAAAAAATTTCTAACTGTAGCAATATTATGGAGTGTAGATCCGTCTTGCTACCATATTATAGCATTGTCATATTTAGGAATCTGTTGCTGCAAGATATTTTCTATTTCGTTCAATAGAAACTGATCATGTATTTCACCATTTAGATTCCTTTCATAAAATATTGGCCCCAGGATTTTGTTCTCCAATATACCACACCAAACGTGCAGGGATCTCCTCCCTTGTGTTTTTACTTCTGCTATAGAATGTGGGTTTTCTGTTGCCCAATAGCGTTTGTTTTGTCTATTAAACATACTGGATGTGGTGAATGATGCCTCCTCACCCATCCAAAGAATTTTATAGAAAAAATTAGGATTATTATTCATTTATCATTATTTCTGAAAAGGCATATCTCTGTTCAATTTGTCCGACAGTTAACTTACTTTACTTAACTTATACGCTCTAAATTTATTATTTTTTAAAATCTTATGGATCAGTCCATGCGAACATCTTATATCTTTTTGGACGGTTGATATAGAATAGTTGGAGTTTTTTTAAAAATAGAGAAGAATTTCCAAATCTCTTCACGGTTTGAATTCCTTCTTTTTATTTTTTGAGGGAACCGACTTCTCTTAGTTTCTTGGCGATCCTTGATAACGTCATTCCTGACGGATATCTTCTATCAGGAAATTTTCGAGTATATTCTCGTCTTGCACGCAACATATTTTTGTTATTTTCACAATACATTGACAATATATCGTAACGTTCAACCTCAGAAAATTGCATGTTTTTATATAAACGAACACTTACAAACGAGACAATTACAAATACTCTCATTGAAACAGTTGAAAAACGCTCTTGCTAACTTGAATTTAAAATGAAGGTGGACCGCAGATATTTTCTTATATATTTCCAAAACTACAAGAGATAATGTATCATAAGTATATATTTTCGAAATCACAAAATAATGGACGTCTTAAAAATATAGAAATATGCATAGTGTTCTATTTAAAAAAACATAACTGTGGACAATAACTATTTAATGCGATGTTCAGTTGTTTGTCCAATAACATAACAATAACAAAAACTTTTCTATTTATGATTTTTTCGTATGTGCTATAATAAGGGCTAAAATAGGGGTGCACAATTTCGCGTGAACACCCGGTACATGTATGTGATTTTTTCATGAATTTCTACCCAATACGCCACCAACTTCACATCTTATGCTGACAAGATGGGCCGTTTAGCTGAACGCAGCATCGTATTACTACAGAAACTTTGACGATATAAAAAAGAGTTGTACTACAATTTATTGCATAGTTATTGTCGATCTCAATGTCTAGAAAGATTTAGATTTTATACAATCAAGCTTTTCATGAATCCCTCTCGCTATGGAATAACTTGAACGTCGACCAAAAACAGGACAATTTACCATAATCGATGCGATGAATGTACGAATGTCCCCCTATTTTAAATATGCGATAATAATTTCTGTCGAGATAGAACGTTCGTTTTCAACATATAAATGAATTTTTGCAAGCAGGCATCGGATTTTAACGAAGAAAAATTGTTGATGTAGACTACTAATGCCAATATACTTTCTACCTCCACTAGTCATTTTTAAATCCTCCACACTACAAGATAAACCACTGAAAGATATTAGTTTACAGCAATAGTTTAAAAAATATATGGTTTTAATTGATATACAAATTAATAACAAATATTCCCTTGCGCTGACCCTGTTTTTGACGTCATGACTGGCCGATACCCAAAATCTATTCATTACAGATGAACTTATGTTGGAGTTGCAATTTTAAGTAAAACTAGTAAGGACACGCTTTACGAACCTTTAATACTATACAGAAAGTTTTCTATAACCAAAACATGTTTTGAATTTACATATTGTACAATAATATTAATAAATTATTACAGTAGTATAAGCTCCGCTATAAAATGTAGGGCAATGCCCCCCATATCCAAAAAAATCTAAATGCCAAGAGAGTTACTTGGGTGATTTTGAGGACGTCTAAAAAAATATTTTTTACAAAACATCACAGTACAAAGTTAGTCAAATAAGCATCCACAGTGCAGATAGTACAATAATTATACTCTCCCTTTTCCAGCAGTGGTTAATTTATCCAAAATTTTAGTACCTTAATCTGACTGGTTGTTTTATGGCCTTGATATATTTTTTTACAGCTTTACTAAAATAAGAGTGATATTGTTTATATTTCCTCTTTGCCAACTCAGTAGTACTGTTGACTGTTTACCAAATTGCCAAACTTATTTGCTTCATTATTAGCAAAAATAGTTATTTATGATACAAGCGTTAAAAATGACTTTTTAATTTGTGAGTGGAGAAGTTTGCGAAACGAGCGTAAGCGAACAAAATAAAGTCATTTTTAACACTTGTATCATACAATGTTTTTTTCTACAAACACCATTAAAAGAACAATAAAGTTTCTTTAAAAAAGATTTCAAATCCTTTTAATGGTTACCTCATAATTCTAGTAGTTTGTAGGATTTATGAAGCGAATCGATTCCTCAAGAAATTGAAGAAGCAGCTACAAGGGCAACTTTAGATTTGTTGCCCACAAAATCCAAACAACAATATGAATTAGCGTACAAACGATTTGTGGAATGGTGCGATCGGAACAATGTTGCAGGCAAGTACAGTGAAAATGTAATGTTGGCCTATTTCGAGCAAAATTCTAAAATTTGGAAGCCTTCGACGCTTTGGGCACATTTTTCAATGATAAAGGCTATGTTAAATGTCAAGAACAATCAAGATATAAGTAAGTTTTATAAACTCATCGCATTTTTGAAGCGCAAAGGAGAAGGATATCGTCCAAAAAAATCAAACATTTTTACATGCCAAAATATTGATAAGTTTATTGCAGAGGCGCCAGATGACAAGTATTTGATGTTTAAACTAGCTGCTGTAATGGGTATATTAGGCGCGTGTCGCCGTGAAGAACTTTGTCAAATGACTTTAAACAATATTGAGGATTTAGGAAATACACTAGTGGTAAACATTCCAGATAGCAAGAGTAGAGTTTCAAGAACCTTTACTGTTATTACTGAGACTTATATTGACTTATATCATAAGTACTTAGCATTACGTCCAACTCATGTCAATCTTTTTATTAAATACACTAGTAACAAATGTACGATTCAACCTGTTGGAATAAATATTTTTGGAAAGATGCCTACAGATATTGCAAGATTTTTGAAATTACCAAATAGGAACTTTACACCGGACATTGTTTCCGTCGGACATCCACCAGCTTGTTAGCAGACTCTGGTGCAAATTTATATACAATAAAAAGACATGGAGGATGGAAAAGTTCGAGTGTTGCAGAAGGATACTTGGAAGATTCGTTAGGAAACAAAAAGAGGATTGCTTGTCACATTCTTCCAAATAATTGCCCTTCTTCTAACAATTCAGAAATAGAGCATATTAATAGTATTTCCTCCACTGCTTCAAGTTCAACTTCAACAATTTCTTCTTGTGAAGTAGCTTCCTCACAAGGTATAAATATTACTAATTGCTCCCAATTGTACAATTAATATAAATATTTCTAAATAACTTGTAATTTTTTGTTAATAAATATATAAATGTCATTATGACAAACGACTTGTCATTTTACTTTTTGCACTAGTGTTAAAAGAAAATCATGTGATCATTTTTAACGCGAGTTTATACAATATTACATTTTTAATTCAAGTATGCCGTGTTAAAAATTTAGTTTTTAATGGTGTTTGTAGAAAAAGTAAATTATATTTACTTCTTTAAGTCAAGTTTATTGCAAAATAAATACATGCAAAATTAAAAACTATTTGTACTGTGTAAAAATAACGAAATGTTTCTATATCTAAATATTACTAATTGCTCCAATTGTACAATTAATATAAATATTTCTAAATAACTTGTAATTTTTTGTTACTAAATATATAAATGTCATTATGACAAACGACTTGTCATTTTACTTTTTGCACTAGTGTTAAAAGTAAATCATGTGATCATTTTTAACGCGAGTTTATATAATATTACATTTCTAATTTAAGTATGCCGTGTTAAAAATTTAGTTTTTAATGGTGTTTGTAGAAAAAATAAATTAAATTTACTTCTTTAAATCAAGTTTATTGCAAAATAAATACATGCAAAGTTAAAAACTATTTGCACTGTGTAAATATAACGAAATGTTTCTATATCTTTTAAATGAATTAGATTACAGAAAAAATGCAGTATGGGTACCTCAGATCATTTCGCATTCTTTATAGAAAAAGTTCAGTGTATTGAGGTGACATGTAGGTATGTGAGATTATATTCATTACCAGTAAAGGAGTAAATGATACTATATGTTAGATGTTCAGTTCGAATCAAACTGGTAAGGTGATGACGTCTTACCATCCATAAAAATTACTAAAATGGAACTAATACCCAATTTAATAGTTTTATACTTTTAAAATAAACACTAATTTCTTTTTTAGTTTTTTCAATATATTATTTAATGAAATATTTCCAGGAGGAAATCTCTTTCCCTTCAGGTACAAACTGTGAAAAAATTAACGAATTAATATTAGACTTTTAAGTTTATAAAACCGTTAAGCATCAATATTAAGGTTAATCATTACATAGATAATTTGAGGATTTTTCCTTTAGAACATTTATAAAAGAACATTAAGTATTAAGAAGTTGGAGAACTTTCAATTTTATTAATCAAAATTTTGTCGGCTACTTGCTCTCATTCATCATTTTATATTATTCTCTGACGATAGTTCAGTCATGTCATCTGATTTATTATACTGGGTGTCCGCTTGAAAACAGTAAGTCTTTTATTCTTGTAGAGTTCACGTAATTTATTTGCATCAAAACATCTTTTGGATAAGGTGTTCCCAAAGATTGTATTATGTTATAAGTAATTAAAGCAAATTTTGCATCAATACATAAAGGTATACCATTAATAATGGCCGCAAGATACAACCTTGGGGCATAGCTACTGTCATTTTAATATTTCATAGCCGATTTCTAAGTTTTCAAACTATATTTATAAGTTTACTTGTATGCACTTAATATCCACGGATGGATCAGTCCTCTTCTGGGTCATTTATTTATAATAGAATTTGATGAACAACACCCTGACTTTTAAGACTACTATTGCTTGAGTAAATATTTTCTGCCGACCGTGTTTTTTTCTTATTATATATTAACGTTTTTCGCTTGAAATTTTTATTCGAATGAAAAATAAAAAATCAAACTCTCATCTGCTCCTAATGATATAACTAACTAGGCACGATTCTTGTTTGGTCGAAGATACTGTCAAGCTCCCAATTTCTTGTTCAGATTTCATCAGATGCGCAATACCCTTTCGGTACTTCCAATATTACAGCAAAATCTATTTGTTTTTCTGAAAATCACTGAATAGTTTCAGTTTCTCACCAAAAACTTGTTAGAATTTATTGAATGTTTCTCAGATGGTAGTTGGCATTTACAAAAGGAATAAATTTCAACATTTGCCAAAAATGATTCTCAAACTCGATTCGGGGTAGTCACCAATAAGATTTAATTGTAATGCTAAGAAACCACCTACTATAAAGTCATCAACCAATACGAGTTATATAATTAAACGACGATCTTTTCCCCTATAGTGATTTTATTGTTGTGGACCAACTTTCTAGATGAGATTGACAAGCAGTTTTAATATTTTTATCCTGTCACACCTTTTCATTCGTATATATAAATTAACTTAGCCATGTTTCTCCAAATAATCATCATGTGTAGCACTACACTCCAAATAGGGTCCTGGCTTCCTTTAGTTTTGTCTGCCATTCCTATCCCATTTAATATTAGACAAATTAGTATTAGACATTTAAGTGTCGATTTGCTTGGTGGCCTTGACGACTTCAACTTCCCACTGCAGCCTAGATCTACTGGGCCTCCTTCTTTCTCCCTGAGATATCGAAAAGCATACGTTGTGGGGATGTTTCTATCGTTGGCTAGCGTTAAGTATCCTGCCCACTGTACCTATTTTAATATTCGTGACGACATATTTTTCTCCAGCTTGGCTGAGTTATTGGTACAACTCAAAATTGTACTTGCGACGCCATATTCCGTTCTCGCATACACCGTAATGGGAATGGTAATGGTAATAGTGGGGAAGGCTGACGCCTGGCAAGGTCAGGATGTCACTCATTGCGAGGGAGCTCATCAGCTCATCTCCTCTCTTAGAAGCGCCTCAAAACCGAAGATACTATGTCTCAGGCGCCCAAATGCCTCACACTGTCTCAGGAAGTGATAAGACGTTTCTTCACCACTCCCGCATCCGGGACATGTAGGGCCTTCGTCAATACCTATCAATGATAGATGCCTCCTAAGTCTGCAGTAGACTGTCAGAACTTCGATTAAAAGATTCAGAGTCTTCCGACTCCGGCCCAATAACCAGGTCGATCTCGATTTGTTCGGCCCCATCACAAAATCTCGAGTTTGCCTGCAGGCCTTGTTGGTCCACCAATACTTCCTCAGTGTCTCAGGTCCTACTCATTGAGGGCCGTTGTGACCTGCCTTCTTGTAATGACTGACATAGGCTCAGGCTCGAGACAGGGTTCCTCGGCTCCAAGTCTAGCCAAATCATCGGCCTTCTCGTTGCCTGGAACTCCGATATGTCCTGAGATGGGTCTCACTTGTTTATGCCTGGCAAGCTCTTCTAGGGCGTCCCCACACTCCTGGACGAGAAGTGATCTCGTCCTGGGGGAGCACACTGCTTTTAGAGCAGCCTGGCTATCGGAGCAGATGTATACCATCTCTTCCGTCCCATTTCTAGCCTCAGCCTTACCCGCCATTGCTAGGATGGCGTAAACCTTTGCCTGGAAGACCGTGGTGTATAAACCTAAAGCAAAGCTCTTCTGTCCTCCTTTGCCTTCCAGATATATTCCCGCCCCGGAGGACGGTCTAGTGGCCATCCGAGATCCGTCAGTGTAGCACACCAGAGAGTCCGGGGGAAGTCAATTCTTCCTTCACTGCACTCCTCCCTACTGGGAAAAATGAGAGTATATTTCCTTTCCAACCTTAGCTAATCTTTCGCTTCTCTTACCTTTACAACAGGGATGGGGATTTCCCTCCCCGCCAGTCCAGCAATTGCTGCGTGACGTTCAGCTCTGCCTGAACACTGCCAGATCCTAGAATCCCGCATTCTCAGATAGGCTACCATACCCTCCATCATTATCCACGAGGGACAGTGTTGGCAAGCCTAGCAGAACCTCCGGAGCAGCTGTCGGTATCGTCGTCATTGCGCCAGTGATCCCTAGGCAGGCTAGTCTCTGGGCTTTTGCCTGCTTTTGGGGCATGATCACTCTGTCCAAGCACATATACCGTAAAATATTATACAAATTATTTTACTCTCAAAGGTGAACAGGAATATAGAGTCTTCGTTGTTAAGTACCCAGGTTTCTAACGCTATATGAAAACTGGCAAAATGAGTATTTTGTATATCTGTAATTTTATTTTTCATATTTTTTATTTAATTACGGTTCTGCAGGTGCTTTCGCAGTCCATAAAAACACTTATTTGCCAGAATTATTCGTCTCTCTATTTCGTTCGTGATGTTATTTTCTGTGGAAAAGCCCAAAAATTACCTTTAATCAGTGAAATGTAATATAAATTTGTGAATTGTGCAACTGATCTAACTACTCTTATAGAACATTCTGATATTAAAACGTACTATGTGAAAAATGTTGATCGGCTCGATGGTGCGAGGAGCAGTAGCGCGTGCTTTCACCCGATTTTGAACCTGGGTGGATTGGGTGAAAGCAATTCCATTTCTCGCAGAGTATTCCATAACTGCTTTCTACTTATTTGAGTACACATCGTCTTCATCTTCTTTAAATGTACTTGAATTTTTATTCAGGTTGGGCATTAATTTATCTGTTGAAATAAAACGAACGAATTTATCTTCTGAAGGCATTTCTGTTGTCTTCATGTATAATTATATGTTTTCTTTCTCGAAATGGTTTTGGTGTCTCCCACTTTTTCTTTCATTTAAGAAACTGTCAATTTTCAAACTGTTGTCATGTGACATTGCATTGCTGATTGGCAATGCAAGAAAATATTTGCTGACTTGTTTCACAGAAGAAAACTGAATCACTGGTTATTTTCACTCATATAGTACGTTTTCGATATCAGAATGTTCTATAATAGTAGTTAGATCAGTTGCAAAATTCACAAATTCATATTGGATTTTACTGATTAAAGGTAATTTCAGAATAATGATAACCCATTAAATGTTCCTCAGTTCTAGGCATTATTATTGACAAAATCAGTAATTAGAAAAGAAGGACTACCACAAATTCCCTTTAATATTCATATAATAAATCTTAGATAATGATAACACATCATTTAATATTTACAATAAAATATCAAAAAGTTCTCAGTTTCATGACACTATTATAAAAAACACTTCGGAAGAAACGGTACCCCCATGGAATGAGTGCCATATAATTACTTTGGAAGACATAGATTTGGATGAGCACAGTCTAAATTAAGGACAGAATTTGATAATGATTACTACCTATTACATTCAGGCCATTAATAAACAATTATTTGAGGACCAAACTTTAAATAGAATTCTCAATGACACTTTTTCTCGGCATAACCACATGAAATTCCATGATTAAAGAAAATCAGGCATTATCAGATGTTGAATAGTTTAATTACCTGATTAATTCTTTAAAAGATACTCCTCTATCTTGTTAAATGTGCTCCTTTTTTGTTGTACAGGATTATCCAACGAAAAGGCCCACACCTATATTTTATTTATTTTTCGAGAAGAAAATGTTTTGAATAAAAGTTGTAGTGAATCAAATGATCTCTTTTAGAATCCCTGCAAAGAGTATACAGGTAGTCTCATAAAAGCGGGACAAATCAAACTAGTATTTTTTAAATGGAACACCCTATACTTTTTACATTTCAGAAATCTGTTTTATTTGTGATTTTAAATATATAGATATATTGTATCTTATCTTTCACTATTTTTTTGTATTGCAAACTTTAAACTACCAATATCTGCATGGTTATCAGGTTTGCCATGGATCAAATACAATTAATTTGAAACGTATGCCTCACAAGTAATTTAATATTTTCAAAAAGCAAACTGTGTGGTTTTGTGTGTCATATTATTTGTGAAAACGTTTACTTTATCGGGGCCATACGATATGTTCACTGTTTATAAAAAATAACAAGAACTCTTCAATGGGTAACATTTTATCTGGTATAGTATGTATAATAGTAGTTATAATAATAATTATAACGCAGTTTGAATTTATCAAATTATTCTGTAAGGCATAAGTGTCAAATTAAATGTTTTTCATCCATGCATGGCTAACCTAATGACCTGGCTGTTAGTATAAATTTTGCAATAAATAAAAAACAGTAAAGATAAGATATATATTATATACATATTTATATATCTGAAATCACAAGAAAACACATATTTCAAAAATGTAAAAATAATAAAGGATATTCCATTTAAAAAAATGTAAGTTTGGCTTGTCCCGCTTTCATGGGACCACCTGTATAATCTTTGCAAGGATTCTAAAAGAGTTCGTTTGATTCTCTACAACTTTTATTTGACGAATTTTTTTCTAACTCGAAAAAAAAACCAAAATATATGGGTGGGCCTTTTCGTCGGATAACCCTGTACAGATACACAAGGTGGGGTAATAGTGCGTCCGATTCTACAGAGTCAAGTAATTTTTTTTTTAAATCAAATGCCATGTATATCAGAATTTTTTTTAAAAACCTCTTTGTGGCTTCCTTTCACTCCTGTATTATTATTGACTTTCTCCCAACCACTTGGACGTAATGATTTTTTATTGTTGAAATTATACCATTTATACGTGTATATTAAAAATATCACTACAATCACAGCTATCGATTTTAAGAAAAAATATGTTATTATCAGTTATGAGACATCTGTCTGATGACACTCAGCCATTTTCACTTCCTAAAAGTATACAAAAAGTATTTAATTTTACAACTTTTTAAACTGAATTTTCTCAATTTTTTAAATGGAACGCCCTGTATATTTTTAGACGATGTGATGTGGGATTGAAAAACGAAAATTTTTTGTACGTACATTGCTATGGCTATTTGTACCCATTTTCAATTTATCGAACAATAACTGCAAAATTCAGCAATAAAAATTAAAAATGAGGATTTTTTTCAAATAAATCAAGATAAGGTATTATAATAAGCATGTTACATGATGCCCATAAAAACATCACACCAACAACAATCCAAAATTTGAAAGAAAGGATAATAAACTTTTTTTAGAAATATCACTCCGGCAATTTTATGAACAGTAGAAACCTCATTCCAAAGACGCATAGAAATGTGTGTCAATCAAAATGGCAACATATGGAGCACTTTTTATATCTTCTCTTGATTTACAATAAAAAATATTTTTAATTTTTATTGCTGAATTTTCCTGTTATTGATCAATAAATCGAAAATGGATACAAATACCCATGGAGGTATACATACAAAAAATGTTCGTTTTTCAATTCTACATCATATCGTCCAAAAATATACAGGGTGTTCCATTTAAAAAATTAAGAAAATTTAGTTCCAATAGTTGTAAATTTAAAACTTATTTTTGGCCACGCTGTATACTTTAGGAAGTGAAAATGTCTGAGTGCCATCACACAGATATCTCATAACTGATAGTAACATATTTTTTTCTTAAAATCGATAATTATGACTGCAGTGATTTTTTTAATATACACGTGTAAATGACATAATATCAACAAAAAAAAAATCATTGCATTCAAGTGGTTGGGAAAGAGTCGATAATAATACGGGAAGGAGGCCACAAAGAGGTTTCAAAAAATGTTCTGATATACATGGCTTTTCATTTAAAAAAAATTTTTTCTTGGCCCTGTAGAATCGTCTTGGCTCACCCTGTATATTCGAAAACAATTTCCGATTATAGACTTTTTTGTCTAGTTTACTTATGTTCTTAAATCAAGTTTCTAGGTATCACACAACTTTCATCAACTGTAAAATTAATATTTTTTAAGATTTATTTTATTATTTCTCTTAAATATATTTATTTCTCTTTGATATTTCGATAACTTTAATCACTTCAGAAATAAGTATCTATGTATCACACACTTTTGTATATTTATGAAGAGACACAAAAAGAACTTATTTCAAACCATGGAAAACATCATAAATGAGTGGTGAATCAACAAATAGATATTTGTTGAGTTAGGTTATGTTTTAAAAATTCCTTGCATGTTACAGTCGGTACATTCACGAGAGGTGTAGGTAGGCTTAATATTCTTTTTCCGTTATTATAAGTCAGTGTGTCGCCTCGGCCGGATGTTGGCACACGTGACTGGCAAGGGTTCGTGTCTTGATTTACAGATCGGGTCCCGAACCCAACAAGTCTTATCTGCGGATGTACGTTTTTATTAAAATATTTAAATAACAAGGATTGCCTTAGACTAGACTGCAACCACTTAGTATGGTAATTTTGCATTTTGCTTATAAAATAAATTGAATTATTATCAGGAAAATAATAAGATATATTGATCAATGGTTAGCTCATTTCTTTGAGATATTCTTTGTCAATAAATTCGAATGTTGTTTTTAAGTGAAAAACACTACAATGCAAATGTGGCACTTAAATAGTTAGATGTTATCATTTTAAGATAAATGATCTGAAATGTGCATGAACAGTACACACAAAAATGATATTTTAAATAAAATAAAATATACTTGATTTAAATAAATCTTAGTATCATATTATACATATATGCAAATAAATCAATTATATATCTTACCCCGGTATTATCAACATTTTAAAGGGATCTTTAACTTAAAGGTAGTTTTATAGTGATAAGAAAATGTATTACCAGCAATTCCAGCAAAACATAAATCGATATATAAATACTAATTTTTATTTAAACTATGAGATTGCTAAACTTTTATCGATTTGTTCCTCTCAGAAATAATTGTTTCATTATTTTAGGTTCGGGAAATAAAAATAAAAGAAGCAGTTTAAATTATCGTATGTATTGTACAAAATGACCCCCACCGACTTCCATACAGTAGTATAATCTGTCTTGAAATTCTGTACGAACATTTCTGAACACATCTGGAGTCAATAAACCACATTCCCGAACAATTCTTTCACGTAACTCTTCCAGAGATGCGGGTTTTGTTGCAAATACCTTCGATTTCAAATGTCCCCCACAGAAAGAAATCCAAGGGGAGTTAAATCTGGTGACCTAGCGGGCCACTCCATAGGACCTCTTCTTTCAATCCATCGCTCAGGAAACCGATTTTCCAAAAATTGACGGACTGGTATAACAAAATGTGGGGGTGCCCCATCCTGTTGAAAAAACAGTTCGCCCTCTAAAAGATTATCATCTTCTTCGAGGATTTGGGTAATCATTGGGTCTATGTTATTTTCTAACAGATCGAGGTACCTTTCGCCATATAAATTGTCAGGAATAAAAAACGGCCCGACAATGTGATCCCCTAAGATGTCAGCCCAAATAACTTTAACTGCTATTACAGTTCTATTGCTACAAAACTAACGACAAACATTTCACCTCAGCAAAATCCTATTAACTTCCTTAATAATGTTAATATTGCAGACAATTTTCAGTTGACCTCTGTTACACTCAATGAAGTAAAAGAAGTTATAGGTGAAATAAAACATAAAAATGCATCAGGTATCGATGGAATATCCATAAAAATTTTTGAAAATCTACCAGATTGCGCTCTAACTGTGTTAGTACAAGCTATTAATGAATCTTTTGCTACTGGTGTATTTCCTACTAGCCTAAAAAGAGCAATTATCATTCCACTTTATAAAGGTGGAGATCTAGATGATCCATCAAATTTTAGACCTATTTCGTTGCTCTCAACATTATCTAAAATAATTGAAAGGTTGGTAAAAAAAGAGAATGCTAGATTTTTTGGATAAACATAATATTTTAAATAAGAATCAGTTCGGATTTCAAAAGTCAAAAAACACTACTGATGCCATTTTTGCTTTTTTAGAAAAAACGTATCTCAAGTTAAATGAGGGCGAAGCTGTTGGTGCAGTGTTTTGTGATTTTTCAAAAGCCTTTGATTGCGTTAATCATGAAATTCTGCTCCAGAAACTTAGGTGTTACGGTTTTAAAGGTATGACACTTAGTTGGTTTAAATCTTACCTTTCCCAGCGTGATCAGGTAGTAAAAATTGGAGACGAGATATCAGACGTATCAGGTATTGACTGTGGTGTGCCTCAAGGATCTGTGCTAGGTCCGATTTTGTTTCTGTTATATATTAACGATTTAGCAACTATAAACATTCTTGGTAATTTTACTCTTTTTGCTGACGATACTACGATTCTCTGGCATAGAAAAAATGTTAATAGTCTGAAGGAGACCATCAAGTCTGACCTATATAAGGTCAAAGAATGGTGTGATTCTAACCTACTTACATTTAATATAAGTAAAACTAATATAGTCACTTTTAAGTTTAGTTATGATGATCTTATAGTAGATAATCATTTTATTGATAATAAATCACACACAAAATTCCTTGGGCTATATATTGACGATAAATTAAAATTTGATCAGCATGTAACTAATCTAGGAAAAAAGTTAGCTTCTGGTTGTTTTGCAGTGAGAATTGTTTCAAACGAATTGGGTCATGATATAGCAAAAACAGTATACTATTCTTTAATTGAGTCACAAATAAGATATGGAATACCTTTCTGGGGATTGTGTAGTCAAAAATTGCTAAGCAGTATATTTGTGTTACAAAAAAGGGCTCTAAGATATGTATGCAAAGTGAATTCAAGAGATTCCTGTAAACCTCTTTTTATCAGTAATAAAATACTAACTGTAATATGTATCTTTATTCTAGAGACAGTATGTCTAATACATAAGAAAATGTTGAAAGGGGTAAACTCGGATTCTCAGCCTCAATATAATACGAGGCAGACATTGAATTTACTTCTTCCCTTACGCATCCCCAGAACAACTGCAACGAAGCACTCATTAATATATGAAAGTAAACAAATATACAATCACATACCACTGTTTCTTAGAAATATGACTCAATTAAAGAAATTTAGAGTGGCAGTTAAGGGGAAATTGATTGAGAAGGCTTATTATAGTTTATTTGAATATTATAATGACTCTCTTTAAACTGTTCTAGTATGTTTTTTTTTCATTGTTATTTTCTTTATCTTCACTGTTATATTTACTAGCTTAAGACTATGTACCTGATATTTATTAAATTTTCGTTGTTTGTCAACTGTATTAGTACATGCTTGTATAGTTAGGTCCATAAATATGTATGTATTATTGTATGTCGTTATATTTTGTTTGTTGTTTGTTTTATATTTGTATTTTATTTTTTGATCTATATTTTGACCATATATTGTATTAATATATACTAGTAGCTTTGTCAATAAGAATGTATTTCTTAGACAATAAAGCATATTCATTCATTCATTTAATAAAATATCAGTCATGTTTCTACCTGCAAACTGTACCCCAATTTTACAACCCATGGACCAGCATGTGATCCAGGCTGTCAAACTTTTCTATAGAAAAAAATTACTAAAAAACAATTGTGGAGTCTGATGAAGACATTCCTCAAACTTTGAAACGTATGAACCTAAAAGACGTTGTATACGCTCTGGACGAGGCATGGCAACAGGTAAATCCTGAGTTGATAAAGAAATCTTGGACAAAATTGTTACCCTCGTCGATGGAAGACAATCCTCCAAGTCTATTAAATGATGATGACGAAGATGACATACCGTTATCTTTACTGTTAAAAAAAATGTGTGAAAATATTTCAAATGATGAAATTGAGGAATGGGTACTTGGCAATGACGAAATTTTCGATTTAACTTTGACAGATGATGATATTATTCAGGAAGTAGAACAGCAGACTACAGTAGATAATGAAAATGAAGACTCGTCTAGTGATGATGAAGTTTATATAAGTTCAGTTAAACATGAAGAAGCCGTATCCGCGTTTAACACTTGTCTAAGGTGGTCATTAGAAAACAATATACCTTCACATAAAATACTTCTGGTTCGGGAATTACGCAATCACGCAATTAATGCAAATATGAATTTAAGAAGGCAGAAGAAGATTACTGATTTTTTTTATCTACTGATTTACCTACATATTATTTTAGTTATACATATACACATCATGTGCAATTATGTAGTATTAAAAGTTTTATTATTTTTATTCCATGTGTATTAAAATGTATTGTTAAAATAAAATAAATAAACAAATAACCGAGATAATTCGCTGTTTTCCTTCATATTCAATAATCCGGACAAATCGCTAATTCGGATTGACCCCTTGCATTTAATTGTCCGGATTGTAGAGGTTGCACTGTATATATATATATATATATATATATATATATATATATATATATATATATATATATATATATATATATATATATATATATATATGTATGTATATATATATATATATATATGTATATATATATATATATATATATATATATATATATATATATATATATATATATATATATATATATATATATATATATATATATATATATATATATATATATATATATATATATATATATATATATATATATATATATATATATATATATATATATATATATATATATATATATATATATATATATATATATATATATATATATATATATATATATATATATATATATATATATATATATATATATATATATATATATATATATATATATATATATATATATATATATATAAAGTCATAATGAATGATTTCTAAAGTATAAAGTAATATGATTACAGTGGACATAATCAAATTTATTGAATTGAATTGAAAATATTGATGACGTTATGTTATAAAAAAAATAAAGTTTCGTGATATAAAATTATAATACTGTTTTTTAGTTTATGAATGCATGAATAAATTGGGATTACCGTGTCCTGTTTTTGTTTTGTTTTCTCGGCCTTTTACAATTTATTTTTATTTATTTAAACTCAGATGCAATACTAGCGGATTTCACGAGAGAATCCCATTCGTATAGTTTAAGAAAAATCACCTCGGACTTTATTTGTCCTTGTCTATCATAAAGATGTCCGTAATCAGAACTGATATATTTACAGATCCTTGGGCGATTTTTCTTGAACTAATATGAACGACTTTTTCTCGTGAACTACACTTTAGTTGCATTTCATATCTCGCTGGGAACATATTTTAAATACTTTTTTTATTCATTGTACTGATTCTGCGGTTGGCTCCTTGTGAAACATTATTAAATATTTTTTAAATAAACAAAGAAAATTTGCTTTTAAATGTTTCAAAATTGTATTTTCACTCTACACGTGTTTCGGCTTTTTAGGCCCTTTTCAAGAGTACAGATGAGAGGTACTTTTTTATTTGATCATGATAATGTTTATTCAAGAAAAAATTTATCCTCAAATGCAATTGAAATAATAACAGTAATAATAATGATTTATTTGTCCAAGACAGTACAACAAAACCAATTACAGGACAATGTATATTTGAGAATAATATAAAATATTGAACAATTGAGAAACAAACAAAATTAAGTTAAAAAGAAATTAAGGTAAACCACCTATGAATATGATTATATAACTCACTAATATTTCTAAATCTAATATACAAAGTTTTTAGTGAACAACGAAATATATCACAAGTGTCACAAATATTGGAACATATTATTTCTATGATGAGATTTTAATTATCTATTATTTGTTAATAAATTGGTAAATTTAATAGTGTTACGATTAATAAACTGTGGCACCAACAAATTTAATTAACCTAATAAATCAGGACAGTCGACAGTATAATACAATAACATAATATGTAAAAATTTTAGTCCGTAAAAATGTCTTCTAAACTCAAATGAGTTAAAGTTAATTCTATCTATTTAACAAAAAATTGTTATCACAGCTTTTATTCGGATACCTACCGTCCACTCAAAAAATATAAAGTTTTAAAAAGTTTTTGAACGTATTCTATAGATTTGATATAACAGTTGTATATGGGGTTCCCAAAGAGAGAACAGTGTTCAAACTTGGAGTAGACATAACAACAAAACAATTTAATGATGAGTTCGTTATCTTGAAAATCTTGACTCAATCTAAATATTAATTCCAACATTTTTATAGAGGACGAAACAGTTTGTTCAAGATACCTTGAACAAACTATGCATATCCAAATTTTTAGTAGTATCGGTGCGGAATAGAGCCTGCAGATCGATTTGATGGTTATATGTCATTGGGTTAACTTTACGCGAATTTGTAATGACTGCACCAATATGTCAATTTGTTCAAATTGTGCAGGTTGTGACTGTCGTCAGCAGAATGAAATATAGATTTTTAAATCATCCGTAAAGAACAGTTTATGACATCCAATGAGGTCGTTTAGATCATTTATGAATAGGGAAAAGAGTAGCAGACCCAATCATGATACTTGCGGAACCCCTTATTATCTTTAAAACTGAAATTAATTAAAATGGTGCATACATTTGAAAGAGTGTATTAGTTGCCAGAGTAACATAATTCTTTCATTGATTGGACGAAACCTTAATTTTCTATGCAAAAATACGTATAATTCATTGTCTCAGAGAGAGATTAAATAGCATGCCTAATGGTTGCGCTGACATACGCGCTATCTTTAACAAAAAAGCTGGGAACGCGATCAGGGCCACTAGTCATTTTGTTTTTCAATTTCTTCATTGCAGCCACGATTTCTTCCTCGGATAATCATTGACCATTTATATGTGACATATTGAAATTTATGTCATAAAGGTTATTTTTGTGAGAGGCACCATTGGGCTGAAGAAACGTGCTTTTGAGATAATTGCTGAGGGCTTCAACTATGGCTTGTGGATTATTTAATTCTGCGTTATTATAGTGCATTCTACCGGGTATTCTTGAATGACCTCTTTTGCTGTTAGCAAAACCCCAGAAATTCTTGAGGTCGCCTTTAACTGAGTTTTCAATATTGTTTACAGTCTCTGCGAATAAGTATTTTTACTGATGAATGAAGTTGTTTGAAGTTGTTTAAATATTCATTATTTCTATGTCTATTATACTTCCTGAGATAGTGTTCTTTATTACCAATAGAGATTTTATGTTTAGAGCTGTACCATATCGGATATTTACATTTTTTGGAAACAGTGAGGGCCATGATTGTCTAATATAGAGTATAATTGTGTATAAAATGCATCACAGGCTATGTTAGCATCATCATTTGTCGACAGAAGGTCCAGTCTGTCCCAAGAATTTCGTTATACAAGAGAGGGAAATTGGCGTTTTTAAAGTTATATGATTTGTGAGAAGGTTTAATAAGAAACTTACTAAAACGTTGGGTGTGCAGAGATATAGATATGAACAATGCAGGATGATATTTGTCTTCGGTAACCAACGGCGAGTTATTATGAAATACATGGCAATGACTTTTAGATAGTACTAGGTCGAGAATCCTGCCATTCTCGTTAGCTATACAGTTAAACGGTTCTAACGATAAAATTTTTATAAAATTGTTCATGCAGCTTTTTGGGTTGGTATCCGTGCTATTGTAGAGTGGGATATTGAAATCGCCCATAATTGTTACATTATCTAAGTTATATAACAAATGTTTGAATTGATCGAAAAGCTGCTCAATGTTATGTATTGAAACGTTTGGAGGAATATATAAAACAAAAACATTAAAAGCGAGCTGTTGAAAATAGCATTTTTTTCCAATAACATCTATGATAGGAAAATTTGTACGAAGAGTAGATAAGTCAAATATAGAAAATTGATAGTCAGATTTAGATGCGATTTAGACTCCTCCACCACGATTTAAGCCTGTCAATTCATAGTCCCGATCAGATCGCAGCACGTTATAGGATTCTGAAAAGAGTTCTGAGCTAGATACACTAGTCGAGATCCAGGTTTCACCTAGATAGATAAAATCAAACTGACATTCACTAGCATTGGGATAGAAAGTACCTGGTTTAGTATCGAGCCCACGGACGTTTTGGTAATAAATATTTAAGTTGATAGTGTTGCTGGACATGTTTGGTTTAAAGAAATTATCTTGGGGCTACCACGACTGAACTTAACTTTAAGGTTTTGCTCACCTGACTTTTGTGTGTTCTCAAGCTCCATTTTCATTGCCTTAAAGTATCATAATTGTTTTGGTGTTCTATCGGAGGAGATAGATATATGTTTGAAGTTGCTGTTCTTCTTTACAGACGAAAATTTGTGTATGGTATTATGGACCATCTGCTCATTTTCAAGACGCAAGCGAATAGGACGAGATTTTTGGTTGGTAGAATTAAATTTACCTAATTGAATTTTGGAATTTTCATCCAAAATAGTTTCTGGGGAAATATCATTGAGAATTCCTATTACCATTAATTTTTCCCCGTTATATCTTGTTATATCTTGTGTGGATATCCAACACTAGTGATTTATCGTTAATACGTTCTAAGGCACTAGTACCAAATAAACTAAAATAACAAATGATGACCTAAAGACACGTTTTCCAGATGTAATGTTGGGTTACATGTTGAATAGCGAATATTAATTCCCAACTTATAAGGTTAAGGTGACTAATAAATTCCAACTTAGTTTTAAAATAATCAAATAATCAGAGGAACATAAAATCCTTTGTCATTGCCGTACAAATACGAAATAAATATAAATAATCCGGTCAACGAGGCGCAGGCAGGCAAGCGTTTATAATTCCTTAACGAAGCTTACTGTACTTTGAGCGTACTGTCACACAACACGACATAAAACTCACGGACAGTATACGATACATGATCTGCCTACATTCAATTCGACCACCGTTAATCATTTTCGCATTTATTGAACGAGTAGGACGAGCATAAATGGCGACAAAATTGTAATTTAACACAACTTGATGCCAAATCATGAATTATAATGTGTACATTCGTTCAAGGTTTGTATAGCGAATATTTCGGATTATAATTTTTTACGCAGAATCCTTTTGAAATCAGTTGAAATTAAGAGAGCTGTGGTAAGTTTTTGTTAGTTAGCACACCTTGTTGGATGATGTTTACGAACTACAGTTTTGCATAAACTGAAGACTAATATTTAAAGAATATCTAAAGATTTGTGTCTTGAAAGTAACGTCATCGTTTCGGTTATCCCCTGCTATAACTAGAAACTAGACAATCCTTAGCGTGAGTCAGTAATAATTACTATAACCATAAATTAAATATACATAGATAGTTCCATCCCGTGTTAAAATATATCACTCTAAAATTTAGACCCCAAAATTTTTACATCGTTGTGGTTTAGGATTTTTTTAGTTTAGAAATTTGAAATATGTTGTTATAATAGACCATTTATACTCATTTGTATTGTCAAAATTGACAATATCATAAATAGGCGTTGTTTATGTCGATATAAAAATTTCGGGCTCCAGTATTTGGAGCGATAAATATTTACATAAAGATGGGCTATCTATGTATATTTAATCTATGTTATGACTGGATTCTCTTGCAAGGCTACTCTGGTCAACCTATTTCAATGTTATGGATTTTTTTCTATGAGGTTGATTGAGAAATATGGTTTATTCTCAAAGAATCAAAAAGAATGAAACATTGTGAAAGAATGAGACACTACAAATTTTATTTCATTAAATAAATAAAGGCTAGGAAATTTTACTCGATTTCGGAAGTGTATCGAAAAATAAGCGTAGGATTAATTTTTCATATAAAATAACTTGCTTGAAATAGTAATGAGACCAAATATTATAACTGCCTTTTGCTAAATATTGAGAATTGGATCCTCTCGACAGTGGAATAGGTGCACAGGACGTAGTCTAGCTTCACATTTTCAGGGCATAGGCGACACTCGGCGTTTTCCGCTAGGCTAAGTTTATGCAGATGATTGTTTACAAAACATAATTCTTTTAATGATCATTTATAGGAATAATTTTGTTATATCTATATTCCCTACCCTCTTTCGAATATTTTAAGGTACGGTACATTTCATGCAGTATATGACGAGCAATATGAACGTTTAATTGCTTGTTTATAGGTTAGGATACATGTTTACTATAGTTTCCATGTAATGACTGATTAGCATCCAGCTTCGTGTATTGGCGTATAATGTTATAGTTTCTTTTATGGTATTTTCAAAGGATTGTCTCTTGTATTAAGTTTGTTGTATTTGTTTTTTCAATTTCATGTAATTCATTGGGCATATTCATACATCAGGTTAGGTCAGATCAAGTCAGGTTAGGTTAAGTTAGATCAAGAGTACATAGGGTTATAATCCGCACTTTTTCCACTCTAAAAGTGCATTTTATGAGGTATTCTATCAGTAGTTTCTATAGGAAATTTTTAGTTTTGACTTATGTTTTATAAATAGGAACCGATGAGAGTTTAGTCGGCAGTGCCCAGTATGATTTTCAGGTTTACTTTGTTTAACCCTGAAAGTTTCTTAGTTTTTGATTTCAAAGGGTATTTTATAAACGCCTTTTAATGAACTAATCCTGATAACTCTTGCCAATACTGGAGAGTTTTCTTCTCAGTCCAGGTTAAGATAGCCATCGTGGCAGTGCTTGAGGATATGCCAAGATCGGTTCGGGTCCGATAATTCGTGATCCTGCTCCTTTTCTGTTAAAGGAGTCAGCTATTTCGTTACCTGCCAGATCCGAGTGACCAGGTATCGAGACCAGAGTCACTTTATTGTTTTTGCTGAAATAACTTAAAGCGTTCTGACAGTTCCATACAATTCTAGAGTTACAACACCGGTAGGAGTCAAGAGTTTTTAAAGCTGCTTGGATGTCTGAGAAAATATTTATTGATTTACGTGCAGAATGCATATGCCTGAAATATAGTTGTATTAGTACCTAGACTTAAATGTCTTCAAGCCTAGATACTCAATCTAGATAGATATCTCCTCATCCTTGGTTTGTAGCTATGTATTCCTGCTCCTGTTCCCTCGGAAGTTTTGAAGCTGTCTATAAAGTAGCAACTGTGTGCCTTCAGTATGTTGGTTTTATTCCGATCCTACTCACTTTTTCCGGGAAAAATAATGTTGAATATCAGCTCGCTGTTGGTCATGGTAGGCATAGTATTCGAGGACATTCCCATGATGCTGCGATTTTCTATAACATCCAGCAGCCTGTTCCGTTCCATGATACTAGTCTGCGGCATATCGACGGCCGCTTGTTGCACTCTATATGTTGCCCACCTAGCCTATATGTCCAAATATATATGGAGGGGGTAAGTCCAGACGGATTTCCATTGCAACTGACAGTGTGGTGCTAATTACCTCCATTATGGTTAAGCATGCTGATTTCTGCAAACCAAAAAGTTTGGCTTAAGCCATCCGTTGTGATCCTCTTGGCCACTCAACGATGGATCTGAATGTTATCATTGATCTGATGACAGTGACATAAATCCAATAAATTTGTTGGGGACAGGTTACCACAAATTCGACGTCATGTCCATAAGGACACTTTTGCTTTGTGGATTACCTTTTCAAATGGGAGTTCCAGTTAAGTGATTTATCTAGAGTGATTCCTAGATATTTAACCTCCTCCACAAACGTAATAGTTTCATCCATAATAGAGGATAACCATCTATATAAGTACATTTGTAAAAATTGCTTTGGGTTCATAAACAATATCTTTAATTTAGTTTGCCGGACTTTAATTTTTACCGTTATTATGCAAATTTCACAAATGAGTAAATCTTCATTTCAATAGAAATTGGAATCAAGTCACTTTATGATAGCTCCGTATAAAAAAATAAATTGCATAGTGATTTCTCGTTTTAATTCGAGCAAAACGTTTTGATTTATAACCGTGCACGGAAATTACGAATACAATTAAAATTTTAAATCAAACTTTTTTTATTGAACAGTTATCAAACTAGTGTAGGCCGATTTGATTTTAAATTATTGTCGTCGGATGATAACAAATGACGAGTACAATTTTGTAGGGGAAATTAAATCAAACAGGTGCAATTGGATTTGTGCTT
This sequence comes from Rhamnusium bicolor, assembly GCA_029963845.1. Classification (NCBI taxonomy): domain Eukaryota; kingdom Metazoa; phylum Arthropoda; class Insecta; order Coleoptera; family Cerambycidae; genus Rhamnusium; species Rhamnusium bicolor. Next base: position 245,521 of record JANEYF010004174.1, read on the forward strand.
TCAATTAAAACTATACGCAAGGACTTCAATCTAAAAAGTGATATAGCAATATAAGTGTTGTCAGTGAGATAACATGCTGATATTTATATTTAATATTGTACTTTCTTCATTTTGAAATGTACATAAATATTTGTACATTTGATATAAAATCGATCAAAATCAGTTTGTTTATGTTTAGAATATTCAGTATTACTTTATTATATATATAATATTTTAAAACACAGTTTTGCGTATTTTACATTACATTATATATTTACACTGTTAGGTGTTTATTTTAAATTTTATTATATGTTTGGTGTTATTTGATTGCCTGTTTTTAACCCAACTGAATTATTTTAACATGGTATCTTGGCTCTTAAAGTTTAGTTTATGTTGCAGAGATAATGTTGAAATTGTATATAATTTACTGTGGGTGTTTTGCTTAAATAGTGAATATATGATAAAGATATTTTATCTCAAGAATTATTATTTTGTGTCGGCAAGATGTAAAAATTTAGTTCAATAAAGGAGAAAAAATTATGTTTTCTCTAACTAGTTCTTCAGTTTCAGCCACTGTGTATTGCTGTATCACTCAGTATTAAAAAAACTGGTTGAAAGTAAGGCTGGGAATCGAATACGAATAATTCGAGTATTCGAATACGAATTATTCTAATGGCCAATTATTCGAATATTCGAAATATTCGAATACTCGAATATATTCGAATATTCGAATACTCGAATATTCGATTACTCGAATATATTCGAGTATTCAATATTCGATTATATTTGGGTAAATTTAAATATTAAAATATATTATTAAATTAAGTACGAATAGGTATGCAGTATGCATCCAACCAAAGTAGGTAGATAGTAGGTATAGGTAGGTACCTATTCTAGAATCCAAATATATAAATAGACTACTTAGTGGCACGTTTTACTCCAAGTTAAACTATTCCATCTCTTTCTCTTCTTTAAAATTAAATTTTAAATTTTAGAAAACCTGTAAATATTTAACTATTGACTTTTCATGTATTTGTTTTACCTTCACAATCTGCGTCTTTTTTAAAAACATTCTAGTTTTAGAGCACTTTTATTTTTTTCGAAAAGGAAAAATACTTATGACAGAAATATAATAAACTAGCTGTGTTTTCGTTTTATTTAAGCTTCAATAGTTAAATGTGAACAATAGCGTCTCAATCCTAAAATAAAATACTAACTAAATTATTCTGACCCTTAAAGCACATGTACAGGAGACATACCCTATTGTGGGTATGGAAAGCAAACCAAATTGCCTGCTTAGTGGATTACATCACGACTATTATTGTGGTCTATCCAACTAAATACTCAAATGGAGTACTCACTATTCACTAGTATTTAGTGCTATACCTATTAATAATGAATATTCGAGAATCCGGATTATTCGGATACATATTCGAATAATTCGGATTATTCGAGTATTCGAATATTCAAATTATTCGAATAGGTATTCGAATAATTCTAATACCTATTCGAATAATCCGAATATTCGAATATCCGAATAGTTCGAATATTCGAATATTTTTTCGAACGAATATTCTGGAAAATTCCCAGCCTTAGTTGAAAGTATGAACGTCAATTCCATTCATTAATAAACACAAAATAAGCTTATGTTTGATTTTCACAATTTTTATTTAACTTATAACAATTGTTTCGCCACACAGTGGCTTCATCAGTCTTGTACTCACCATCTGATGAAGTCACGTATGGCGAAACAATTGTCATAAGTTAAATAAAAATTGTGAAAATCAAACATAAGTTTATTTTGTGTTTATTTGTAAAATGGATCAAGTAAAGGTCGAATCAATCATCCATTCATTAAAAGTATAGGTGAAAGTTTTTCCACAATTAAAAAAATATGAAGTGGAGAACTGGAAATATAAAAAGAAATTATTTATCCTGATAAATCCAATTTAAAATTTTCAAATTACAGTCATATTATGTTAGTGCTTATCAACATCAATTAATTTTTTTTAATACGTGTATAGTTCCTTTAAATATGTGCAATTAATTTTCACAAACAACATCGTTTTTAATTACGGGGGGTAACGTAATATGGTAATTTAAAGCCAAAGAACTGTATAATCAAAATTTTACCGCCTTCGCATGTACTAATTATACAATCCCAGCATGTTCATTTATGTCAATGTGATCATAATGAGTGGTATTGCATTTTTTATCCGAAAGAAAAATATATGAGATCATTACAGAATACTAAATATGAGCTGTGGTTTATAATTGATTAGTAATTAAGAAATTATTACCTACACTTTTTCTTCATTATTATGGAATACGTGATTTACTTAATTTGAAAGTAAATGTTGATATATTATTCAGTTTATAGAAAATATTGCTATGGCTGTTAATTATTATTCGCGTTCCACTGCAATTACAAATCAATATTTAAATGAGCAAATAAAGTTCATTTACTAACAGGATTTTTTATGCCTCTTTCTGTTGACGTCGAATTAAACTGAAATTTAGTCCTTGATAAATCACGAATTTCTAAGAATTTGCATAAAGATTTTTATTTATAAAAAAACAATTATTGTTGCCAATAAAGTTTTAGAATTTTAGAAATTATTATTTGTAACATCATTTATCGCTCAACCAAAGATCTAAAATCATCACTAGACTCTGGACAATTTCCGTGCGTGCAGGACCTGCATATGAGGTAAGAGACAATAATAAATCATTTGTACAGAACAATTATAATATATACCTCAAGTGTCTTAACATTTTATGAACCTCCTGTACTGTATTCATGGCACTGGTATAGACTCATATTATCAGAATTTCTTCTGCGTGGACACCATTCAGGTTGGAATAATTAGATCGATACATCACTTTGTATGGGAAAAAACAGCGTTCAACATCGATAGATGTCACCGGTGCAAATTTAAGATGGTTTCTCCATGGTAGAACTCAATACGGTAAAATGTTTGCTACCAAAATTGCAAATTTAAGACGGTTTCTCCATGGTAAAACTCGATGCTGTAAAATGTTTGCTACCAAAATTTTTTTTAGTTAACACATGGTGTAATTTATCTGTAACAACAATACCACGACGTGATAGTTCGATAAGCCACTCAGTGAATCTCGCACATTACGAATAATATTTACAGTGTAGTACAATCTAGTTTCGTAAGGATTCAATTAAAATCTGGGATCGCTCATATATAGTACGTACCTGCGCTTGAACGTTTTGGTACTTGAAATACTGCCTGACTTTCTCTTGTAGCGTTGGGTTCTTGGGAGTTTAATTATATTATTAACTGTTTTACGCTTTCAAAATATTCGAAATAGTAGATTGCAGCTTGTAACCATATGTGTAGCTTCGCTAACACAAATTCACACATATTGATTTTTCGCGTCATCTGTAATATTGTCCATAACATTGTTGTACATGACAGGAAGATACTTCTTGCGCATATACGAACTTCAGGGTAGTAGCCATGCAGACGTGTACTTTCACAACGTTTTATTAATTCAGGGTGCACTAAAAGTTACCACGATAAATATAGTGAACTAAACAATATGCACAAATCGTAAAGACCTGTAGTGAGTTGGAACCTTTGATGTGAAGATAACACTGACGTAGTTTTCCACGAAACACCAAAACACCATATACTACACTCGACGCGCGTTTCGCCTCTGTCACTTTTCACATACTATTTTTACATTTTGTGATTTTCAAGCTCTCAAATGCATCCAGCTATCTAATATTTGTTACATTCCTAATTAATCTTAAATTGCTAATATCTATTTTATGGTTGTTCTCAAACACATGTTCTGTTCTACCGTATTTGAGATGAGCCACATGCCCTTTAAATCTAGTTTGAATTGATTGTCTAATTTGTCCAACATACTTTTTAATACAGTTTTTACAGTTAATTTCGTAAATCCCCGAATTTTTGTTTGTTTCAATTTTGTTTTTTGGATTGCCTAAAATTCCCGATGAATGAACCGCTATCATACCTATATCTTTAAAAATCTTACCAATCTCGGGTGAATCGAGGATTGAATGAAATCGATACAATTTTCGGAGTTTCTTTCATTTTGATAGCTTGAGGAATATCGAAGTATCTCTTTAAAATTTCGATTCCTAATTATTTTATCAATAAACTAACGTAATATCCATTACTCGCAGCTTAATCAATGCCTTTTCTTTTTCAAACCTCTCCTTATTGAAGGGGAACCTTAGTATAATCGATGGACTAGAAAATTAAAACTCGCCATTTTGTGTTGAGCATAATGGTGAGAGTCCTTAGGGATATATCTTAGAGTACTGGTATCTTTTCTGTATATGTCAAATTCTAATTTATTTTCACTATTTCTAACTATTAATACATCTAAAAATGGTAGTTGTCCAGATTTTTCAATTTAACATGTGAATTTAGCCTGGTTTGCTATTATTATTGTTACCTAACCAAACAAGATTTGCAGGTTTATTTCAATGCAGGTCGGGGCTTTTGTCCGCTGAGTAGTTGTTTCCTGCAAATCTTATTCAGTATATGTATATATTACATACAAAACTTATAGATCTGAGACCTATAAGTATTTTACCGTAACTTTCGAAAATCCTAGAAAAAATAGCGTATAATCAATTACTTGAATATGTGAATACATATGATATAATTCATGAACATCAGTCAGGCTTCAGAAAGGGACATAGCACTGCTACTACACTAGTTCGTGTTTGTGACGATATTGTTACCGGTTTAGATCATAAAAAAGCACAGTACTAGTACTATTAGATTTCACAAAGGCTTTTGATACCATTGACCATAGCCTCCTCTGTGCAAAGCTAAAATATCACGGCATTGATGACAGCTCTCTTTCTTTTTTTCAAATCATATCTTCTTAATCGACAACAACAAGTATCTTTCAATAATATTTTATCACCTCCCAAGTCGGTATTATCAGGTGTGCTGCAGGGTTCTAATCTAGGACCTCTGCTTTTTTCAATTTACACATCCGACATACTCAGGTCGGTCACTACTTGTAAGGTGCAAGCATATGCCGATGATACTCAGATATATTTCAGCTTTTTACCACAAGACCGTGTTGCTGCTCAACATATAATTAACAACGATATAGAAAATATCTGGAAATCCTCCTTAAAACACAATTTACATCTTAACATCTCTAAATGTCAAGTTATAGTATTTGGTAATAGGAAACATTCTGAACTTCTTACATCTATTATATCAATTAAATTAGACAATATGCCCTTAACAGTTGTGCAAAGAGCTAAAAATCTGGGCATAATCATAGATAATAAACTTAGTTTTAGAGACCATGTAAGCTTTCTTTTGAGTAAAGCTTATGGTGCCCTTAAACTCTTATACGCCAGTCGTCACTTACTAGAACAAAGTATAAAAGAAATGTTATGTGAAGCTTTAGTACTATCTTTTTTTTAATTATTGTTATGTGGTATATGGTCCTTTTTTGAATTTAGTTGAAAGAAGTCGGATTCAAAAATTTCAAAATTCATGCTGCGTCTTATTTTTAGTATAAGGAAATATGACCACATCTCTCATACCTTCAGCATGACTAAATGGCTTAATATGGAACAGAGAAAGAATTTACAATTTTCAGTTTTTGTTTATCGGATTATTAAGTACTCTGTTCCAAGCTATCTTTATAACAAGTTAAATAAACGCTGTCTCATGAATTGTAGAAATGTTAGAAACGTGAATTTGTATAATATTCCCCGACATTCCTCAGCCATGTTTCAAAAAAGTTTTTCCTACTCACCTGCTAAGCTTCTTAACAGCTTAAACGTTGAATCCTATGACCTTTGAGAAGTTACTTTTAAAAAAAAAGTAAAAAAAACCTTTTAAGTGAGCAATAATTAATGTACCTAATTAAAAAGATGAAAAAAAAAATTTTGATACTTAATCTTATAATTTTATATATGTCTCATGAAAATATCGAGGTGTTGCGTGTATGCACAATATGTACAGGGATATATATGTGTATATGTTTTTACGTGTGTAAATATTATTATTTCTTTTATACAGGTACCGTTGGTCACCTACTTATGTATATATGTGGATAAATGCATAGATCTGTTAAAATAACATTTTATAGTTTGTTTACTAGGCATTATCACTTGCCAAATTTACTAATACTCTCATATAGGTATTATTATTGTTTTTCTTCTATTGTATAATAATTTATATCTATATTTATTGTACTATATTGTACTGTATTGTATATTCATTATCTGTGTTCTTGGGTTAAGTGTAAGAATAGTACTTTGTACTAAACTTCGCCCATAATAAAGACGTTTATTATTATTATTATTATTATTATTATTATTAAAACAAAATTGGTAGTCTTTAGTCTGTCAAATACCTTTAAACTTTTTGTGTGTAATTATTTGTAAGGTAGTCATGACCAACTAGTTAAAAAATAGAATTTTAATAGTAGGGCTTCGGTACGTTTCGGGCTTTAAAGTAAACTCTTTTTCACTTTGCCAAGCTTTCGACAACTTTTTGTTGTCTTTTTCAAGAATGCAATTGGAAATATAACAGTGTTAAAATTAAATTTATTAATATTTTCAGAGTACTTACTGGTGATTTGAGGCTATAATTTAAAATTATTCAACATCCAAGAAATTAGCCTGATCATTATGGCATTATAGAAGAAAAAAGAATTTTACTTTTATAACTAGTGAGTTATGTTGAGTTATTAATTAATTACATTTTGGTTCACTATTATTATTTTTTTTTTTTTTGAAATTTAAAAACTAATTAATAGGTTTACAGAGCTATGTGGTGCCGAACTAATGAGATGTGTAATTGAAAAAAGGGAGGGGATACCTGTTAATTCCTGCTGGTATTTACATATTAAAAGTAACTAAATTAGTCACTAAATATATTTTTTCTTTTCAAATAGATCATTTGTTCTGAAATAAGACTATTATACTTACAACTTGCACTTGATATAGTTAAGTAAACCAATGGTGTACAGATAATTATGTAAAACTAAATATATCGGACCGTAAAGTAATGATATTACTCTGTGAAATGTATCGATTGCATTTGCGTGGGTCATACTATTGTTTTTCCGTTCTTGAATTTTCATTATTTAAAAAATCAATTGAATAATATATTCACTTAATTTTAAAATATTTATATTTTTGTATACCTAGATGGGACCTTTTTAACACGTTTTTATTAGCTTCACCTGTATGTTTGTTTGTAACCGACTCTTTGGACTCGATTTTGACCCATTTTAAACGGACAGATTTAATTGAAACTTTGTACACTTACGAAGAACCGGTAAAAATACAATAATTTGATAAGTTTATATCATTATCCTGATCAGGATCGCCAGAATTAAATAATTTCCTTTCCTCACGTATCCTCTGCGTGAGAGCAAGAGGATACGTGAGGAATGTACTTAATACTGTAAGTACATTCCGTGATTCTCAGTTCGGTCGTTGGCCGAGCGGGCTAAGGCACAAGTCTTAGTCGACGCGAAACGACGGACTCCTCGGGCGTGAGTTCAAATCCCATGGCTAAAAAAATATATATATTTTTTTTCAGAAGTATCTGTTGGATCGTAATATGTTATAATATCAGCATCAATAAGCAATATAAATATAGTTTAAAAAAACTAAAAAACACGCTTTTAAAACACATCAAACTAAAAAAGTGAAAAATAATTATTAATATAAACTGAAAACAATAATGAACGAAAAATACTAGTATTATTGTGAAAAAAAGCGTGGGGCGCTTTGTGCCATATTTTTCGTATATCGAACAACCCACGCTTTTTTCACAATAATACTAGTATTTTTCGTTCATTATTGTTTTCAGTTTATATTAATAATTATTTTTCACTTTTCAGTTTGATGTGCTTTAAAAGCGTGTTTTTTAGTTTTTTTAAACTATATTTATTTCATATCGTTTGAACAGTTTGTTATTATATAATCATTATCATTTAAATTATTTATTTTGAAAATAATTTTGTCCGCAATGTTTGTCCTTCCTTATATGCTACATTTTTAAACGCCCTCACAAAAAATTATCTAATAATGTTAGATCAGAGTTATTTGGCGGCCATCTGATTGTGCCAATAAGACTTTGTGTATAGTGTAAGGATAAAGGACATTAAATTGTTATTCATAAAATAAAAATATTTTAAAGTTAAATGGATATTTAAAAAATATGTTAAATAATGAACGAAAACCTATTTTACAAGTATCAGCGCATTCGCCAAATTTAATATATTAACCATAATTCCCCTTAAAATAAAATTTATTTAATACCCCATCAATGAGTACTTTTTAAGTTATCATGGATGGACAGAGCAACAAACATGCGGATGAACAAAATCAATAGACAGACAAAAGGATAAAGAGTCATCATTGCAAATCAGTTAAAAAAAGATTCAAAAATATTCAAAAGGTATGTACTCGTAATTAAAATTTCAGTTAAAAAATCTTGATTAGAAAGAGTACTTCCACATACTGTTAAGTAAATGCATGCTAAAAAAAACAAAAGGAATCGATTAAACCTATGAAACAAGAGTGGGTGTACAGTGTACACCTCCGTGTATACCAACATAATAATATTAATAGTGTAAATTTAAGATAACGTAACGATAACACATTGAGATTTTTAATCTTATCAGAGAAATGTAGACTTATGTATTTTCTACTTGACATACACATTCGATAAGTCTGTTTATGATAACAGTAGCGTATCTCGTACATGGTTTTATAACTAGGTCGGTGTACTGACTCTTCGTAATAGATTCAAAATGTTACATTAGAAAATTTCGCAAAATAGAGATTTATATTAAATAGAGATATTCATATAACAAAAGAAATAACTGGTAATTCTCTTTATCAAAGCAAATCAAACTGCAAACAGCTTTTATATGCACATTAAATACAGAGGATAACTTGGCGTGCTTTATATAAATAAATACATATATTCACAACCACTATCTCGTTTGTAATAAGCCACCTTTAGAAACGCTACCAATGACAAACACTTTCCTACTTGAAGACTTCAGTTTCGAATTATTTACATAAGTTTGTCAATACCTCTACGCCTGTCAAATTCTTAATTTCTCCGATGGTTTCTGATGAATGGGACCAAGCAGGATATTGACTCTACCATATTGCTATAGACCTGGACCAAGTTTGTTCCTTCATTATCCCCGCCATCAAATGCAAACGGTGTAGACAATTTGGTAGATTTCCTTCAAATCTGGTTGATGGATATTGTCGACTGAATCGTTTCATCTTCATTATCCTTCGACATGTCTGTGAGTGCCTCATTGCGTTCTGGAATTATTTTGGGGGTTTAGAATCGACTACTGGATTTTAGGGCAGCAATTTCCCTCATTTTTCTAGACACATTGGATGTAAAAGTGCATGGCCAAAACGCCAACTTGCTCATTACCAAGAGTATGCCGAGAGTAACAGTATGAGAGTATGAAAAGACACAAGTAACTGCTGTTTTACAAACATCAGACAAACAAACAAGAAATTTCCAGTTAGAGGTGGTTTATTGGTAGATCCACTAGATAACCAAACCAGAGTCCTCGTAGAGGTCTATATAGAATAGAAACAGTAAATTTTAAACATAACTTATTTTTTATTTTATTGTCTCTTAACTCACCATCTACGGTTACACGTTTAATTGTTTATATTAAAGACATAGTGAGTGACAACTGTATCCCTCTGGTGGTCAATGCTACTAACCGGCAGACATCACTCATTTCTTAGTGATTCTGACTAATAGTAGCATTAACTTATCATACTGATTCACTTATCACTAACTATGTCTGTTTTGCTTAGTTTGCTTTAGGTTAGCCTAGTTTGCTATTATTATTTGTCTTTTCCATTACTTAAAACATACCGATGAGAACATAACAAGTTCGAAACCGGTCTATGTCTAGTGAGGAAATGAAAATAATCTTAGCTACCAAACAAGACTTGCAGGATTAATTCAACGCAACTCGGGGCTTTTTGTCCGCTGAGTAGTTGTTTCCAGTAAATCTTATTCTGTTTATATTAAGTGTTTTTATTTCTTGAATAATATTATAATAACTAATTCAAAATCTCTATTGGTTTACTTACACTATGAACGTATGCTATATTTATGATATTTTAAATTATATTTTTTGAGGTATTTACATTTTTCATTTTGAAATGATTAATTAATATGTTTTAATTATTTATTGGTTTTAGTTAAAAAAAAATATGTCTCAACGGGAAGAATATTAAATCAGAAGGTAATTTCGCAAATGTCGTAAATAAGTATAATATTGTTGGATTATAATACAGATGATATCCAGTTTATTAACATATACGTATAGTAAAAATCCACAGTTGTTTTTACTGTTTTTTTTTTGACTAACTTAGGAACTTTCAAAAGAAAAAGTCAAATACTAAGATCTTATCGTTTATTCTTCAAATTATGTATAACTAACGTCTAATGCATCATGCTATTACAGGGTCAGTCAGAATCATTTGTAATTTGTAATAATTTATTTACTGATATGAATAATTCAAAGACCTTCTCTCAATCAACAGGCGTTGGACAAGAGCGAATGATGGTATGGAAAGCTTTTGATCGTGATGGGATAAGTATCTTCCTATAGTATCTGTTCATAAAAAAAACGTTGAAAATTATTTAAATAATTGCAGAGGAAGTTGTTCTGATGAAGAATTAAATTTTTATGATGTATCTTATAATCAAGTAGGTACTCTGTATAATCGAAAATTTTAAAAATACTAAGATTAAAAATGCATCACATAAAATGCAATACAATGTAATAGTGCTAAACTAACTAGCTGCCAATATGATACCAAGAAACATTTGTCAACGATTTTAACAATCATTCATTAACAAATACGGTCAGTAAATAAAGGTTTTGAAGAGAAAGAATTAGTATATGTTCAATTTGTGAACTTAATCTTTCAATTAAGTATGTCACAATATTTTTCATCTTATTAATGAAATCTTTGGAATTAATCACAGATAAACTAGGTAGGTAAACTTTCGAACTCCTCTGTTAACCATTTTGATGGGTGGTAAGTCTGTGATCCAATTACAAGAGATAGGATTTACCAGTCGGATATGTCGCAAAATCAGGGTTGGCTTTAGGTGGTTATATGTTAGATTTGCTTGCATATATGAAACGATATCTTACCTTGAAATTTTTTTAGAGAATTCCGTATTATCCAAAGTTGATAAAGTCAGTTTATTATAAACACTCACTTAAAGAGAACTGGAGGTATAGGGGGATGTACTTAACAGTAAAATACACACACAAGTATTTTTCATTGCCGGTTACAAGAATAAAAGTATATTATTAATATATATTCTAAATGTTTTGTAGCTAAACTTCGGAGCCTTTCGTTGAGAATCTATATATATTGCGAGAAGGATCGCTCGACGTCGACAAATGTAACTGGAGCATACTTAAAATATGTAAATTTCCTCACCACATTCATTTCCGGTCTAGCAAAGTCTACTACTTTGCCGTTTAAAAGATCTATTATAGCTGTCGTCGTAACAAATCCGGGATATTTTTTAAAACAGTTTGGAATTTTGTTTGTACCCTCGCAGCAATTTCTCCCTGTAATTGAAAAATATATTGTGGAAGATCGAACACAACGTTTATTGCATCAACTGTAGTAAATTCTGATGTTGGCTGTTATTGAAGGTTTCGTATGGCTAGAGGAATTCGTGAAAAACTTGCGTGTATGATCTCCAGATTTCTTTGAACAGTTGGATCCTTAAATGCCTATTGCGCCTGTGAAATAGTAACTGCGTCATTTGGATTTAACTGCTGTATTAGGGATTTCACATTTTCAAAATGACATCGTACTATTTACGATGCTGCCTCTAGCCAACTTCTCCATAGTGTTATAATGGGTTGTGGAGGTAATGGATTATTTGGTAGAATTTCATGAAATAACCGTACACGACTTGGTGCTTTAAGAAAAACTTTCTTTACACTAGATATCAAATTATGAACATTAGGGTAGTACCCACTGATAGCTTCAGCAATCCTATGAAGCCCATGTGCTAAACATGTTACGTGAAGTATACTCTGATATGTTTCCTTCAAAATTCTTCCAGCAGCTTTCATATAATTCACTCCATCGGTAAGAAATAATAAGAACTTGTCCTTATTTTCTGCATATTTGTCATGCCAAAACTCTTGTAGACTTGAATTCACTACCTCCGCTATAGTGCGAGAATTTGTAGTTTCAAAAACTTTAGAGGCAATCAAGTGCGCGCTCATTGAACAATTTTCCTCCCATGCACCCACTAAAACATTCGCTACCTTAAACTCGCAAGCATTAGTAGTTAAGTGGTTAAGCTCAGAAGAAATTTTCTGTCTAATATTTTCACACTGTTGAAAATATTTTATTCTTAGTGTAGACCCCGAAGGCACGTTATTAACATAGCTATATTTGCCACTAATACATTTTTCCAAAAATTGTCTAAAAAAGTGGATTGTCTAGTTTGGACTACGGTATGATACATCCTATCATAAATTCTACTAAATCTAAGTTAAAATTACGTTGCATGTCACTGTAAGTAAAGTCACCTATGCTTCGTTTATGGTTCTCTGAGGAATATATCTATTAATATTTGTGTTGCATGACCAGAAAATTGCTTTGTTACATCTAGTGCAAGGGCCGATCGTTGGCCTTCAGTAATGTAAAATACCAATATACTGTAATTTAAAAGAATCTATTACGCATTATGTTTTAATTTAATATAGTGCATTCCCTGACAAAACTAAGTTACCATGAACATTATAAAATTAAATAAAATGCACTTAATATGTTTTTGCAGTTTGGGAATGTTTCAATAGGTGTTTGCAATATATTATATATCTGTAAAAGCCATCCCTGGGAATCCGATCGGTAAATCCCACGTATGCCAATTACTGATATAATAGGTCACACCGACGTTCCTGATTGATGTATTTTTGGTAATGGATTTCTAGAACGTTTTTATAAGGACCATTACAAATGAGGTTATGTACCCTTTCATAATAGTTCTCTTTGTCTAAAATAACAACCTTATTACTCTTATCAGCTTTTAAATAAAAGCAATCTTTTTCACGCAACCATTTGATAATTTTTTTACCATCCTTTTTGAATTCTGACTCTATTTACGCTGATAAAATGAAAAGAGAGAAAAGAAAGCTATTAGAGATCCTCGAGATATTTAAACTCTATTCACTTAAACTTTGCAGTGGTGGGTTGGACTTTAATATCACTAAATTTTCTGTCTTAAATATAACACACATTTTTAGGTTAGATTAAGGGAATATATTGGTCATTAACCATTAGGTTTAATACTTACATATTAATATTAGTCATTGAAAACACAATTCAATTAATAACAAAACACAATCAACAAACGTCCAACTACTAGCGATGCTTATGAAATAAAATAAACAATGAAAATTGAATTAACCGCTATAGGAACTTTGCACTTGTGTACATCTGCCTGCCGTCTGTACCAATCACCATGCTTAATATAATATTTGCTAATATAAGTAATCTCACATTAAAAATAAGGTTAGTACATATTCACTGTTTCAGCACGTATATGATACGCCACTGAGACATGAAGCAGAAAATAGTTGCTAGTACCCATTAGTACCACAGTAGCATAATTATTACAACGTTAATTTTATTTACTATAATTATAAAAAATAAACAAAATACCTATAGTGCAGTAAAGCTATAAGCTAACTAATATTTGTGGTATTTTCTGTGACTAATATTCTTGTCAATATTTATTTCTAAGTTGATATCAGTTAAAATATTTATTATATTATACATTAATTAAAAAATTAATCAACAATTTATAGTTATTTAATGGAATAGTAAAATATAAATAATTTTCCGTTTCAATTGCTAAATTTTCTTCAGTTTTGTTTTTATTTTTACTGTTTATTTTCAATAATCTACACAGGAAAAATATTTATAAGTTTGCTGTAAAACTGCAAAACAATTATTTTTTCTTTTATTGCATTTAATAATTGCACATAAAAGAGAAGAATTCAGACATTTTCTATAATAATAATAATAATAATAATAATAATAAGGTTTATTGAAATCCAACAGACAAACCTGTCCATAAATAGGATACTAAAACATAGCATATTACAGTATTTCATTACAAATATAATTTAGCACAGCAAAAATCTATAGCTAAACATTAAAAAAAATAGAAAATATAAAATAGAAGTGCGACAGACACAGCTGTCCAAATACAGGATATGCTCAAATGACTTAGTTAAGTCCATAACATTACACAAAAAATAAAAGCTAATATTTAACAAAAGTTTAAGTAAAACAAAAACATTAAATGATGGAGATACTAATAATATTAAATATCATACATGAACGGCGTAATCAACAATAGTCTAGGTCAAAATGCAGAATTAGTTAAAACAGCTTCTTTAAGCGAACGAGAAAAATGCGTAAAATTATCACAAAATATATCAACAAAATTCTGCAAATCATTGTATTGTCTAGACATAGAAAGTAATGGTGAATTCATGTGTTGATTGGTGTGGGGTGTATCATAAATAAAGATTGAAGGCTGTCTAGTACCAAATCTAGGTATATTAATATGCACCTGATCTAAGAATTGAGGGTTATCAATTTGACCATGGATAATTTTGTACAAGTATGTAATGTTCGTTACTTTACGCCGTACGAATAATGGCTCGATTTCAAATTCATTTAATAAAGCCCTATAGCTATAATTCTGCTCGGGGTATCTTTTATGCTTTATGAAATACAAGTATTTGCAAAATTTACGTTGTATACGCTCGAGCATCATAATATGAACATTATAGTACGGAGACCAAGCAACACTACAGTACTCCAATCGACTTCTGACAAAGGAGAAATATAATATCTTGAGACATTCAATACTTGTGAACTGTTTAGTGTTCCTGATTATAAAACCTAGCATTTTTAGGCAATGACTATTAATATATTCATAGTGGGGAATAAACGATAATTCAGGGTCTAATATTATACCTAGATCTTTTTTCTGATGACATCGTTGCAGAATAGAGTCACCTATTTTGTAATTATATTCTAACATGTTTTTTTTCCTTGAGAACGTCATTGTTTCACACTTATTAATGTTCAAACCTAATTTATTCTGTGAACACCAAGCGTACAGGGAATCAATATCATCCTGTAATGTATGGCAATCATGCTCACTATTTATTACTCTTACTATTTTCAAATCATCAGCATAGAGAAACATATGAGAATTTATAGACTTCTCAATGTCGTTAACAAACATTAAAAACATAAGCGGACCTAAGTTGGATCCCTGCGTTACCCCGCTTGTCGCACAATATATATCAGATTTGAAACCTTTGTATTCTACATAGTTTTTTCTATCAGTTAACAAGGAATAAAACAGTTGTGTTAAATTTTCACATAATCCAAACTGTCGAAGTTTATTTATGATAATACCATGGTGTACCTGATCAAATGCCTTAGTGAAATCGGTGAAAATTACATCAACTTGAAATCTATTATCAAGAGCTTGTGACACAAATTGGACAAAGTTGCCTATATTTGTCAAGGTAGACCGACCTCTAATGAAACCATGTTGACTAAGGCATATCTGTCTGCAAATATGGTTATAAACAACAAATGACAAAATGCACTCAAAAAGTTTTGCAATATTTGGAATTAATGCAATAGGTCTATAATTATTAATGCTAGATTTACCACCTGACTTAAATACTGGACATATTTTTGACAATTTCCAACAATTTGGAAATATACCCTTATTTATGATTAAATTAAAAATCTTACATAACGGTTCTTCGAAGCAGCTAATACAGTCTTTAATCAAAAATGCCGGGATATGATCAGCACCCATCGTAAAGTTGGCTTTCATTTTCACTACTGCTCTTCTAATATCACTAACACTGATGGTAAAACTATGCAAGACATTAACGCCAATAGACGTAACATCACAGGAGGGGTCACTAATCACAGCATTGTCGTTTAAGAATACACTGCTGAAGTGCATTGCAAAACCATTAACAATATCTTGAGGAGTTGTAAGAGGACGATCATCATAAACCATAGTACCTGGAATTCTCGACGAGTTCTTCTTAGCATTCACAAAGTTCCACAGCTGGTTCGGGTCATTTTTAATGTTGTTTTCGGCAGATCTGATTAGCTTATGGTATTCGTGACGAATGCTATACTTTATATCACGTTTTAAGCTTTTTACTCTTTCTAAGTATTCAAGGATATTATGCTTTTTATACATCTTAAAGTAATGATCTTTTAATCTTATTTTTTGTATTATATCTCTGGTATACCAATGTGGAAAATTTGAAGTTCTGGGTGTGGTTTTTGGTACATACATATCAAGCGTCGTATTGAGTTTATCATAGAATATGTCACATGCAGCATCAACGTCACCGACTGAATTTAACTCGCTCCAATCAATCTCGGATATTGCATGGTATAACTCATGGAAATTAACATTTCGAAAGTTGTATCTAGGACTGCTTGTATTATTTTCAAACGGGTTTCTATCATAAGATGGGAGTGTTAAGTTAACCTGTAATCCCGGATGGTGAGGATCTTCATCCACTAAAGTAAATTCGTCTCTTATTACAGAACAAGCAACATCACTCGAAACCATGATTAAATCTAGGAGTCTGTTGTTACCGTTTAGAACATGATTATGTTGTTCTATATGACATATACTTAGAAAACTTTCAAGCAAATTGCATAACCCTGAAGCCCTCTTAGTTTCATAAAATATTTGCAGTTCAGGAATATTAAAGTCTCCACTGATAATGATTGGACCTTCTGACTGGCAGTGTTGTTCAAGCAGGTCAAAGATGACTTCATAGGTCACTGGTGGTTGAGAAGGTGGTAGATATATGTTTATGAAGGTTATAGATGTATTATTATCGTACATCCTTACAGCTACTAGGTCTACTTCAGGCAGAGGCGATTTTATATTGAGTTCTTCGGACCTATACTTGGAATCTATAGCAATCAGCACACCTCCACCCTTGTTCTTGTAATTTTCTCTGTCACATCTGTACACATTATATCTATCACTAAAATATTCATTAGAATTAGTACCAGATTTCAAACCAGTTTCAGTAAGCAGGATAACACTAGAGTCACATGCTAAGATATTAGGATAAAAAACATGCATTTTGCTATTTAGACCGTTGACATTTTGGTAGGTTACTGAAATATAACGTTCGCTATCTGGAGTCTGTTGGATATTTAGGCGTTTTTTGTGGTGGCTTTGACAATATTTGGAATACCATCATGATATTTAAGTAGAATATCGGTCTCTCCAGAATCCTTTCTACTGCTGAACTCCTTACGAATATTGAAAGAATAGTTTCTTTGCCTCGGAGTGAGATCTCGATTTAATCCTACATTCTTGAATGTCCTCGAGTTTTTTAATTTGCTGGCATTTTTTAACGTTTCAGCCACATCATTACAAGAACCTAAAGTAATTTTCATCGGTCTTATATTTCCATTCACTTTCTTTCCAACTCTAACTACTTTCATATTCGTTGTAATAGTGTTAGGTGATATAGCCTTAATTATATCTTTCGCTGATGAAATGTCGGCGTTCACATCATCTGATTCAGGAACTTTATATGCCATTAGATTGCACTCTCTGCGTTTGATATCTTTTAATTCAGATATAATCTCACAAAAAGTTGAATCCTCCAGTTTGTTGTTATTATTAATGACCCGAGAACTTTTTAATTCTTTAATTTCAGATTTGAGATCTAAAATTATTTTTTTTAATTCATTAATGTCGACATCTATACTCGAACAGCCATCACAAGTCCATTTAATCGTAGTTTTGCTCCTCAGAACTCGACATTCAGCAGAAGAAATGTTAACACACACTGTATTATATGTGTGTTTACATATAGAACAAGTTATTAGCTTGGCAGCGTCCACAGACTGGTTGCAACATTTACAGGTACCCATGATTCCTTATAAGACCCAACAGCACGGCACTGGTGAATTTGAAACAGTTGACGAGTACCTGTTGGACTATAAACAACCAGATGTTATTTCGTATTCCCGTCCCTGGGTTAGATGGTCCCAAACTTCACTAGCACGTGTTGATCACTTGCAATATTCAGTGCGGTTTCCAAACCGATTTCCTATGATATTTTTGACACCACGTATCAATTAACGCATATATCACATCTACACCTACTCCAATTTAATGGTCAAGATATACAAGTTTATGCGGTATTTCTTACTTGACCAATCACTTTAATTACGAAAATTTTTGGAAGTTTTTTACCAATATTTTAAGCGATTTTCTAGAAGCGTCACGCCGCACATCTGTCCACTTTCACTTTCACTTTACTAATGGTTCTAGGTTCTAAGATGTTTTACACAAATTGTCTAGGTAGTTATAAGAACAAAATAGACACATTTTGAATTGAATATTTGTTGTTTATAAAAAAACCTGTAGTTCTGGAGAATTGTTTATTTATTTGTGCCAATAAAGGTTTTTTATTGTAATATAATATCGAGCTCAGTATATTTTGACCTCACTAACTATTTATATTTATAAAAATACATGTCCTAACTGTACTCACTCATCAACGCCCAGCCCAAACCCCTGGACCTGGCAACATGAAATTCGAGAAGTATATTCCTTCCATGACGTAAGCATCCACTAAGAAGGATTTTTTTTAAATTAGACTTCTAAGGAGTGAAAAGGGGTAAAATGTGTTTCCACGGATTCGTCAATATTTCTTAGTCCCGATGAGATATCGACTTGGTTTTTGCTCACAAATGTTACCCATACAAATGTCTAAAAACGTAAGGCACCGCAAAAAAAGTGAACAAAATTAGAAAATTGTTAAACTGATGAGAGGCACCAAAAAAAATTGAGCAAAATAGGATGATTCTTAAATAAGACGACTACGACTTATAAATGCTACACCATAATCGTGTATGATAAAATGTTAAATTTATGGGAGACAGAATGTTGATTTTTCCCCTAAAAGCACATTACCCATCAGGATTTTTCTCGGTGAATCGAATAAAACAAGTTCCAACCCCCTAGATGCAATATGGGATATTCAATTTTTACTTCTTTCAACCCTAATTTTTAACATAAAATGTTAAATATCTGGGTTCGTATGGGAGATAGAGAGTTAATTTTTCCGTAAGAGGCGCAACGTCCTATAGGATTTTTCCTGGTAAATCGAATAAAAGAAGTTCTAAGTTCCTTCCTGCAATAAGTGTTGAAATATTGAATTTTTCATACTTTCATGGCTCAAAATACAATATGCTATGGTTGATAACAGGGAACGCGAAAAGGTATACAGGGTGTCCCAGATTTAAAGTGATTTAAATGTTATTCATTTTTGAGATACAGAGCGTTTTCTGGTTTTTGACTAAAACTGTAGTCGACCATATTGCTGGAACAGTTTTAATTTGATTAAAATTTGATTGATTTTGCTTGATTTTTTCCATAACCATAACCAACTTGTACTAATAAAGGTTCGAAATATCTCATTAAATTACAAATTTTGGTATAGCAAATGTTTAATAAGCCATAAAACGCCTTTATAATGCCTATATAAAATTAGGGTGTTCCATTTAAAAAAAATTAGAAAATCATGGAATCAGTTTTGACTATATTAGACCATACAGTAAAATTTTTTATAATGAAAAATTTTTTTTTTCATGTTGATTTTAAAACTAAAATATCTGATGTGGCTAGCATATATCTTTCTTTTACCAGTATATATCATCCCGACCTAAAAAAATCATTCTATTTAATTCTTCACTTACCTCAATTAAATTTTAATAGCGTACCTTGAAATGTTTCATTAAAATTTTTAAATAATTATCAGCGTCATTCGACACTGTCAATAATAATTCACGTCATATATTTTAATAATTTGTTCTTATTAACATTGACATTTTTAGAATTATATCAGACATTTCAAATGTCAAACTGCTAAATTTATCCTAACCCCATTTTATGAGGTCAAATGTGTAATATTTCAGTTTACATTAGTTTTCTACAGGTTGAAATTGTCGGAACCAGGACATACATCAGTTTTATTTAAATACTTGGAAAATATATTTTATTGGCTTGATATAGTAGACATGGTTTATAATCTGTCATCAAGAATGTATTTTTTTTTGTAAAGGAAAATACAAAAAAGTTTGGATCCCGTAGACCTCCTTTCAGCTGGCCAATTTTGCTCATCACCAAATTTTTCGTTGTCTTTGGCCTTTAGAACATGTGTACCAAATTTGAAAGCTTTACCTCAAAAACTGTGGCTGCTATCGCGATACTACAGACATGCGGACAGATTTCTTTTTTTATAAAGTTATGTTTTTTCATTATAACTTGTCGAGATTCGTCCAGAAATGCAATAAAATTTTTTGTTTTTTTCCCGAAATTGTACCTATTTTCTTCTTTCATTCATTATGTCTCTTCTGGTGGACCGCATTCATCAAATTTAATATGTCACCTACAATGTTGCTGAAAATCTTAACTACCAAATTTGGGAAGTCTCCCATTAGTATTTTTTGAGTTATCGCGGATACACACGTACACACATCCACACACACACACACACGCACCGACAGACATCGTTCGGAAAATAGACGGAATGGATTCAGGAGGGTTCACAACGTATATATCAATCAAAATCTCGATGTCAAAAAAATACGATTACTGTACTTATATTAAGCATAAGAAAGTAAAAATGACACTATATCTCGAAATACCCTGTATACACTAGTAAAACTATTAAAAGATTGAGAAGAATGAGTTGAATCCAAATATGTTACCATCTAAAATTTTATATTAATATAGCCGTTAGAATAGTAAGAAAGTGCCAAAACCATTTTGAATATCATAGTATGTTTGGTTTTTACTTTCATAATATAAGGAAGTATAGTAATCGTGATTTTTTTTCGACCTCGAGATTTTGCTTGATATATATGTTTTGAATTCTCCTAAATCCATTCTGATTATCTTCCGAATGATATCTGTCGGTTCATGTGTGTGTGTGTGTGTGTCTGTGTATGTGTATCTGCAATAACTCAAAAAATACTAATGGGAGACTTCCCAAATTTGGCAGTTAAGATTGTCAACAATATTTTAGGTGATACATTATCTTTGGTGAATGTGGTACCACTAGAAGAGACATAATGGATGAAAGAAGAAAAAAGGTACAATTTCGGGAAAAAAACCAATTTTTTTTATTGCATTTCTGGACGAATCTATACGAATTATAATTAAAAAACATAACTTTATGGAAAAAAATCTGTCTGCATGTCTGTAGTATCGCGATAGCAGCCAGTTTTTGAGATAAAGCTTTCAAATTTGGTACACGTGTTCTAAAGGCCAAAGACAATAATAAATTCGGTGATGCAAAATTGGTTAGCTGAAAGGAGACCACGGGACACAAACTTTTTTGTATTTGTCTTTACAAAAAAATATATTCTTGATGAAAGATTATAAATCATGTCTACTACATCAAGCCAATAAACTATTTTCCAAGTATTTAAATAAAGCTAATGTAAACCGACTTTCTTACACATTTGTCCTCAGAAAATGGGGTTAGGATAAATTTGGCAGTTTGACATTTGAAATGTCTGATTTAGTTACAAAAATGTCAATGTCAATAAGAAGAAATTATTAAAATATATGACATGAGATATTATTGACAGTATCGAATGACGCTGATAACTAATTATTTAAAAATTTTAATGAAACAGTTCAAGGTACGCTATTAAAATTTATTTGAGGTAAGTGAAGAATTAAATAGAACGATTTTTTTATCAGTATTATATGTATATACTGGTATAAGAAAGTTATGTGCTGGACACATCAGATATTTTACTCTTGCGAAATCATTACTGTCTGTGATGTAATTTCATCATCGCAGATGCTTATTTTCTCAATAATAAATATACTTATAGTCAATTTGATCTAAATTCAGGACAATTTCAGTTCAGTTCAATATACTATTAAAATTATAGTCTGACTGATTGGTACACCACCAATCCAGCCATCCAGCCAAATCCAACCTACTATTAAAATTCATATGACATTTCTAAACTAATATAGTTTTTACTAATTAGTTTCTTAGTTGTTACGTCGTTCAAAGTTAAAACTTCCTGTTGTCTCAAAACTTTCTCATGTAACGCTTTTATATTCTGGTGTAAATATCATAACAGTGATATATGTATTCCTGATATACACTACCATTGTTTAAGGTCATAAACAAATTAAAATGTTATATGCATACTGAGCTAATGTAGTAGAGGGTTGTACCGTTACTTCGGTGGTAGTATCACGTCACAAAGCAGATTTCGTAGCACGCTACACAGAGTGTTCGAATATTATTACTCCACATATTCATTTAATATGGAGTGTGGGAGTATTCTTATGGGAATGTGACCTGTCGACCTCTCACCGGGGCGTTCCCAGCATTGTGCTACCGGCCTTTACTGCGCGGGGACAGGGGGCTCGCTAATTACCCTATAATTGTAGCAGGAAGTTAAGAAATCACTGCTTTAGCTTGCCGTTTCTTATTGCTATGCTCTTTTCATTTTTCCACTGATATAGGACACATTAATGCAAATTTAATGCACACGTATTTAATAACATATTACTGTTAGATTTGAAATCTATATCAAAATTTGCAATAAAATTATCATTGTGTTACAACAGAGGGACTATTAACCATATTAACCCACATCAGCTTCAAAGAGGCAAAAAAGACTTACCCAGTGACCCCTAAACTAATTAATATGCTGTACAAAGTCGCAGATATTAGTAATCACATAGCATAACTACAATAAACAAAATAAACTTTACTGTCAGCCGTGCCAACTGTCTTTCACTGAATTTGCCCGGAAACTCACTCTACCTAGACAAATATTAATTCTATTACTGCGAATACTCATTTTTATTTGCTTAATATCATAATCCTAATTATGGTACTATGAGAAATGTATTTATTTTGCAATTTTTACTATTATATAAAGGACCCTACAACTGTTGTGTCCCGAGATCGTCACAGTGGTGAATCCTCCACTATTTTATGCACAGCCATATTAGGTCGAGGGTATACAGGGTGTCTCACCAGTAACTGCATCGATCGATATAGGGAAAAGTACCCACCAGAAAATTTGAAAATTTAGGGAGCTACTAACGGCAGCGTGGCCAATCCAACTAAAATAATTACAAGCATCTGTCACTTCCGGTTATACTGGAACTTAATTATTATAAACGGAACACCCTATATATTTTAGGGTTTTCAAAAAGTGCATAAAATTGTGAGTCAAAAACATGTAGGATACCCTATGCCTAAACTCAGCCGTTTCAGAGATATTTGATATTTTTAAAAAATTTTGACAGGTGTAATGGTTTACAATAACCTTTATAACTTTATTGGTGTAAAAGATACTTATGTGTTTTTTCGCATGCAGAAAAAACCATAAGGTGGAGTACGGTTTTCAGTTCAAGGAAATTTCAATAATAGTATAGCAAGTGTTGCATTTTTGACGTTATATTTTGTAAATTTCAAACCGCGAAAACTTGCTTAAGTCAAATGAAACACCCTTTATTTTTTACATCAAGTTATGTATAATTAAATTCCTTTTTTTCTGATATAAGCATTGTGGGGGTTTAAGTTACAACCTTTTAAAATATTTGCGATTTTCTTAGAAATTCAAAAATTTTTAGTAAAAATTTTATCAAATTAGCCATGATTAGAAACAATCAGTAATGTCAGTCATTCTCTCTCGAAGACTTTTTGAATTGGTTTATTATTTATGGAGAATGTGAAAACTAATATCAATAACTTGTAGTACATTTGTTACAAGATATCCACAAAAACGGAAAATAACACTAAACATTGTAACATGCCTATTAATTGGATTGAAGACACTGCATAACCTAAAATAGCTAAGATAAAATCAACTAAAAACATGATTCCATTTTAATTTAATAATTGTTCAAAATTCCGCCCTCGAACCTCCACACATTTTTCACACCCCAAAATTAGTTCTTCATGGGTAGCTCTTCTAATTGAATCCTGTGATAAGTTTTGAAATGAATTTCTTGCTCTCAGCATACAATCTTCAATAGTTGTTAATGGGCTCTCATTTTTAATAGTTCGCCAAATAAAATAATGTAAAATTGACAAATCGGGCGAGCGAGGAGGCGATAGGAAAGTCCATTATTGACAATTATTTATCAAATACGCGTTATGTGGGGGAGCACCGTCGTCGTGCTGATAAAAAATGTTTCTATATTCGGCGAGAGGTAAATTTTCTAAATAGTTATTATTCAAATTTTGTAAAATATTTAGATATCTTTCACCTAAAGAAAAAGTAAAAAAAAGTTAACTATACATATTAGCAGGAGAAGAAATCTTTATGACTTACTGTTTAAATTTTCCTGATAAAATTCTAATGCCACCACTCAATCGTTTCTTATGGCACAGTAAACATTAAACTGCCAACTTTCTTGAAAATTTCGCTCCTTGAACACATAAGGAATCGAGTCACTCCAATAATGCAAATTGTGTCGATTAAAAAGTCTATTTCTGGCAAATTTAGCTTCATCTGACTATATAATATTTACCAAATAAAAATCGTCGCCTAGAATAAATTCACAACAATTTTCTCTTCTTAGGAAATCTGGAAATATATTTCTTTTACTCGTTGAACCATTTGGAAGGAAAACGGGTGAAATTTATTTTTAATTAAGATTCTGTGAACTGAATCCTTGCATAGTCCCGATTCCAGAGCAGCTTGTCTTAATGACATCACTGGAAATGCATGAAAATATCCCAGAATTGCTATTTCTACGTTTTCGTCAGCAACAATAGGCTTTCGCTTTTAAATTATTGCCTTGACAGAGCGATAGTTTTTAAAATTATCCAGCATGTGTTTTACAGTGTTTGGTGACGGTTTCCGTTTTTGTGGATATCGAGTAGCAAATGTACTACAAGTTCTTGATATTACTTTATCACATACTCCATAAATAATAATTTGATAACATTTTTTGCTAAAAATTCTTGAATTTCTAAGAAAATCGCAAATATTTAAAAAAGTTATAACTTAAACCCCCACAATGCTTATATAAAAAAAAAAGGAATTTAATTTTATATAACCTGATGTAAAAAATACAGGGTGTTCCATTTGACGTAAGCAAGCAAAATGTAATGTCAAAAATGGAACACTTGGTATACTATTATTGAATTTCTTTGAACTGTAGAGCGTAGCTCACCTTATGGTCTTTCTGCATGCCAAAAAGAAAATGAGTATCTTTTACACGAAGAAAGTTATAAATATCTCTGAAACGGCTATGTTTAAGCGTAGGCTATCCTACATGTTTTTGGCTCAGAATTTTATGCTCATTTCGAAAGCCCTAAAATATATAGGGTATTCCATTTAAAATAAGCAAGTTGGTATCGAATGGTATTGAAATGTAAAAATAAGTTAAAATTAATAAAAAACGTTTCCCTTAAAATTTCCTTACTTTAATTCTTTTACCTTATAATAAAAAAAACTCAACACTGATCAAATCTCCCGCGCTGACGCATTTATTCCTTTGGGCACCTGGCAGATCGCATTCGTCCCGTTGGAAGCTTGGCAGATTATATTTTTCTTGAAATTGATACTATACACTATGAATACAAGGAATTTCATTATTAATGATTTCAGTCAAACTTCTTCATTTTGTTGAGTTAGTTATGGAAGTGGCAGATTAATTTTGTCCCGCAAATAAAGTGACAGACAAACTTTTTTGAGCCTTTTGTGATATCCATATTTCATCAAAAAAATCAGCTTTAATGATTACAGTCAATGACACTATTCTCTTCTACATAGTTGATACGCTCCTGTCGAGTAGTGTCCCGCGTGTACCCTGGCAGACTGCCAATTTATGACACATAAATAGCTGAATAATGTTTAAAAATAGTTGGCCTGAAATTTCTGTCGCTAGCTCCAGGACTATTACACTACAATATTTTATTGAACACAAAATTTAAACTTGTATATTTGATTTTCATAAAACTTTTGTTTTTACATAGCAATTAGAAGCATTCAAAAGCAGACATGTCCAAATATTCAAAAATTGACTTTTTGGTTGCATTTAAATTAATTTCTTCATTTATTTTCATTTCTACTGTCAAAATTAGTTAAATCACTACAGAGTCTGTTGAAGTTACTATGTTAATATTACGCTTTCCATACAAAACCCGGCATGTTTTAAAAATATCGCAACAACATTTCGATCAAAATGCCCTCGATATCTGACATGTACAACACTATTTATACATGCATAACACTATTTATATATGCATTAACGTGATGAAATTCAAAACTAAACATGTCCAGTAAGTAGTCGACGCGACGCGATGGGACAAAGTATGAATGTTTTGACGATGACTGTGCATAAAGTTTGCATTTTTTCATTTTGATTATTATTGTTCAATTTGTTTTCACTTTCACAAACATAGTAAATAAAGCTATAGATATCCATTTTAGTAAAATCAGATATGTCTATGGAATTCATTTAAAACTAGTCATGTCCTTAATAAATATAAAGCTAGCGTTTGACTGTTATATTTCTTGTGTAACAAAATTAGTTCCTAAAAATTGTGTCAAGAATGTGGGTACTAAGATTTTTTAAACTTTTCTTTTTTTTTAATACCACACAAATTAGATAACCCCTGAATCCAAAGCCGAAGCTGCGCGGACGAGGGTTACACGTATGCAAAAATCACGGACACATAATCATTCCTACCGACATTGCCAATACCGGTGACAGAAATCGAACCCGTAGCTGCGATGGAGAAATTATATAGTCAGACTGGCCAATAGCGTACTCTAACTACTCCACCGAGCCGGAACAATTAATAATATCGGTATAAATAGTTTTTCTTTGTTATTGTAAAAATCTCATGTGACATGTATGTTTTTCAATGTTTGCTCCTCAGTTGTTTCGTGATACTGCATCTGTTTGGATCGAAGAAAATACATCGGAAACGGTTTACCAAAGGAAAATTAAACGAATGGAATTTGCCGAACTACGGCTCACCTAACCAACAATTTACCAAAATGTCAGTTAACCAAAATATAATTAGTCGAAAAATAAATTCATCAAAATGCAACTCAACGAAACAAAAATTGTCAGAAAAAATATACGTAAATGAATTAACGTTTGTATTTCACACAAGCAAACAGTTCAAAATGCAGGGAGGAAAATACAGCGTACGGCGATGATGACGTACGTCGTTGGTGACTTCTTCGAAATAATCTACCACAGGCTACATTTCACAACAGAACATGTTTTCATCACAAATTCATTGTTGTCTTATACACCATATAGGGTATATAATTGATAAAAAAGATGTGGTACAGTTTTAAATGCGCACTGATGATCAGAACAAGCCAAAAGTTGAAGATTAATTCTAGTAGAGAAAATTAGGTCCTAAAACAAGCAGCAGAAAATCTTCACCATTTTCTGTTTTGTGAAAGAATAATTTAACAAATTAACCTAACCTAACCAAAACCCGGTGCACGCTCCGTGGCGGAAATAATTTGTAATATTATTCGTCTATATAGAGCAGTAACGTAGTTGTCGAGGAAATAAAGCACTGAACCTCCGAAATTTCCGCAGCAAGACGGATTTTAATGCGGTTTTTTGCATTCGATTCGTGAGAGCATCAGGAAATTTTGTGAACTAATTTGATGAATAGCAAATGAAAAATTGCATATTTGCATTGTAAAAATGCATTGTTCAAAGTGCATTTAGAATAATTAATTTGCAACTCGGTAAAAATTGATTGAAATGAGTCCAAATTTGTTACTCGGGGGTTTTCGGTGTCGCTGAACACGAATATCATGGCGGCAATGGCCTCCGAGGTACCTGGAGCCCAGGGTGGACACTATCTACCTCATCTCCTGGAATTTCAAGTGAATTTGTAATATATTTAGTTGAAACTCATTACTCGGGGGTTTTCGGGGTCGCTGAACACGAATATCACGGTGGCAACGACCTTCGAGGTATCTGGAGCCCAGGGTGGACCTCATCTCCTGGAACTTCTTGTGAATTTTTAATATATTTAGTTGAAATTCGTTACTCGGGGGTTTTCGGGGTCGCTGAACACGAATATCACGGCGGCAACGTTCTCCGAGGTACCTGGAGCCCAGGGTGGACCTCATCTCCTGGAATTACCTTGAGTATAGCATTAATCTGCATTACATTAATCTGCAATGTTGCTTGCAAAAATTGTGTTGGCTGCAATTGTCCTAATGTAGAACATTATTTAGAAGAAGAACAATTATGGGTTGGAATTGGATTTGCAAACGAAGAGAATGAAGAAGAAAACTTCAATGTGTAATTAAACAATAAATGTTTTTCATTGTATAAGTTTGTGGTATTTTTTTAAACAATAAAACATTACAAATACAATTGGAGTTTTCAGAAATTATTTTTGAAAAATATTGTTTGAATCTATATCTTCATTATAATATATAAATAAATAATTTTGAGTAATATATGCAAATTCGTATAAAAATGATGCTATACTCAAGGTAATTCCAGGAGATGAGGTCCACCCTGGGCTCCAGGTACCTCGGAGAACGTTGCCGCCGTGATATTCGTGTTCAGCGACCCCGAAAACCCCCGAGTAATAAATTTGGGACTCATTTCAATCAATTTTTACCGAGTTGCAAATTAATTATTCTAAATGCACTTTGAACAATGCATTTTTACAATGCAAATATGCAATTTTTCATTTGCTATTCATCAGATTAGTTCACAAAATTTCCTGATGCTCTCACGAATCGAATGCAAAAAACCGCATTAAAATCCGTCTTGCTGCGGAAATTTCGGAGGTTGAGCCATTTTTAGTGCTTTATTTCCTCGACAAACGTAAATAACGTATAAAAATATTTTTTTCTAGTATACACCATATCAGACATATAACTGAAAAACTAATATTCGTCATCTCTCTTCTGAATGGGTTCTAGCTTCTTTATTATAATAGTAGTATATAAATTAAGGTCAGCAACTTTAGAAAATCGAAAACTAGAACACAGAGTGGATTTTTTCGCTGGATCTAATATTCTAAATTTGTACCTATCTATAAATCTATAAATTCCAAAGCCATTTTAATGTTACCGCTTGCAAAACTACTTTGGAAATTAAATTGGAAGTATATTTAATTTTTTTTTTATTTTGACAACTAAATATGACATTAAATGCAACACATGTGTATTAATAAATTATGTGAATCGATAAACTATTCGTTCGGTGTTGCGTTTTGATTAATTGAATTTTAGACAAATTGCATTTCTATAAATTAGCATTGCAAATTCGATGAACAGAATTTTAGCGAATTGCGTTAGTTCAATTTTCTTTCGGATGAACTTTCCGGTAGCGATCTGATTTTGTGTAAAATAGTCTTAGGGCCCTTATTTTTCACCTCTGAGTACTAATAACTAACAAAATGATTAGAAGTGTTTTTACTCCAACATTTTATTTATAAATATATTCAGATTCTAAACTTCTAGTTAGTTATCAGTAACCTACCCGGAGATAAAGGAAAAGCCCTTAAAATTAAATAATTAATGTATTTATCTGGCATTGCAAATTGCAAAATAAAAATACCGCCAGTCAGAGAACTTGTTTGGAATGTTCTACCTCAACAATCTAATAAAAAATTGTCGTTTTTGTTTATTATTAAATTATTTTATTATTGTTTTAGGTAAGAACCACATATGGTATGCTTAGATTACTTCTAGTAACTAGTGAGTATATTTTATTTATTTATAGTTATATTTTTTTATATTCTTACCCTCAGTGTTGTTCTCTACCAATTAATAAATGTATTTCGACAAATTTCATAACATTTTCGATCATGTTGGACAGAATTTTTATAATTATTGATTACTTGTTTAGTGACTTTTATTCATATGTTATTATTTTGTGCAGTCAATAAAAAAAGAGAAAATCAGATTAAAAGTCAGCTGGACTAATTTTTTTTATTTTAATTTACACAAAAAGTTAGAAGCTCTGTGTTTTTTATTTTTTCCATATAACTGATTATTAGAGTTGCCCGACGGTGGCCACTGTCAGTAGCGTCACATGTAGAGGGTGGGCAAATTTCGATGTTTGTACAGGGTAACTCGGTAACTGTAAGAGATACAAAAAATGGAAGACACATTCTCGATCTCTATTTTCGAGACAAATTCACTGGCGAAAACAAAAATTTGCTATCGTCTTTTGTTTTCGAGTTATAAACAAAAGTTCGATTTTCGACTTTTAGACACATATCTTGGTTGTTTGTAAAGTTATGAAAAAAATAACTTTTACATTCTTCATGCACTTTTTTCTGTATAATACAGTGTCGTCAAGAAAATTTTAAAGAAAAGGTGCAATTTCGAGTTATGGCATAAAGTTGTATTTCTTTAAATGGGAATCATAGTTGGCTATGGTTTAGTTAAAAAAGGAAATTGTTTTCTCTTTCAAACTATATATCATATGTGGGGTCGCTTTTGATGTGTAAGTATTTAATAGCGAAAATAATCTTTTAGTAGATTACTTTTTGCGTTTTTTTATATTTATTCCAAGTAGGCGTGTGTCATCTATGACAGTGTTTATCCATTTATCAGTAAATTGCATATTAATAATTTTGTTTCCGTCATAATTACACCCCATTTAATCGTAAAAGTGAAGATGTTTTACGAAAATTACGAGAAATATGATATGCTAGAATGCTTTATTCAAAGTAATAACATTTGTGATATTGCATCCGAAATATATTTCAATCGCTATCTAGAATGAAAACAACCTAATAAAGCTATTTTTAAGAGCTTAAAAGAAAGTCTCAGTAATTGTGAGTCCTTCAACAAGCCAAGACCAAAAAATGTTCAAACTGATGTCCATTATGTTCGATACATAAATTACACGTCTTCATAACACTCTAAACTGCATTATAAATATGAAGATTTGAAATGGAATTCACACAGTCTATAAAATGTTGTCTAAGTTCATTTTTGTCGAAGACAAAGTATACAAGAAAATCAGTACCGACTAGTTTTCTTGTATAATTTGTCTTTAATGTGGCCCCAAAAGAAAAATCCAGTGGCGTTAAGTCAGGTGATCATGGTGGCCATCTCACTGGTCCGTTACTTCCCATCCAGTTATTTCCAAAATTGGTATTTAATAATTCTGAAACGGTCGTGACATTATAAGGTGGTGCACCATCTTTTTGGAAAAACTGATTTCTTGCCTCAATTTAGGGTAGATTGTTAATAAATTCCTCAATAATTTTCTGGTTTAAGATTTCGTAGTACCGTTGGCCATTAAGATTTTCTTGATATATGTGATATTTTAAAAATGTTAAAACACGATTGCCACGTAGAGCACACGAGCACTAAAACCAAAGCGTCCCTGAGGTCGCACGTCAGCGGTACGGTGAGAGTTCATATCAGACAAATATTACTCGTTATGCCTGTTGAAAATTCCTGCATTGCTAATGTAGGCTTCATCTGTCCAAACTACATTTCTAGAGAAGAATGGATCTTGTTGACTTTTTTGACGATATCATATGTAAAACTCCAATTATCGCTGAAGATCAATTGATTGCAGGTGATGTTGTTTCCTTATTATATAAGACCTGAATTTGTGTCTTCAAAATACCCAAAGCTCGACGTCTTGAAATCCCACAATCAGCCTCAATTTGACGAATTGAAATTAAAGGATTCGCAACCGCCATTCCAATTACAGTTATAGAAGTTTCTTCAGCATCTTCAATGTTGTAATTTTTTGGTCTTGACTTGTTAAAGGACCCACAGTTAATGCGATTTTCTTTTAACCTTTTAAAAATAGCTTTATTAGGTTGTCTTCTTTCTGGATAGCGATTGAAATATATTTCGGATGCAATATCACAATTGTTATTACTTTGAATAAAGCATTCTAGCATATCATATTTCTGATAATTTTCGTAAGACATCTTCACTTTTACGATTAAATGGGATATAATTATGACCGAAACAAAATTATTAATATGCAATTTACTGATAAACGGATAAACACTGTCATAGATAACACACGCCTATTAGGAATAAGAAGATTATTTTCGATATTAAATACTTACACATCAAAAGCGACCCCACATATGATATATAGTTTGAAAGAGAAAAAATTTTCTTTTTAACTAAACCATAGCCAACTATGATTCCCGTTTAAAAAAATAAAACCTTACATAACTCGAAATTGCACCTTTTTTAAAATTCTCTCGACGCCACTGTATAATACAGAAAAAAGTACCTCAAAAATGTAAAAGTTGTTTTTTTCATAACTTTACAAGCAACCATGATATTGACATGTGTCTAAAAGTTTATAACTCGAAAACAAAAAACAGTGAATTTGTCTAAAAAAAAAAGAGATCGAGAGTATCTTCCATTTTTTTGTATCTCTTACAGTTACGGAGTTACCTTATACAGACATCTAAATTTGCCCACATTGTACACGTTCCCGATAATACTATATTTGGGTTGTCGCAGATGATAAACAACTGCTTACTTCTATGTCATTGAGAACAACGACTGAGTCCGTGTCCAGTTGCATGAGTAACAGTTACAATGTTCTCCGTCGAAAAACGTCTTCTTCGTAGAGTAAACACCTGTGTAAAATGAAAATGATTTTTCAACAGTAATATTTGCAAACTTGAAACATTCTAAATCAATTAATAAAACATAACTTGTCATATTCCGCATTTATCTTAAAATCACATGTATCGTCGCTTCTACCTCAGGATGATTGAAATGTTTCTGAGCCGTGGAGATGGCTTTTGATTCACTCATATTTAAGTGCAGAATAAGTAACACTGACGTAGTTTTCCACAAAACACCAAAACACCATATACTGCACTAGACGCGCTTTTCGTCAACTAAGTGGGCATCATCTGGAAATAATTAAAATTAACCTTATGCTAACAATCTGCCCTATTTATACCTAAGCTATTTTTCACATTTCGGCGAACCGTGACTCGCTAATCAGTAGAGGTGGCTATTTGGGATTGTGCCTTTGTCACTATGGACTATAACAATAAATAACAATAATAAATACCATAGAAATTAGACAACCCTCGAATCCAAAGGTGTTTAGAACGGGGTTTCACTTAGAAAAACGTAGACATTCTCATTGGCATTTCCAGTGCCAGTGGCGGGATTGAAACCCGCAGCTACGATAGAAAGATTTCTAGTCACACTTGCTATCGCGCGCTCTAACCATTACACAACCGAGCCGGTACTACACGACCGAGCCGGATTATTTAAAAAGTAACAAGAAACCTTTAAACACAAAATAAAAACAAAAAATATACTTTCAAAATAATAACAGAAACAAATATTTTTTCAAAAAAACAACTATAAATAAATTCTAATAGTAAAGTTATTACTACAATAAAAACAGAGACAAATTTTTGTCAAAATGAAAAAAAAAAAAATAACCTTAATAAACAATAACATCCTGAAAAATAATGTTTCTCAAGCACTGAACCACGAAAGCACAAAAACGGCATTAAATAATGCAGTTGATTCACTTCTTCATTTCACATCACTTCACTTTCCATCACCTTACTGCCTCTTCCTCTGGATCCTCGCCCTTCTCACTCTTCTTTATTTTCAGATAACTAATATCCTCGTTCAAATTTATAATAAATTTATTTCCACTATTTATATGAAATTTGGCAATCTTTAAATAATCATCCTCAATGTTAATTACTTTCCTAATTCTTTTTTCCCAAATTAATTCAATGAGGTTGAAAATACAGAAATATGGCAGTAATCTCGATACTTTGTGGTCATATTTCTCCCCTACATTATCTATAATATATTTCTTCTCGTAATTTTTCATTTTCAGGACCTCCAACAGTTGTACTTTATTATAATTTTCCTCATAACAGAGGTCATGTGGCATTAAAAAAATTTGCAACTCAAAAGATTATTATAAAAAGATTATTGTTAATATTAAGGCAAATTTGTTTCGCTTGCTCGTTCAAATGTAACCGATTTTTTCTTACTGAAAACACTAATGAACTTTAATTTTCTTTATTACTGTAATAACTATCACTTTCATTTTCATAAACACAATAAGATGCAGACGTAGAGGCCTCTCACGGTCGAAACATTTTTATATCAAATACCTTCTTAAATTATTTTCAAAAACACACCAGCAAATAAACAGATATAAAATAATTATTACTTATATCACACTATTACACAACTCACTGCAACACGAACTATTTTTTCTTGTAAAAAAAAATCAGGATTGTTTTTTAATTTAATTGACCACTATATTCTCAACAATAAACTGAGATGATGAACTTTGATAAAGATATACAGATAAAACCACAAAGGTGCGAATACGGCCATTGGTATGCGCTATTTACATTTAACTATTAGCAGTGGAGGAGGATCCACAGTCGCGAATTGGTGAGCACGGTTCCTGCTATTTTCGTGCTTAAAGCGCTCAAAAATATACGTATTAGTTAATTTTTGAGCTCTCCGAACTCAAAATATACACATATATTTTTGAGCTCTACGATTAGGTGAAAAATCTCGAAGTTATATTAAAAAAACACTTTTATTGTAATTTTTGAACTGCGATATCTTTTGAACAAATTAACCAATCGAGATACACATACACACACACACATACATACAGCCATACAAACACCATCGTGGGAATAGTCAGAATAGCTTCTTAGGATCTCAAAACGTCGAGATCTGACAAAAATTCGATTTTTGAAAATCGGGGTGAAAGCAATAACTTCCCGATTTCTGAAAATTTTCAATTTTCTTAGCGGGAAGATAAAAAAAATTCAATCGCTAAATGAACAAAATTAATGCTCCAGTTGTGTCTTCTTGTGCATTTAATTAATTACTACAAAGTAACGTAGTTATATACAAAAAATCCATTGTTATTTTAAGCACTTAGTTTTGGTCTCATTTATCATAAAACAGTTTAGGAACTTAATTATTAATGTACTTTTTTTAGCAAAGTATACACGTTCCACAAAGATATAACATTTAAAATCATCTTATATAGATACGGACTTTCGTATACGTAACTAGTAGTTAAAAGGCCCTACTTGCTGAATCCCAGACATTGCATTTTAAAACAAATATCATCATCAGTTAATTCAAAATCAAGTTCAATATTTTTAATCTTCTAATAATGGTAATTTTTATATTTTGTTTTTTTATGTACAATGTTAAATTACCATTAAAGAAATGGTTCATGTATTGGCCCATAGAATAGGCCCTGTATACTTAATTGTCATACCCTTTGGTTACCCATTTCAATATAAGGAAGCTAACAAAATAATAATAAACTTACTCATTACAGAAAATTAAAGAATGTACATATTTTCTTGCAGTGGTTCGCGAATGCATAAAAGTTTTAGCGTTAAAGTGCACTTTATAATGAATATGTCAATGTTAATGATTATTTCAACGATCGTTGACCACACATGAAGAAGTTAATACTATGGTATTAATTCCAACGAATTGATATTCACGACAATCGTTTCCATTGTTTTTCTTTGTTTGATATGTTGTTTAATCATAAACATTTAACACATTTATCATTTTTTCAATAACAATCTGAGTTTTCCTAGAGTGGATATAGCGGATTATTTTTATTGTAAAATAAAATTCTTGATACAATTAGTGAACTTCTCCTTTTTATGTTTAATATTAATTGCAAATTGGTTATTTGTGTTTGAATTATACACTATACTATGTATATGCACAGAATCAGTATACTTTCAATTTGTGGTATATGTCATTAATATGTTCACGTAAAATCTTATGTGAAAACCTCTTATGAATAATATTCTCGAGTACTGTAATAAAGTATAATTATAAAGTGTTGCAAGGTGGTAGGTAAAATTGATGTCTATTTTTTTTGTGACATTTTACAAAAGTGATTCTTTATAGTAATAAAAAAATAGTATATTGTTTTATTAGGATTAAAAGTGACACTTTGTTTGACGAGCAATTATGTTTGTATTTGCGAGGCAAAGCGCAGCATAGTCGAACGAACGAAAAAATTGGGAGTCAAACAAAGTGTCACTTTAAATCCGAATGAAACATGTTATTTTTTCTTCAAACGCAAAAAAAAATCGAAATATTTAAACATTAAGTACATACATAATTATTTTCGATTATACGACTTTTTAAGAGTTTCATCGTGTTGCTTGTGACAAACACTATGTGATTGCTATGGATATTGTGTGGTTGCTAGGGATGCCAATAAATATAAACAAACATTCTATTTAAGCTAATAAATTGTTATTATAATTCATTATTAGAAAAAAGAGTCTGATTGTGAAGATTTGTCGAGTATACCAGCAGAGGTGGTTGAAATTGCTAACGAAGTGACTTTAAATATTCTACCACCAAAGTCGCGTGAAGTGTACGAGTGCTCATATAATCATTTTATGCAATGGTGCTCTGAAAAGAATATAAAATCGTATTCGGAAAGTGTTTTATTGGCATATTTTGCCAGTCTGTCCTCAAAAATGAAATGTTCCACTTTGTGGTCACAGTATTCAATTGTGAAATCAACACTGACTCTCAAAATGGCTTAGATATAAGTAAATTTTCCAAGTTAAATGCATTTTTAAAAAGACAAAGCAATGGTTATACCCCTAAAAAGGCTAGGGTTTTAACGAAGGACCAAGTTGAACAGTTTTCGGATGCTGCTCCTAACATACATTATTTAATGATGAAGGTATGTTTAAAATTAAAGAATGAAGTAGGGAAATTTTGTGAATTTTTGTTTATAGCTTGCCTTAATAATGGGAATTGCAGGCGCATGTCATTGTGATGAACTAATCCATTTAAAAACTGATGCTGCTTTACTGATAAAAGTTCCTCATACTAAGACTGGTAAGGGTCGGTCATTTACGGTTCATGGAGAAAAATATTTGAGTATTTACAAAAAATACGCTGCTCTTCTGCCAAAAGGTTTTGAAGAAAGTCGTTTTTTTATAAGGTATCAAAATGGAAGATGTCAACGGTCAGTAGTCGATATTCATAAAATTAGTAGTATTGCAAAAGCAGTGGCAAAATATTTAAATTTACCAAATGCAAATGAATATACTGGACACTGCTTATGTCGATCTTCTGCCACTTTTCTTGTAGATTCTGGTGGTGATGTCACTTGTCTTAAAAGACATGGGGGTTGGAAGTCGAACACTGTTGCAGAGGGGTATATAGAAGAATCTAGAAAATAAAAAAAGTACAGCAAGAAAAATATTTCGACTTGATGAACCTAGTACTAGCACCAATGGGACTAGTATGTATAATAGTATCAATCCCTTGAATCTCGATAATACAGCTGCTTGCAATAATGTAGAAAATCAAGGAAAAATTAATCAAGAAATGTGTTCCCACGATACCACTAAGAGTGTAACAGTTTCAGATATTGCTACCACCACCGTTAAAAATGTTAACAGTGTCGATTCTTCTGGTTTGTTTAATTTTTATTCAACTTGCTCAAACTGCACTTTCAATATTACTATCAATAAATAATAATAATTGAATGAATTTATATATCTAGCCTAATCAATAAGTTTTGTATTTTATTTCATTCTTTAATAATTTTGGATTGTAAGAATTTCATATTTTAATTTAAATAAACTGAATTAATATGAAAATGCTTAATTTTTACATAAATATACTTTTAATACTAGGATTAAAAATACTTTTAATCTTAGGATTAAAAGTGTTGATATTTTTATATTAGTAACAAAAACATCAATTTTTGTGTCAGATTTTACCATTAAAAATGATGAATTTTGTGACGTTTAAAGAAAAAGTAATTTTTCCTGTAATTTCATGTACATAGTATATCCGTATTTTATTTAAATGGACCATTTTTGGTTATCGATAGAAAAAATTAATAACTAGTGAAAATGCTGCCTTAAAATTTCTAGAAAACATAAAGACAAGCTCTTCCTAAGATCCTTTGTTACATTCATTTGCATAGAAATAAATAATAATTAAAATTACGTTTTGTGATAAATTTGTAATTATCAAGTTGTTTCAAAGTAACGATGTTTAGTTTTGTAACATCTGGTGTTGTCTAGTTTTATCTCGTCTTAGTTTAGTCTCGTCTTAGTTTGGTTTCGCCTTATCTAGTTTGGTATCGTATCGTCCTTTCCTCGAAGGTTGAGATAAGGACATTCCAGACGAGATTGGATAAGGTGAAGCGAGATGAGACGACATTAGTTTTAATAAATAAATAAGAATAAAAAAAAATTGGCGGTACAAAAACATGTGCATGTGTAAGACAACAAATATTTAAAATAAGTTATAAAATTATAAAAAAAATTTACCTATATTAAGTTCTTAGTTTACTTCAGTGGTGTATTATTTATCGTTATTATTTATTTTAACACAGTAATTTTTGTTTCAATAAGTAAATTTTATTTTTATCCAGATCTCGGAGCATACTGCTGCATTTATAGGGAATGTATCTAATATTTTCTATATTTTGTCTTTTTCATCGACTCTCGCTTATATTTCTTGTTGCCCTCTTTATATCACCAGCGGGAACTACAACGAAAATACCCAAAAATATAAAGACGTTAGAGTTATACAGTGTGGGGGACTATTTAAATATCACCATCGGGGTCTCAGAAATGATATGTTGTGCCAGTTTTATCTCATAGCGCTGTCCTTGTTTATAACAACGTACAACGTACAACATAAGCATTTGAAGCTGTAAGAGAGGTTCTGAAGAAGATCTTTGGTAAACACTATTGAGCAGTTTTAAATGTATGCTGTTGAGCTGCAGAAAACATAAATAAACAAAAAAATAAGTATATCAACTATATTTATTTATTTATTTATTTATTTATTTATTTATTTATTTATTTATTTATTTATTTATTTATTTATTTATTTATTTATTTATTTATTTATTTATTTATTTATTTATTTATAGTAACTATCCAACAGATGAATCCAATTACAGGGCAGGAAATTGCAAAACATAATCGATACTAATTAACTTAACAAAATAACTTAGATATTAACATAGTCCACAGAAAGAACATGATTTTTTATAACCCTAATACTACAATTAAAAATATCAATGTTTTGTTTTCTTGAACCGACGTATAGTTTGAACTTGGAACACATGGTGTATAAAGGTGAACATTTTAACAGATTTGTTCTGAGAAATGGCAAATAAGATAAACTACTAGAAGGAGTTTGAAAAGCTGGAACATGAAGAGAGAAACAACTAAGTAATTCTGGACAATCAATTTGGTTATTTAAAATTTTATATAAGGTTACTATTGAATAATATTTCCGTCGAGTATTCAAGTCATTCATATGAAATCTTTGTAATAACATATTGTTGAAAATGCCTTGAGGGGGATAAACACCATCCACTTATACCACAGAAACTTTACAAATTTCCTCTGTACCTTCTCAATATGAAATTTGTGAATTTCGTATTTCGGATTCCAGACTAGGCAAGTATATTCCAATTTAGATTTAACGAAAGCATTAAAGAGGAACTCCAGTGTGGCAGTTTTCACAAGCTGTTTCCTGTTTCTTAATATAAAACCAAGATTTCTATAAGCACCCACTACCATATCATTGATGTGTTAGTAAAACTTATAACATCTACTTACATTAACCTCGTTAATTGAATATGTGAATTCAATTGGCTGCACTATTTTCGTAAAACTCATGCAATTGCATTTACTAATATTGAGAGATAATAAATTTCTTTGGCACCAAAGATTCAATTTATTTAAATCTTCCTAATATAGACTAATACAGTCCTCAAAGTTAGAAATCGACAAATAAAGTTTTAGATCATCTGCATATAATAAAGCATTACAACTAAGTTCACAGACGATGATTTATGAAAATAATCAACAAAAGATGCCCTAGAACGAATCCTTGTGGAACTCCTGAAGTTGCTGTCATTTCAACAGACTTAAAACTCTGTTACTGCACATATAGCCTTCTGTTGTTTAAATAGGAATTAAAAAAACTAGAGGAATCCATCACTAATAGTGCTACATCACATAATTTATGCAGCAATAATCCATGGTCAAGTCTGTCAAATGCCTTTGAAAATTCCGTATAAATCATCACCCTGCCCTCCCTGATCTAAAGTTTCAACTAGAAACTGTGTGACACTTATTAAATTTGTGGTAATAAATCTACCCTGTAGAAATCCGTGCTGGTTAGAGCAAATTTGAGCTTTTAAATTACTAAATATTTCATATAATAGATTGCTGGGATTTATAAGACAAACAAACAGCTTCTTTCAAAAATATTAAATTGTTAAAAACTCTATACTATGCATTTGTGAGGTCGAAATTAGAATATGCATGTGTTATTTGGTATACAGAACCCCAATTGTATCTGGGTATGATTGAAAAAGTACAAAATAAATTTTTAAGACATCTTCATTACAAAAAATATAATCAGTACCCAGACTACACAAATATTAGATCTACATTTCTTCGAAATGAGTTTGACATCTTAGCATTAGATACTAGGCGTAAAATCATTATTATTATATTTTTGTACAAAATTGTAAATAACTTAATAAATGACACTAAATTATTAGGGTTAATTCCATTTAACGTCCCGTCACGACGAACTCGTAGTTCCACATTATTTAATACTTCCGCAACAATCATCACCTTACGTGCTCCTCTCTTGGCCATGCTTAGATTGGTCAATGAGGTCAATGGTATTATCAGTCTAGATTTTTGCTTCACACCCTTAAAACAATTTAAACAAAATATCATAAACTATTTTACTGAACTCCAATATTAGGATACATGTATAGTAGTGTTACCCTCTAGTTTTATTATGTTAAGAGAATAGAGAAAATAAATAGTATTGTGTATTTGGTAATCAGATGTAGGAATCCTTGTAATTAGGCTTAAGTGTTTGGATTCTATAAATAAATAAATAAATAAATAAATATAAAATTACTTCAAACAACTTGCCGAAATAATACAAAATAGTAATAGGTCTATAATTCTCTATAGAGGTTTTATTTTTGTTTTTGAATATAGGACAAATCTTAGACCTTTTCCAGATTAGAGTAGATGTGTTCATTTGCAGAGTCATATTAATTAGTATGTCATATTAGTTAATAAAGTAGCACAATCCTTTAGCAGGAATGCTGGAATACCATCTGGCCCTGTTGTTAGTTTATATTTAAATTCTTTAATGCTTTCAATACATCTTCTTCAGTATTTCCTGGGAATCATTTAGTATAGCAATATCTGCTTTAATGCTTCTGACCGACTGTTTGACTTTACCTATTACGCTGTTGGATGGTGTTGCCAAGATGATTGATCTAAGATACGAAGCGACTCTCGACACAATTTGTTATTTGGTTTCATCTTCTTTAGAACTTGCTTTGTAGAGTTCTTAGTATATTGGTATGCAGTGTCAGTATTTGGTCACTCGAAATTCTGGAAACATTAAGTTGCATCGAGTTATAACATCGGGAAACGCACACAAATCTATATAACAGTACTAATTTTAACAGTAGGTTCTTCACCAAAATTAATTATTGTCAGCATCCTAAGTTGTTAACAATTAGTATCTTTAAGCTGCTCATGCCAGAAGAATAGCTAAGGTGGGCCAACCTAGATACTGCCCAGCCTTGCCAAATAAATCTGGGATAGAATGATTGATTAAGGATATTAATATTTCTATCTATTTTAATACATTATTTATATTTTATTATTTATCTTTTTCTAATATGATGAGGTTGCTTTTCAATATTATATTATCAGAAGACTTTTAATTGAAAATAATTTATATCGCGTTGTGAATAGTTCCAATTAGTACATTTAATACCTAATAAGAATATAAGATAAAACATCTCTATAGCCGCCGACTAGTTATTGGTACAAGGTAAAAGGCAATCTTCTATTGTAGGTCTAAAAGGAGAAAATTTATTCAGCGTTTTGAAATTATACGACTTGTGTAAATCTCATGCTGTGAGTAGTAATGGTTTGCATTTTATAAGTAATTAAGCTTTTGTGCATAAATTTACGTGATTTACATGATGTAATGAGTATGTATGTACACTTATATATTCCTTAAAAATAGTTTTTGTATTTACTAATATCGAATGCGGATAATGATTTTAGTTATTCATCATAAATATACTGGCTCAAAAAAAGGTACACTCCGAAGGAGCAAAACAATGTTAACAACATTATCAACACAAGTAAAGGAAGTTCTCTTAGTAGAATTTCGTGTGCAACATTTAAAAATAATTTTAGATTTTCTTCCGAAGAAATTATTAACAGTACAATATAGATCTGACAGGTTTTACTAGTTTCATTGATTTGTTGTGTAAGTGTCTATCGTTAGCAGTGCCAAAAATCTTGCGCATAGTGGTAGTTTTTTAAAATCGAGTGAAACAAAAATCTGAGCTTATTGTAAGTGTCATATTTTTGTTAAAACTCACAAAGATCTTGGGAATATTACTTCCGTAATTTACGAAACACATAAGTGATCATGTTACAACTGTTGGCCTTTTGGATAATCCTGAAAAACAAAACTCAAATATAGAAAATTTTTCTAATACATTTATAAATTATAAAAAGTAAAGAAATAAATTGAAAAATGAAAATTACATGATCTATAAAATAATGTACAATAAAAAAAAAAATTAAAAGAAATAATTTTAAAAGAAACCCTTGGGTCACAAATGGGTTAATTAAATCAATTAATAAGAAAAATGCACTGTATAAATTAGTTAAAAAAACACCCTGAAAATAAAGATCTGCTAAACAATTTTAAACAGTATAACAATAGATATAAAAAATCTGTGGTCATGTGTAAATGAAATTAGTAACAGAAAAGTATGTAATCCTGATATAAAACGAATCATTAATGAAAATGGTGAGGAGGTAACTAACAAACAACAAATAACAAATGAGTTAAACAATTTTTTTAATGGCGTAGGAATAAATTTAGTAAATGAAATAAAGGCTAAACAAATAGTACCAAATTGTGCGATACGAAAAAAACCGTGTACAAAAAGTAC
Source organism: Rhamnusium bicolor (assembly GCA_029963845.1). Taxonomy (NCBI): domain Eukaryota; kingdom Metazoa; phylum Arthropoda; class Insecta; order Coleoptera; family Cerambycidae; genus Rhamnusium; species Rhamnusium bicolor. Next base: position 288,729 of record JANEYF010004174.1, read on the forward strand.
TTTATTTTTAGAAGAAATTACAACTGTTGGAGTCAAAAATTTAATATTGTCCCCAAAAAAACAAAAAATCTCCAGGTTTTCATAACATAACTAGCGAAACTTTAAAACAACTTTACCATGTATTTGATCCTTTTGCACATATTGTAAACTTGTACATTCACTGTGGTGTATTTCCAAAAAAGCTTATAGTTCCTGTGATAAAACCTATGTATAAATCTGGGAAAAAGCTAAGAGCCAGCAAGTACAGACCGATATCATTGATATCTAATTTTGCGAAGATATATCAAAAAATTTTGAAATCCAGAGTTATTAAATTTTTAAAGAAATATAATTAATCTACTATTTGACTGGCAGTATGGATTTCGCGAGGGCAGATCTGCGCAGGATGCTATTGCGGTTTTAACAGAAAATATTTATAATGCTTTGGATAACAAAAAAAAATCGTTTTGAATCTTTGTGGATCTGACCAAAGCATTCGATACCGTCAGTCATGTCGATTTGTTAGATACCTTAAATGATATTGGTCTGCGTGGTGTCGTTAAACAACTTCTAATTAGTTACCTCTATGAGAGGACATTGTGTAGAATTAGGTAATATTCGTAGTTACTTTCAAACTGTCTAGTGTGAAATACTACCAGGAACTGTGCTTGGGCCATTACTTTTTTTACTATTTATCTAAATGAATTGTTATCTATAAATTTTTAGAAGACATATTACTTAACTTTCTCTAGCTATGAAAATAATTTGCCAAATTTTACATTTCTGATGGTCCGTGATGCAAACTCTGAAATTATAATTCAATCAAAACAGAATATCAAGTATTTAGGAATAATATTGGACTGCCATATGAGATGGGATGCACACATATAAAAAGGAATAAAAGAATGTCTTATATAATACTGCAAGTCCGCAAATACTGTTTTATTTCGAAGGTACACTTTTTATTATGCGGTTAACATGTTTTGGACCAAAAACATTGAGGCAAATAATTCAATATATGAATTTTACATAAGATTTATTCCACAAATTTGTGTGATAAACCAATCCTCAAAGAGTAAAGCTAGTTGCCCACTTATGCGCGGCGCGATGCGGCGAAACGAAGAAAAAAACGGTGCATAAGGATTTAGTTCATGTATTCAAATATACAAATCTTAACCTAATCGCTTCTGCGCGCCATCCCGCGCATTACTACGCATAAGTTGTCATCAATTTCACAAAGTGACGTGTCTCATTATTTCTAGTTTTGAAAGAGAGCAATTTAAAGTTTAGTACAATATTCGGGTTAACAATATAGTAAAACAATTCAAATTAAAATGAATGTAATTTTTGGTACATAGAATAGTATTTTGTTATGTTTGATGAGAATAGTATATAATAGATCGACGACCTTGAAATTTTTGAAAAAACATGAGCTACGACCATCGTGAGACTATAAAATTTTAGTGGAATGTGACATACGTCTCATCAACATTAAAATAAAAATGTATTTTAGAGGATTAATTAAAGTTAATATTTAAACTTAAAGAGTTTTTATTAAAAAAAATAAACACTTTTTAATATTGCAGAGAAATAACACAAACAACAAACAAAATTGAATTCTTCATGAACTAAGAAGAGTACTTATATAACTAGGTAACAAGCAGTTCAATAAATACAAATCTTTAATGAGGTAATGAACGATAATAATTTTGATGCTCAGAAAGCCTGACAACTGGAGTATCTCCAACGCACAGAGACAAAAGATCAGAGTACTTATCTTCTGAGATTTTATTAGGGTGGATATTCATTTTATTGCGGAATACTCTCCTGAGATCCGTCTTAAAACATTTTAAGGAAATCGACTAGTAGGATTCTTGAAGGTGACTTGTTTTAAAAAATATTTGATAACAATTATTTTTGGAGACTTTGGATTCCATGATATCAGGCCACTTGAATGTTTCACCAGTTTCAGTAGTTTTTACAGTCAGAATGCGTAACTCTCTTGACAGTGTCTTAATCCAAAAAGTCGTCAAACTGAAGGGGGGTACACGTCGTACGAATGGTGTTTCCGAGCTAGTTTGAATACTGGATAAAGCTGGGCTGGCATAAAGAGATTACCAGCATGTTTAGCTGCATGAGAAATAGCACTATCGGCAGAATTGCCTTCATTCTGACCGAGAAATGATTCAAAAAATCTCAAAGTTATTTCATCTATGTTTATACTGTACAGTACTGTATGCAGGAGTATTGTAGCCATAATACTATTTTTATTTTGACCACTACAGTCAGATGATTGAATATAAAGATACTATCTTAAACCCTTTGGAATCGTACGTTTGTAAAGTTTTATGAACACAAGTTGCAATTTCTAAGAAACCTCTTTTACTATCACCTTCATGTCAACTATAACAAAAGCGATCTTGTTGAAAATATTGTATGTGAAACGTGAAGTTGAAAATTGCTAAACGTTTTTTTATAGAAGACTGCACTTTCATTTGTAATTGGTAAATGGATTACTTATTGCAAATCAAACGACGCACATAAAAATGTATTTTCGTTAGCAGCTTTAATTTTACAGTTATCTTTAATTTTTCTACCAGCAGGTTTTCTGCAATGTGTTTATTAAATTTTTCTTCTAATTACTGTTTTTCATTTGCATCTCCATTTTTATACGTCATACATAACGCACATTGGTTTTTCTTTGGTGAGTGAAACGATAATTTTTTTGTTCTGAATAATCATTGGTAAGTAGAAAAACTAGGTTTATGATGATCCTCCGGCAGTGACTGTAAATAAAGGATACATTTTGAAAAGTGAGAAGTCAGTGTGTAGGATTCCATTTTCGGAAACCTGTCTATATGTTGCTCTATTTTACTACGAATCATATTGTCTCTTTGAATAATAATTTCAGACTTACGACCACCCCTTTTATCCAGTTCAACAACGCCGATTTCATTTACCTTTTCTATTGCAGTCCTTACAATACGTTCTGAAATGTCAAGCGTATTTAGAAATAAAGTTTTGCAAACGAGAACACGGTTTATATTAACTGAAAAGAAATAACGAATAGTTTTTTTTGTCTACGCGACACTTCTTTTTTCGATGTTTTTTCCTTGGTGTCAGTAATTTCTGTATGATGTACTATAAATTCACGTTGACGAATTACATCTACAACTGCATAATATTCATCACAGATCTGAATTCTTTGTGAATCCATAATTGTAGAACAATGACGGACTCGTTTTTTGCAAGTTTCACCATTACATCTCGCTTTCATACTTCTACAAGCAACAACTTTCTTCCCCTTCACTATTAGATATTCTTTACCAGCATTCCTCAAGGCCTTAGCTAATTTTTGTTTATTACAGGGGTCCTTTTTCCTCGATCTCCGTCTTTTTCAGTTCCTTTCATTGTATGATATTCAGGTTGGAGACTGGTGTTCGCAGTAGTGGTTTTTCTAATTTTGGTTTCCCTTTCTACTACGTATGGATGATTGTCACAGTTAGGATTATTTATAAAATGGTTGTGACATAACAGGTTCGAACAACGGTGGCATGAATTAAATATCTCTATATTACATCTGTAATATTCGCACTTTGCAATGTAGGGAGGATCGGCATCCTAGCATTCCTCATCACCGATATCACCATTTTGTTCTCCTTGTGTTGCTTGATTTCCCAGGTTATCCTTTATTTGATTTAATGGTACGTCATCTTCTGAGTCATACTTTTCTTGTTGCTGTAACATCTTTGTTTTGACTCGAGACAATGGTATGTCATCTGATGAACAGGAGTTTTCATCACTTATTGCGTCATATGCAGTAAGTATTACTTTTCCACTATACCACAAATTTTCGTACAGCATTTTCACTTGTGTTTCAAATTTAAGACTACCGCGGAACATATAAGTTCTTTTGATGAAACGAAATTTTTTGTGCCGTTTTTCCACAGTACAATCACATCCATTCCAAAATATATTTTCAAATTGACGCTAAACTACCCAATGACAAGTCTTAACTTGTATAATCTAGATACGACAGTAATATAATAATGGAATTTGCTGAAACAAAATCTCACAAACTGTCGTAACTTCAGATACGTTTCTTTGTCAGAATATAAAATCATAAATTATCAGATACGTCACATGCTGAAGTTGCTATTACTAGGAAACGGTACCAGATTGAGATAAGCCACTTTGTGAGAATACAGATCTGCAAAAATTAAGTGCCTCTGAGGTCGTATGTCAAAAAGTGCATTTTATGGGGTACGCCACTGTGAGATTGATGACAAAGTGTGCAGATCTATATTTGTATACATGAAATAAATCCCATGCAACGTTTTTCTCCGCGCATCGGCGCACCGCACTGTACGTAAATGAACAGCAAACATTGCGCTGCGCCGCGCATAGGTGGACAGCAATAACAAAGGTATTTCAAAACAATATAGTTTTTCTCTCTTTAATAGCCTTGATTTGCTCATTGTCCAACAAATGACACAATGCAGACCTAGATAATACTCTTGATATTAGCGTTCTATAATAGCTTCTATAGAACTTTACTAATCTACCAATTAACAATAAATTAATGAATTCTAAAAAACACCAATCTTAAAATTACATAACCAAATTTTGTAAGTTATATTTCGTGGGCTTAAAACCAAAAGTGACCAAGTCCAAAACCAGCATTTTCTGTTTTTTTTTTGACCAAGTAACAAGAAATTCACTTACCTCTTCTTGCAAAAATTGACCAAGTACTATGAGAACCCTAAAGTTGTTTTATTAAAACAAGTTTTTTTGATCAAGTCTAAAAATAATACATTTTATGCGAACAAAAAAAAAAAATTTGTTTTGATAGATAGTGAGATTCCAAACTTTAAATTGATATTTATAAAAACATTTATATGGATTTTCTACTTAAATTTTTATTCTTATAAGCTTGTTTAAAAATTAAAAAAACAAAATTACCAGTTTCTCAAAAATGAACATTTTGGACTTGGTCACTTTTGGTTTTAAGCCCACGATTTGCAGCTCTATATGTGTATTTATGTTTTCTTCCTTATCTGCCATTTTTTACTTAATTTCATTTAAATTGCAGACATAATTAATAGCCAGATATTTTTTAAAGTTTTTCTCTCTCTCTCTCTCTCTCTATATATATATATATATATATATATATATATATATATATATATATATATATATATATATATATATATATATATATATATATATATATATATATATATACAGAAATTTTACATTAAAAAACTTAGTGTTAGAATGGCCAGAAAGAGCTCTAGCTTTCAAAGAGTTTAACTTAAATTCCAATATTATAACGTTATACTCAAATTCATGAAAAACAGATATCTGATTTTAGAATAAACCAATGTTTTCTACCAATTCTAACAAAACATTTATCATAAGTTGTATAACATCACAACACCTGTACCGAATATGACACTCCAATTTTGGAAAAAATGTTAGTTTTCTTTCTTCTCACCATCTTTGGATGTTAAGCACTTTCTATAAATTATTTAAAAAAAATGATAAATAAACCTGCACCAAAAGGATTAGTCAGAGGTTGGTTTTTGAAAAAAATGCTGTTTCCTATCCAAAAAATATCTCACCTAAAAAAATATATTAATCTGAAAAAAAGGAACTTAAATGTCAAATATTTTGTTATTTTTATCCACACAATTTTATCCATCCACCCCTTCAATTATAAGCTGTTTTGGAATGTAAACACTGTAAAGAGTTGTTAGTGTAGCTTCATTTAAAGTAAATGAAGTGATTCGTCTTCTGTATAATATCCTTTGGCTTCTCATTTGTTTGTAAGTTTAATATCTCCGAATTTATTTACAACTACGCCTAGTTGACATATTTTAGACATATAGCAAAAACTACATCTAGATACGCTCAGTTTTATCACGGCGCATTGCAGCTTTCAGTAAACTCCTTCGTGGTAATATTAAACAAAGGACGTACCTACAATAAAAGCATATACAGCATATAACAGTGCAAAAAATGAACGCTGCCCTAACCAAGTTGCAACCACTATTGTTTGGATAAACTAGGCAATAAACTCAGAAAATTAAGTACTATTCACGCTGCTCTTACTCACCATCCTTTTCAATGTGGCGAGGGGGTATGCAACATGAGCAGCCTTCGGAAACAAGACAAGAAGAAACAACCTTTCTTTCCTTACTAAAAGGCCAGACAGAAAATGAAATAAAACTAATTAATTCTACATATCATTTCGAGATTTAACGTGTGTAAACCTTGTAACTGATAAATTACTCTAACGTGGTTTAAATGCAAAGAAAAGAAACCTCAACCTATCAATCACTAAAGTCACTATCGGGTGAGTGTCATATTACTGACGAGTATTAATAATTTTGAAACTGCAATAAATATGTAGTTATGTACATACCAAGAAAATTCTCTAATAAGAACATTTTATACTGATTTCTGTCCTTTCTATTTTAAAATGCACCAACTCACTCATTTTGTTTTTAATTACAGAAGTTTAAAATTTGTTACAGTCTTTTGCACGATAAAAAATATATACTCACATATGTAAAAGTTAAAACGAACTAAAATGGATCCAAACATGCTTTCGTGAAACTGATGAAAACAAAATGTATAAAATCCTAAACTTGTCTAAACTTGTACATTTATTTATACATTTGAAGCAAAGGCCACTCAAAATGTACCAGAGTTTATTTACTAACATAACCACTAGTAATGGTGAATAGAATTAATTACTGAAGTCCATTTATAATACTAACTTTTTAAATATATCCACTTCCGGTTCGAGGTGGGTCCGGCCGGTCCGGAGTATTGAGCTGTGAAGATGAATCCAGGACCGGCGGGAGGGCGGGGGCGGCTTGGCTTTCGAGCACGCCGCACCCCAGACAGGATGGGAGTTCCGCGTGACCCCCGGTGCCCCCATGCCTCCGAGGTCTCCAAAAGAACACGAGGGTGTGGCAATTTAAACCATTTCGTAATTCATGATTACACACACAAAACAACACGGCTTTTTATAATATTCAAAATAAATAAATTAAAAATGGGCGGATCTAATGAATAAACTTAAGGACGGGCGCCTTTTTGGGCCTTATTTTGTAGTACTCTTGCTGTTTAGTAAATTAATAGTTATGAATAAATACTGGAAATTTTCGACCGCTAAAGAAATTGCCGAAAGTTTCTTTTGCTCTGTAATATATAGCAACAGGGCATTGAATTGGATAAATGCATGCATATTTTGGTAAAAATCAGTTTACATACATATATTTTATTAGAGCCTTTAACTATATTCAACATAGATTAATTTATTTATAGTATAAATTTATTTCATGAAGTTAAATAATTAAAAGTCTACATTACTTAATATTGCTAAACATTCTAAATGAGGTGATCATTTGGAATGTTTGGCATTAATCATTTGAAATATTTCTATCTATACAGATTGAGTGTAGTTGGATGTACTCAACTGTTGAGGTAGCGCTAAGCTTGATGAAGCTTGAGAAATTAGTTAAATATACCTAATTTTATGTCTGTCTATTTACAGGTATTTACAGGGCTAGAAGACTTTTTGTGTTACTTACTACTTTTTTTATAATTTTTTGAATTATCAAGATGCATCATCAGATCTTTTTTATTCGATTGCATTGAAAAGTGATGTTTTATGGGTCGAATATCTAGACGAAAAAATCACCTTTTTTTATAACAGGTATTATTTTTTGTTGTGGTTGCTTGGCGACTACTTTTTGGACGGTAATAGTTATTTATGACATAGGGACAAAAAATGTAGTAAAAAAAAATTAAATGCAATTGCCCACTATTAAAAGACTTTTACCACATAAATGAAAATTCTCATGATTCTGAGATCTTCCTTGTTGACCTACCTATCTATCTCGCACTGATCACGGCAATCACCAGAAACCAATCTGTGAATGGTATACGCAACGGCCTCAGGAAGGATTTCCATTTATTTGGTAAAAATCTTTTACTAGTAGGCAATCCCAATTAAAGCTTAATCAGTTCTCTTTGTATGATATAAATTTATAAATCATCAAAAAAGAAGTGTGTGTGGCAATTTTATTTAATCTCTGAAAAAAAATACCGTGAGAGGATTACAACTTTTGTACTTATTTAGATATTATTTTTAGTATTTACTACTATTTGTTAATTAAATACAAAAATACTTTATTCAGTAAAGATTTTAATCGGGTTTTCACATGTTCTTTACAGTCACAGCAGCAAAAATCAAAATCCTTTTTCGATGTCGAACAAGGGACTGTTGAAGAAAGTGACTTATTTAATTCTGAATTGGCAGGTACTTCCAAGTTTACTTCTCTAACTCCACCGTCTACACGACCAAAGACCCGATGTAGTCACAACAGTATCTTCCGTCATTGATGTTATTACAAAAGAAGAACAGGAACATCTAGATATTATGTTTGCTCGGTTTGTTTTTGTAAATAATCTGCCATTAAGCATAACAGGAAATAAACAAGCGATTAGTTTCTTTAAGTGTTTGCACAAAGGCTGGCGTTTATGTTGTCCAATGCATGTCAGATGCTGAATATGAAGTAGTTAAAATCAAAGTAAGTGAAAGAATCAATAGTTCATATTGTTTGGGTCTGATGTGCAACAGATGGAACAATTTTATTATAACCACACCGGAAAACGTTTTTTATAAATCTATTACAACTAATGCAAACAGATACACTGCTGAATATATAAATATTATATTAATTAATCGATTTTAAATGAAATAGGAGCTATAAAATTGATTTCAATTTTTACCGAAAATGCTGCTTGGCGGTTAGTAAATAACATTTCCACATATATGTTCATACGGCTGCGTGGCGCATGGTCTAAATTTGCTAATACAGGAATCAAAGACATCCAAGAAATCAGAAATTTACATGTAATTCTTGCAATTTTCAGAGAAAGGCAAAAACATCTAAACATTTAACACTTAAGTTACTTGTCGTAACACATTGGGGTTTCAACCTTATCACTTCAGCTTTGAATAGGAGGTTACATGTATCTAAACCAAGTGTATCTAAATTGTACTACTTGCCTAAGATACATAAACTGGTACGTCCTATTGTTTCAGCAATCGCCAACTGACCACCTATCAAAATGGTTAACAGAGGGGTTCGAAAATTTACCTATTGCACCACCTAATTTCTCTGTGATTAATTCCAATGATTTCATTAATAAGGTGAAAAATAAGAAAGTAAAATTTTGATCTCCTTTGACGTTTGTTCATTGTTTCCAAGTGTTTCGATACCACAGACTTTGGACTACCTTAAGGATCTACTAGAATTAAACAATCTCAGTCAAGATGTAAAAGAATATCTTTAATACACTAAAATTTGCATCAAACGAAATTGCTTTCGATTCAACGATAATTTCTTTGTCACTTCATTGCAAGTCTTCATGAACAGATTCAAGACAGAAGCAAAAGTATTTGAATATTTCCCAAGGATTTGGCTTAGGTATGTGGATAATATTTTTTGCAGTGTTTGATACAAAAGTCGCTGATATTTACAACTTTGTTTCAAAATTAAGTGTAAGCTAAATTCACATATGAAATTGAAAACTCTGGACAACTACCATTTTTAGATGTACTAATAATTAGAAGACGTGAAAATAATGTAGAATTTGACATATACAAAAAATATACCAGCACTCTAATATATATCCCTAAGGACTCTCACCATTGTGCTCAACACAAAATAGCGAGATTTAATTTTCTAGTCCATCGTCTATTAAGCTTCTCCCTCAATATAGAGGTTTGAAAAAGAAAAGGCATTGATTAAGGATATAGCTGTGAGTAATGGACATTCCGTAAGTTTAATTGATAAAATAATTAGGAAACAAAAATTTAAAGAGACACTTCGAAATTCCTCGACCTCTCAAAATGAAAGAGAAAATCCAAAATTTGAATCGATTGCATTCGATTCTCGATAAGATTTTTAAAGATATAGGTATAACAGTGATTCATTCATCGGAAAATAAACTACACCAACTTTTAGGCAATCCAAAAGACAAAAGTGAAACAAACGACAAGTCGGGGATTTACGAAATTAGCAATAATTAATTAAAAGTATGTTGGACAAACTAGATTCAAAGAGCATATAGCCCATCTCAAATATGGTAGATCAGATAAGTCTAATGTTGCCCAACATGCGTTTGAAAACAACCGTAAAATAGATATTAACAATTTAAAATTAATTGGGAATGTAACAAATACTAGACAGCTGGATGCATTTGAAAGCTTGGAAGTTACAAATTGTAAAAGTACTATGAATAATGACAGAGGGCCTATCCTAAATAGACCGCTTTATTGGTTAGTGAGTCACGGTTCACCGAACCGTGACAATAGTTTAGGTATAAATAGGATACATTGTTAGCATAAGGTTAGTTTTATCATCTCCAGATTATGCCAACTTGGTTGGGGGAAAGCGTGGAAAATTATGTCAGTGTTATCGTCGCTCAAAGGTTTCAACTTATCCAGGAATACTGAAGCGTTATATGATTTTTGTAAATGTTAATATATAGGCTGTAACCATTTCCGTTTTAAATAGCAGGCTTCATACAGCTTGTTAAAGGTGGTACATAGCATTATGTAAGGTAATTTATTTAGTATACGATAAGATGCTTAAATTTTCCTGAAAATTTTTCTACCCCCCAAAATAAGGTACGCTGAACACGAATATGAAGTTTTTTTTCGCCGGAGACAAGCCGTTATGGAGAAAAAAAATAAAAAAATTTTGCACTTTCACATACCTGTCACTTTTTACACTGGATATATCTAACGATTTGCATTATTTGCCTCACCCCAATAACGCTCTGAATGGTTTGGAGTATAGTATACGTCATTTTTTATAATAAGAGCAATTTTTTTCCTTAGAAAAACAGCTTTGTATTTGGGATAACGCCATTACATGATAAAAATGCAACTAAAATGTATGTGAAATTAGCGTCGCGTTTCAGATAGTGTCTAAAGTGCCTTGCAAACAATTTCCCACTATATTTAACAGTTTCGTAATGACAGGCGATTGGGTGACAAGGTAAAATTTGTTTCATTAGCTTTTATTTAAGTACTTATTTATTGCAATTTTTATTTATTTCCTGAATTCTTATTTTCGGTGATTTTCAGAACACGCCCCTGTGAGATACCACAAAATCAATTATACCGACACACTCTACACATCATCAAATGTTCATTGCGCATTGTCATATCCTGTGCAAACATTCCTACTACCCTTAAATAAGTTAATAAGATTGCATTCTTCAATAACATTAAGAATTATTCCTTGCCCTAAAAATATTGGGTGGAAAAGGGTGTTTTAAATAGGGTGCTTTTTACATACGATTATGGTTACAATAAAAGGGGTTGGTTTAGCGAATAATTTTAATATGACGAAAGGATGGTTTCATTATAAGGGATAACCCCTGTAACCATAATTCAATGTAAAAGGCACCCTATTTCAAACTTACCCTTTTCCACCCAAAATTTATAGGAATAATTCTTAATGTTATTGAAGAATGCAATCTTATTAATTTATTTAAGGGTAGTTAGGGATGTTCATACAAGATATGACAATGTGCAATGAGCATCTGATGATGTGTAGATTTGTATATACTATTTGTATACAACCTAACATAACCTAATACCTGTTCCTCTCCTTTCCTGGCAAAGATAATTGCTCATACCTTCTCGTTGTTCCTTGCTGAACAATAAGATATTTAAAGATACAATCTATTTCTTTAATTACGTTATCGACCACATGAGCAACTTACCCTAAAAATGAACCGATCTGGTTCTAAACTGAACGCTAGTTATACAATGTCGTATCTTTAGATACAACAGAATAAAATCGCACCTAACTTCGTGACTATGAATGATTTTACAGCATTTTCCATGCATTTTCGTATTTAAAACATGGTTTTTAATGTGTAAAACATTATACTTCTGTACAAGATAAAACTAACATCGTCTTCTAAGCATTAAAATAGTAAAATTAGTAACAGGAAGTGTTAAATATATCACATTAAAAAGTGACAGATGTGAGTGAAAACGCAATTTTTTTTTTTATTTTTTTCTCATGACCGGCTTGTCTCCGGCGAAAAAAAAACTTTTTGGGGGGGTAGAAAAATTTTCAGTAAAATTTAAGCATCTTATCGTATACTAAATAATTACCTTATGTAAAACGACAAGTTTAGGATTTGTTCATTGTGAGTGTTTGTTCCGAATAACTTTTTTTTGAAAACTGTATGGTTGTTACTACTTGAAATTGAAACACCCTGTATATATTTATCTATATCAGTAATGAATGAACTATTACAAACAGTCAGTGAAAATTTAGTGTAATATTTGATAGTATAGGCAAAAAATATCTACATCATATCAAGAGTGTAGTGTGCAGTACTAAGATATCTAGGTTTTGAGTTTTGAAATTCACAAGGCATTGAGCTAATAATTTCTTTGACTACGGCCAATGGCTTAATATAGATAGAATAGAGTTTTGAAATTGTAACCCTATTATAAGATATAAATAAATAAATGTTTAAAATAGGAATTACTAGCAATATTAACATTTTATCATTTAAACCCTCTACTAGGCCCATGTGCCACACAGTGTTACCTATAAAACATACATATTATTTATACAACATTTATTAATTTTCATTGGAAAAATGAACAGCTCAAAATAAGCGATATAAAAACCTGACATTTATCGACGTGGGTGAACATATCGACGTGGGAGAATACAGTTGACGATTCTCAGAAAAATGCTTGAAAATTCCTGTACATATAAACATTAAAGTCATAACAGTTATACCGCTTAGGCGAGAATAAGTGAGTAAAATTGAGAGAAATCAAATGACAAACTTTACACCCTGTAATCAGAGTGTGTGTGTGCGGTGATGTATGGTCAATGGGCCGGCCGTCGGGCCTTAATAACAGAGCGGCGTAATAATACGTTTTGCGGCCAGTGTTAGCTTTGCGAGCGCTCGCGATCGCTAAGAACAACACCGCTGAGACAGAGTAAGCCGTGCCGCGGGGGCACCGATAGAACACTAATATGTGTCAATTGACCGGGCCCCCATCGGTCAGCGGCCACTAGATACAGACGTAATCAAAAATTTATTGTGGACGTGTATCGTTTTCGGCTTTTGTTCTTCGTGACCACTTAATAAACCTCTAGTGTTATATGGTCACCGTAATACTTCCTACCTGGAAACATTATTGTACATTTCGTGTGTTGCATTTTGTTCATTTAAATCTCTATCATAGTGGGTAATTTTTCAAAATACATTTTTTTAATAGCAGATATTTTTAACTATACTTAATTTCATCACACAATTAGCAAATTTATTAAATATGTAATTGATATTAAATGTAAAATGTTCAATGTGTCATGTGTTTTGTACGAAGGCGTAGAAGGGCCACAATAAATTTTGTTTTATTTTTTTCTTAAATTCCGACTTTAAAGTCGGAAATTAACAAAATTCCGACTTTAAAGTCGGAATATAACAAAACTAAATTCCGACTTTAAACTCGGAATTTTGTTAAATTCCGACTTTAAACTCGGAATTTTGTTAAATTCCGACTTTAAAGTCGGAATTTTGTTAATTTCCGAGTTTAAAGTCAGAATTTAAGAAAAATAAAATAAAATTTATTGTGGCCCTTCTACGCCTTCGTAAGAACCAGAAATAGAAAAATTATGCAGTAAAAATGCAATGATACAGTAAATTTAGGGTTACTAACGGTATTTGGTAGTTAGTAGGTAGAAATCATGTTAGCTGATGTCACTAGAAGCATTATTACATTAATACTCTGATCTTACTCGAACATTCGACACTATAGACAAATCTTTTGTATGTGAAAAAATATTCAGTATGGGCTTGCGCGGTTCTATAAATGAATGGATAAAGTCATTCTTATCGCAGAGAAAGTTAATTGTAAAAATAACTGACGCGGAATCCGATATATACGATATAAACATTGGAACTCCGCAGGAGAGTGTATTTGGACCTTTAATTTTTTTATTATTTGTGAACGATCTCCCTAATTATATCACTCAGGGCAAATTTTTCAGGTATGCTGACGACACTACAATTGTAGTATCCGATGCAAACCCTTTGATTGTTTAACAAAAAATTAATATACCTACTGCTAGAGGAATTTATTGATTGGTGTAGAAAAAATCATTTGATAATTAATTATGCCAAAACAATTTGTATTGAATTCAAAAACAAGCACAGAGTGACTGATAATATTTACACATTTGCTTTCAATAATCATAACATCAAAATATAAAATTCAGCTTCTTTCTTGGGAATAACCGTAGACAGTCATTTAGATTGGTATCGCCATATTGAAATAGAGTCTAAAGAATTAAATAAAATCTTTAATGTAATAAGGTCCCTCAAAAATTATTGAAAAATTCTTCAAAAATAAACGAGATAGAGATAAAATTCGAAATTTGTTGAGGTATGGTTACGTGTTGGAAAATACAATATAGTCTTAGTACATTTTTTTTATTTAAAAAAACCCAAGAAAATAAAAGAATATTTATATAATACCCCCTACTGTTTTAATTAAAATGAAGCATAACTCCGTGTGGTAAATATGCAATAATAAATGAATGTTTACAATACAGTGAAAATTAATAATACTTAAGTATAAGTGACGTAGGACTATAGTTCGTAAAAATTTATGAAGTTTGTAAAAATATATAAACGTTGAAGTAGGGAATGTAGACATATAAGAATTTAATGTTTTTTGTTTAGTTTAATCTTCATAATAAGAAAGTACAGATCTGACCTATTATTGGCATTTCAGTTAAAATGAGACAACCGTTTTTAATTTCGATTACCAGATTTATTTCTGATGAAATTGCCGCGTCCCGCTGCCTTGAAATAAAGTTTTAACCTGTTGTTTATTTTCTTTAACTTTGACTTGGTTTATTAGCGCGCCTAGATTATGACGAGAATGTATGTATATAACACTAAATATTACCTCGATATCAAATATTCATATCTGTTAAGAAAGTTTCTTGTTTAATACCTAAAGAAGATTTTTTCAATACCTGTAATATTTATCACATTATGTAAAATCATAATAATATGATTTTATATAATAAAAAATAATTTTATTTCAATAACCCTAGACACATCCCTAAAAGTTCCTAGGAATTGTACTTTTCTTTCAGGTCATTCTCATTCGTTGCTTACGAACTCAGAAATCCACATTGGGGTCTATGACCATACACGTTGCATGTTTAAATTTAACTGCTGAATATTTATGCAAGGAAAACCAAAGTTAGAACTTTTCATTCTTTTTTTCCCTCATTTCTTGGCCTTGAAAAAAATTTCATCAACCAGATCAACAGGTGAGGGAAAGAAGATGAAATGATCAGGATGCACACGTTTCATAGGGGTCCATCTGGGCGAACATAAGAACTGGATCGGTGATAATATGGTTCGTAAAGTCCAGCGAAAGAAATGAAGAACCGAACGCCTTAGTAGCACAACAGTTCAGCAACGAAAATATGTAATCGTTTTCCGATCCATCGAATGTCGGTATTCCAACGAACCATCAAAGAGTATTACGCGAGCTTATTGCAATATTTCTGGATGAGCTCACAATATATTGATGGGTCATCTCATTTTAACTTATATGAGTTCTATGCCGTTAATTAAATGCTATTAAAGAAGGTAGTTTGTTGTCATATTTATGTTTGCTTTTATGTGTTTCTCCGTACGAAAATGGATTGGTCGAAGGAAACAAATTAAAGTTTATTGAATTTTACCAAAGCAATGAACTTATTTAGAAGACATAAGAACCATTTTAATATATTGTTAAAAAATAACGCATGGAATAAAATAACTTTTGATTTGTTGCCGCACAGATCATGTAAAATATGTGCGGATGAATACTGCAAGAAATGCAAACACTTCTGCCTTCCTTTAGAAGAGAAAGGGCAAAGTGGAAACAAAGCTTAGAAACTGAAACGGTATGTATTATTAGGAGCAGAGCACGAAATAATCCCACCACCTGCAACTATTAGAAAAGATTCATAGCTCAGTTCGGCGTGCGGTTCGACCATCGGCTCGCTGTTCGATTTGCCATTTTGTTCGTTGGTCTGGATGAGGCTTTAGATTAACCCATATAGGTAATTTCCAGTCATACCTATAATTTATAGATTTACAGTAAGGAAATGTATGTAATTATGCGTTACACATAATTTTATTTTTCTTTTAGAAAAGAAAATAATATTGGGCTGTAGAGAAACATAAAATTTCTATTTTTTGTATTCATTGAGATGTTTTATATTCACTAAATGGCATTAAACACCCTACGTCAAATGTGATTATCATTTCCTTTAATTACGCATTATGACTGGCATAATAAATGCCTCTTTATATAAGTTTTGGTGAGGCCGAAAGAAATCTCGAGGACGTCACTGCCACTATTAATTTACTTTTCGACTTCATCCGTAAAAATATGGGTGGCAAAGAGGAAGTCCTTGCATCGTTAAGCATATTAAAGTACCTCTACGCAACTAAAGTTATCTGAGCTTATAAAAGTGGAAATAATGGTGAAAAATGGGGGAAAATTGAAGGAGAATATGAAGAGCCAAACCGAAAATCTTTGCACTTTTTTTTGTGGTGTATTTTCTGTACTTTTAATATTCTTTACAATTTGTGTTGCTTATAATGGATTAATATTTATAAGGATCGTGTCAAATTTAGTGCTTTAGACAATTAACCTTACAATTTTATATTGAAATTTTTGGACATTCTCACTAAACTGAGGAAGGCCAAAAACCTGTTTTTATCTGATTTTATTATTTCTTCACAAATACCTTTTATAATTGAGGTTCAATAGTTACGATTCTATCTATATATGCTTGCATTAGCGATACTAATTTAAAGTATTATTTTCTGTATACAATATAAAAATTACATTTTTCTACATTCATCCTTTGAGTTCATAGCGTTACCATCTTTATAGTAATTATTGACTAGATATCTATCCCACTCAAGGTTTCTTTGATATAGGCGTAAGGAATAAACATAATCGATTTCATACATGATGATTTTGTAAATTGCATATCCCTTTTTTTGCCTGACCTTATGAAACCTTGAATTAGATTCTTTAAACGTAAATCCTGTACATGTTTTGCAATTGGGTAATTTCCAATGCTAAATAAAAATGTAAGTAGTAGAAGTTGTTCAGCAGGATTTATAGGTATTACCGAATTTTATAATTGAAAATATATATTGCACGTCCTGATAAATGAATCATACATAAATATTAGAAAGAATTAAGTTCGTGTTTTCATCATGGAAAACCATAAATCCATATACTGCTGTCGGATTTTCATCAATCGCTTCGATGAGAGTTCGCATTTTTTCAAATCCGGATGATTCTAATGTACTTATGTTTCAGGTGTTTCAGTTCAAAAAGCAACTTTTGTAAAACCACACTAACTACTAATATTTCGAACTTATAAAAAAAACATTAGTTTCAGTTTTGCCTACAATTTCGCTTAGTAAATCTACATATAATTTAAACTGAGACAATTATTTATTATTTATTTGTTTGTTTATACCACTCAGCAGATTAAAGACCCAATAACAGAGTAGGTAAAAAAAATTAAAAGAATACAAAAAATACAAAAATGTAATAAATTGAAAAATTAAATATTTCATTAAAATTTGTTTAATATGACTAAATTGTTACTGAAAATGTCAACAGATTTGTAGCAAATTCCAATGAGCTACAATAATTATTGCATACATTGAGTAAAGGAGAATTTATGTTAGTTGTAACAATTAGCAGATAAAAAGTATTAATTTGTCTTAATAGAGGCCTGTTGAGAAGTTCATCATGCGGCTGGCTAATGGCAGAATATATTTTATGTACTTTATAACTTAAATATTTTAAGAAACTAGGCTGAACTTTCTCTAAATTTTCGATACTAGATAGTTAGGATACCATATTATGGAGGTATGACGTAAAATGTATGGTGTTTCTAATTATAAAGCCAAGATATTTCTAAGTTTTAGCTGGTACATGAATAATGTGATTTGAGAAGGATAATTATTTTATCAAGGATAATTACAAGGTCGCAGAACGTACCAGACCTGTCTAGGATGTGATCATCTAATCGATAGTCAAAATTTAGGATAATCTGCTTTGTCGCATAGAACCTCACATTATATTTGGATACATTCAATGGTAAATTATTGTTGATGCAGCAATCACTTTTAGAGTACATGTAGTATGAGACCATTTTCACATGATATTTCTGAGTAGATTTTGAAATCGCAGCATATAGAAGACGCTTAACTGATAACGTAACAACGATATTATTAATAAATAAGTCAAATAATAGCGGTCTCAGAATTGACCCCTGGGGAACATTTCAGGTCGCTCGAACCTCGACAGACTTAAAACCACATTATAGAACACACTGAACTCTATTAAAGAAATAGGATGAAAAGAAATTAAGTATTTTAAATGAAAAACTGAAAGCACTCAGTTTATTTAACGGTATATTGTGGTCTATTCTGTCGAAGGCTTTAGAGAAGTATGTGTAAATTATATCCGTTTGAGCTTCTCCATCGATATCGTCAGATGTTTTGTTGAATAGAAAAGTTTGTGAGCAATTTAAAGATTTATGTTGGCTACCTGGAAAAGAGCGCCTTAATGAAATAACTATGTTTTAACTACATTCAGGTGTTGTCGACTACGAATAGTCCGTTTATAAAAAATTTACACTTCATATGGTTATAATTTCGATAAAATTTCTTCCATTCTTACACTGAATGGCTAAACCTTTTATAAGAGGTCGGAATATACGAAATCAGATTTTTTTTGAGGAAACTTTGGATAGCGACAGAACATTAATTGGACATTCCCAAATCCATAAATAGAAGCTACATGGAAGAGTTGGGATATCGTTATTTCTGCGATTGATAATGCACGTACACTCTGAGACACGAAATTCTGTACGCTGATAGTACCTCATTGTAAATAGAGTTTTTGTAATGTGAGTATCTTAATTAATTAAGCGTGTCAGGTGGAAACATACCTTGATAATTTTTGTCAGAAGCTCAAAAATCCCAAGCAATTGCAAAAATTGAAGATGGGTAGTCTTATAGTACCGTAGCAAATAATGTAAATTTAAACAAATCATGTAGTGTATGTGTTAAAAAAAAGCCGAAATAAACATCAAATATTATGGAAGGGCTTCAGGATCTGGTGGAAAGCGAGTTTCGATGCACAGTAGAATAATGATTATGTTAATCATATTATGGGCAATCTTTCTGATACGACAATCAAAGCAAACCAGGGAATTTAGTTTCCAAGATCAATTTGGTCAGCTCGTTGAAAACTCAAGGATTTAGAAGTAGAATAACGGATAAAATATCTTCATCGACTTAATTGACTAAAGAGAGGCGACTGTACTTTGCACATTAAATACTTCTGGAATTCTGTAGTATTTACGGATAAAAAAAGTTATCAATCCTCTCATAATGGCAAAATTTAAGTATATAGGCCAAACAAGCACTGCAGATTTTAAGAGTAATATAATTAACAAGACAGATTCAGCGGAAGATTTTCGGTAAACATTTGGGGTTGGATATCTGTTGATAGATCTAAGATATGCTTCACAGTAGAAGAACTGCAGGTTACAAATGTTGACTAAAATATTTAACAAGATATAATGCTACCATCAGTCACTGCACGATTCCCACAACAGATTTTTTCATACCAGTATGATAATTGTCCAGCCAATACTTCTAGAATCATCACGAATTGGATAGACCAGAACCATATTAAGGTGATGTCTTACTGTGAATAGCCCTGGTATCAATCCGACAGAGAAATTTGGGGTTATTTGGTGAAGAAGATATGCTCCCGAAGCTTCAAACCTGCAATTGAAGACAAACTGTGGAATTACGTTCTTGAGTCATAGCAAGAGCTAGAGAACACCTATAATTTCAGAAAACATTTTTTTTCTCTTACAGAAAGTGATTGATAATAATGGTTCGTCAGTAGGTTATTGATTGGATTTTTTAAAAGTTCTTCACTTTTAATAAAGACTTTTATATCACTTAATGTACACATTTGCTTTATTTGCTTTCGAGAATAATAATAAAAAAGAAGATATGCTGTTTATGATAGTTTCATCACAGATAAGGTGGTTTACACCATCGAAAATAAATAAAAGACGATAATTTCTGCCTACTGTTAATCGACAAATCTGCATTTTTAAAGGTTCATATTAGACTAAAACTTGTCATACATACAACCCACAACAAAGCAACGTATAGGCAGAAATAGTTCTGGGCAATATTATGGAGTCATTTTTTCTTAATAAAACCCTTAATGGAGATGAAGATGAAACAATTTTTTGAAAATGAGGTTGTTCTGGCATTAGTTAATTTATATCCTGGTGAAGATGGAGCTGTAAACAGAAGTATTAGTTCAAACAAAATGGAACACCTTCTCATTGTACTGTTCAGGTTCGACGTTATTTAAATGAAACGTATGAAAATAAATGGATTGGACGTCTTGGTCATATCGAGTAGCCACTGCTCTGACCTGACTTCACACCACGCGATTTCTTGCAATGGAATTATGTGAAAAGCTAGGTATATGCGGGAGGACCCGTTTTCTTTAGAAACCTAAAAGATCGAATAAGATGACTTATGGAAGAGATCCCAAGAAACCATTTATTAAATAGTGTGAACGACGTTCTGCCCATTGTAACGTTGTAAAATAAATTACAATTCGAGCATTTGCTTTAATTTTTTATTATCTTAAGCTATTATTTATATTGTTCTTAATAATATCTTCACATTTTCCTAATAAATATGATAAAAAGTTATGTCGTTGTAAAGAGAAAAAGTAGCATTCAAATCATGTAAAAATGTTGTCATTAAAAGAAAAGCCGATGACGTCAAAAAAATACTGCTACATCAGAAGATGCATCATAAAATCTATAATATAACTTTTAGATAATAATATTTATCGAGGTAAGTGGCCCGGTCCAGACTTTTAAATAACGCTGTATACTGTAGAAATATTTAAAATACAGCTATCAAAGTCTTTATTGTACAAATGCAATATAGTCAGGAAAAAAACTGATTTTAGATTTTTTAAATACATGTTATTTTGTGCTAGTGCAAACGAGTGAGTATTTTTATAGGTATTTAACGAAGTCCTTAATAAAATAAAAACGCGAAATGTAATTTTTATTTTTTCAAAAAGCCGGTGTTTTTTCCTGTCGTATCGGTGAGGACTTATAACATTCCTACCAAATTCTGTTTCATTAAGAATTTGTTTAGCATTTATGTCTAAATACCCTAAGGTATTTAAGGTGACATTTTTATATATTGGAATTCGTAGCATCGACCATAGTAAAATTATCCAAAAAGGCAGTACCTACGTGCTCTATAGCAGAGTAAGTTATGTTATGTTGTGACTTATGAGGTATGTTCATTAGATCTGTCGTTTTCATAAGCCAATATGAACTTTAGACACCTTGTACAACACATTCATGGTTTTTAAAAATATGTTTATCTATAGATAATTTATGCAAAAATTATAATTGTTTCATATTTGGCATTGAAGCTGATGTGGGTGTTAAAATATTTATATCTAATTCACATGGAATTTAGGACTCGATTCCTATTTGTAATAATCGTATAGTATAAGTACGCTAAGTTTATCTGAAATATGTCCACACACGATATCCATTATCGCGACACACGTCACTTGCCACTAGCCACCCCAACTTCAAAATCTTAAATGGCAGCCGATCCATATATTAAAGTTCTTTGAATTTATTATTTTTTGGTGTGAAGAAAATTAAAAACAATCAAGTAAGTAATTTTTCATAAAGACCAAGTCTGGTAATGGATGAAATTAAATATTTATTGTAATGTTTGTTGCTATAATATCTTGTACCTGGATTCCACGTTTCAAAGTGGAAAAGAGAAATTATGGGGATACTAGAATGTAAATACAACACAATAATTTTCAAAACCATTAAAATTTAGAAATTATTATAGAAGAAAATGAGCTCCCTTTTTGATTAAAAAGTGATAAAGTCTTTAATTAAATTCTTCTGTAATTCAGAAGTTTTCTGTGCCCAAGGTGTTCAATACTTATTGATTGTTTTGTTAACTACTGATTTCAAATGTCCCAGTAGGAAAAAGTCCAATGGTATCAATTCAGGTGATCGCACTGGCCACTTAATTACACATCCAATCGACTGGAAAATATTTTAATGCCGACTCAATTAATTATATTAATTAATATTTTTTAAATTCATAATCGTATTTTTCTCATTGGATGTATATTGTGGTATAAACAACATTAGACTAAGGTACATGTCTGTCCAAAGTTACAATGCTCTATTCGCAGGTGAAGGTTTCCAGCAGCATTTAAGTAGTCATCAAGAGAACATTTCACACTTGGAAACTGATTATCGGTACAAGTTAAAGGATGAGGCAATCAATCATTCGATTCAATAATTAAAGTTACCTTTTAGCTTGAGAAACAACTAATAAGTATACTTTGAAAGTTTTCTAGCGAACATTTATAGCTAACCACTTGGAGTTTATGCCTAAAAATGTTTTATTGGCGTCTACGGAACACGGTGCTGTTTATACGATAAGCACGGACAGAACGGCATAAAATGACGTCACAAATCGTAAAGCCTCGCAATAAATTATTTTGATTGGTTTCGCCTGATTGCCAACAAGAAGTGTTATTGCGTAAAAAATCCAGCGCGCTGTGCCGGGCGATGACAATTGACTGCCGTTGACGCTGGCTCTGATGTTAATTTCTTATACTCTGAGGACTTCATCCCAACCCTCTTTTGTTTTGTTAATTAATCCCGAGTTTATACTCACATTGTCTGATTTAATGGATTGTAGGAGAGCTGGGAGTCATTAAAATTTGTGCCACTAGAAAAGCGTTATGTTGTCTGTGGAATCGTTAAATACTTCTTATTTTAAGGCGCATTCTTACTGAGTTGAGCCTGTGCTGAAATAGGAAAGATATATTCAGAGATCCCTAATCACATTAGACTTTCATTTCCACAACTGGTATTAATTTATTTAAAAAATAAACAGTAATCTGTCAAATTTTACCGTAAAAGTTTATTTAAATTATTTAATTAAACAATATATAAGTTAGCTGCCCAAGTTAAGAGCCGTTTTCTACCAAAAATTATCAATTAGGTATCAAATTAATTATGTATAAAATTATTTTTTTGATGGTGTAACACGTCAAAAAATAGAAAATCCCTGACCAATTTTAAACTGTCCTGAATGTATAATTGTCATAATTAAACAAGTGCCGTAAACATAAGTAGGCCAAAAAAATTAATAGTTTTTATATTTTATCGACTTAAAATAAAATATTTCTACGGAATCTTAAGACAGGCTAGTAACAATTAAAGTTTGTTATTATTATTAGCCCTCGGAAGTAGGTATCGGTTCCCAGTGACGGCTTTAATGCAAGCATAATATTATATTGTAAACACCTACTGAAACATTTCCTAACAACAGAAAAACAGAAAATTATCCAACATGATAAAGTGAATTTTATTTCGTTTTAAAATATTAAACAACAAAAGTAATAGATTCTTTTACATTTGAAGCGTTGAAATATCAAAGAAGCTAAGTGACAAAAACTATTTATTGAGATATTTAAAAGAAACCTCTTAAAACACGCACAGACACTTACACGTCGTGTTATCTAGAATTAAGTAAAAAAATATATAAACCAAAGCTTTCTAGAATTAAGTAAAAAAATATATAAACCAAAGCTTGTAGTAATATACGTTTATTCTTGTAGGTACCTGGTAGTGAAACATACTTATCTGTGTGTGTTAGTGTAGTATTACATTCCCCAATACCTCCAGTCCTCTTCGTGTGAGTGATTATAATAAATTAGCTATTAACTCTGGATATTACGGAATTCGATAAAAAAATTACAAGGTAAGATATATTGTGCCTATACATACCTATATGAACATATTTACGCGATGACACATAACTTCCTGGTTTTGACGTCATCAGTACCAATATTCCGAGCTCTATCTATTATACAGAAAAATACAAACGACATTGAACACAGTAAGAATTTTTATTTTTTTCTTTTGTCTTCATGGCCTACTTGTCCAGTTCTAAATGATATTTAAGAAATGCAATATATCTATCACAATGAAAAATCTTTTTTTCTACAACCACAAGAAAAAGTACTATTTTAAAACAGTCGAGTATGTAAAGTAGACCTCTTTTAAATACCGTGCAATTAAGAAATATTATTACACACTCAACATTTATTTATTAGACACTGCAATAAAATTTGTTTATTGTATGCCAATAAAAAACCCAATATTTTGATATATTTATTGAAATGATCCCAACAATTTGGTATTTCAAACATCTTTATTACTCTTTACCTTATACATTTATATGGATGGTACTATTTCCAACATTATTAATATTCTATTAACCTCCTTTTCGTTGCGCCAATTTCTAAAGATTTTGTATTCTTTTTCGTAGAAGATTCTTGTTTCCTCTGGTAACAACTTCAGGGTAGCAGCGTATGACGCTTCTTTCTGATGGGACATCGCTCTCATCATTAAATTTGTTCATTTTCAAGAAAAAAATAAAGAAATACACGGAGCTAAAGTATGTCCTTTTAAGAATGAAGCGTTGACTTTGGATTGGGAGCTATTTTCTAGCTTCCAGTTCTGGTTTTAGAATCAGTCACCCCTAAACAATATTTCTGTGCGCCCCCTACATATTTTAATTTAGTTTATCATAGACGGTCCTTAGAAAGAAGAAAACATTATTTGGTTGCTCTTTTTTTGTTTTAGTGGCGAGCGGGCGCCCATTTTTCTTGGAGTTCTAGGCAATTGCCTATGATGAAAATTCGAGGCAAGTTCATAATAGAGCCGACTCTCTATGGCCTATAGTTAACTGATGGGATTTAGGATAAGTATTATTTGGTTTTTGGAAGCAACAGATTGTCATCAGCTGAGGTAAATTCTGTTCAGTAGCTCATGTTGACTATATTACAAAAGAATAAAAGAAGAAAAGAAATTGTACGGCTTGGATGAAATCACATGGAAAGAACACGCGTTAATTATGACTACGACATTGTTTGATGATAATTGCAGTTGTCTTCATCGAAGTTTGTAAATCATTGTCACATAGTACATATGAAAGGACTATAAATGTTTGCAGTAAAAATGTTGTAGTTATAAACAATAAATATTGTTTGACTGTTTGTTCTCTTAACCTGGAAATTTTATCGAATCCTCACTGCGTCGTGGGGTAGAGATCATTAACATGCTCATATCGTATATACTTACACGAAACTCACAGTTTTACATTCCTTCCGAGAGATGGTGACACGAGCTGATCCTCTCATATACTATAACTCATCGACTTGGTCATGCTTGATTTTGAACCCAGCCGATCTGAGTGGAAGTACGCGTCCGGAAGTACAGTTATTCACACCACAGAGCCGACAAACGCAGAAGATAAAACAATATATTTCACAGTTGTATCTTAGCTAGTTTCGAAGAAATTAAATCACTGAAATAATAATTAATACTTAATTATTTGGCGTTAAATAAATTACAATAAAAATAATTAATTTCCTTGAAATATAATTGCGTTTTGGGGGTTCTCGGAAAATTTGAACTGCAGGAATTAAACAGTTGACAAACAATAAATTAATTTAAGGACAGTAATACGATTTTAATTAACTTATACAGAAAACAGATTATAGGAGAGTTACTCAATTGGGACTCATTTTAACAACCAAATCATTCAAATTCTATTATTCTAATACAAAATTTATAGGCTTGTCATGATAACCAACCGACACAAATATCATTTTCTATTAATACCATAGCGGGCGATGCAAATGTTTATTTTATATTGTCTTAAAATATATATCTCGTTGTAGGTATATAAAACTGTATTAAACGTTATTTTCCGTCACAATTGATGACAATCCTCAAGCTGTTAGCAAAGCAACGGTACGTACTAAAATCGGGACCCACGAGGTTGCGCTTCTTGCTAATTCTTTCACTCAACGGTATAACAAAAGTATGCAGAAATTCATTTTCTCCGCTGATACAAGGTTATCGAAAAAATCTTGGTCATGCCAATTTTTAATTCCAATTATGCATCTGCATTTTTTTTGTATAAAAATTTAAAAATAACATTATCATAGTTGACATCATTGAGGGTTCTTTTAAATAGAACTATACATTGTTTAATTTCTTTGCTTTAGTTCATTTAAGTTGCTATGACGGTTTTAAGATATCCTCACAAAAAGAAATCTAATGGCGTAAAGTCTAGGGACCTTGTTGGCCATTCAATAGGTCTTCAATTGTCAATCATTATTGTTGCACCTGTTAACAAAACTGAATTCGCCTATCAGTCATCTTCGTTTAACTCATGCACAAGTTGAATTTTATATGGATTGAATTGTTCCTTTTGCAAGAATCTTCGTACCGTGATTCGAGAACGTGATAAATCTAACGCTGGTCAACACAATATGCGCGTATGCATGTGATTTAATTGAAATCTCTCCAGTCTGCAGGAAGCAAGTATTTCGTTGCGACCGTATAAACTGAAAAATAACAATGCCAGAAGATTTGCGTCTTACATTTTTAAACATATAGACAAATATCAAGATCTAAAGTGTAATGACCGGAGTCTCCGGACTTGCATTCCAATTTTCAGAACCGGCACTTATAAAACAAATATAGATATTAATAAACACGCCACATAAAAATTCATCTGGTATGTTTTTTATATACATATAACATATGCAACTAGTGAAACCAGGATAGAGGCAGAGAGTTGGCCTATTGTGCGGGAATGAAGAACTTTCCCGTATATAATTATATGGAGCTTGGCACTTTGTCCGTTGATGATGTTGGTGTCCTTAGTAGTAGTTTAGTAACAGCAGAAATTTGAAGATATACGAATGCGGGTGTGATGGTCTTTGTCGCATAAAACTCTTAGCAATGACACCGTCATTACCGTTTGTACATAAAGTACAAAAATGTTTGAAAACTACAATAACAACAACAGAGATTTTTAGAAAAAGTAATAAAATAATAATTGCTTATTATATTAAGCTTTCTTTCAAACCCAACATGTATTGGAGGTGTTTGATTTGTTACCTACTTAAAACTTTTATACTGGCGCATTCAAATGAAAGTGACAGTATAAAATATAAAAAAAAACTAGAGGTATTTATAACTGTTATTATGTTAGGTTTAAAAGGATGCTTATGTAATACCCAATAATTATTATATTATTTTTTTTTAGAAATGCATAAATGTGAAGCAAATAAAATGTCATATTTTTAAAACAACTGAGATGGTTCACATTTTCTGTGTACTCCTTGTAATCGACGCACGTGTTTTTGATACACGCTGTGATTTTGAAATACATTTAAATTCGGGTATCCATCGACAAAATATTGCCGGTACAGGGGATTTTTTTTATTATTTGTGTGTCATGTGTTTTCCTTTACCTAGTAGCCATACATTGCGTAAAATATATCAACCAAGTGTATATAAAAATGTTTTGGATTATAGAGGACTTACGAAATAAATTTTTGTGAGTGACAGTGTATGGCACAATTCACTTTCGGTGTAATAAGGTTAATATTGTTATACTAAGAATTTTGATTGTTCAAAAGGCTTTGTCTCTATCAGACAACAAAAGTGGGGCTACAAGTAATAAACTAAAAAATGTTTTACACAGGAACCTGTGATACAAAATAATGTGCGTAAAATTCGTGAAAATTGTCTGCGCGGTTTGTCGGTTCCTGTCTATGTGAACTATTTAGAATTTGCACCATTAACTTCGGTAGATGTGGACAGTTCAAATTTAACAGCCACGAATGCAACACGAATATTAGTTCTGATGTGACCATATATGCTAATGCGATGGCGGACTTCAGTTATTCTGAATAATACAAGCGGTAGTTGTATCAAGCGGTATGTGTATTTCATTATTCATTTTATACTTTTGCTTTAATTTCTCTACGTATGTCCTTCTGTCGAACATATGAGGCAGTAGTATCTACCGGTCCTGCACTTTGGCGTAGAATTCTGATCCTGATAATGACACATTGTCTTGTCGGGTATACAATATAACCCTCGTATCAATATATCCTTTTAACTGGAAGAGACATATGAAATCTTGCAACACACGAAATATATTATGCAACATTTTTATACGACTTTATATTTACATGTTGTGTGTGTAATATTCCACTGCATATACTCAAGAAAGGACAGTTTCGAACTCAGAGTAATAATTAATCTGAGGTTTAGAGCATTTTGGAAAAAATATATGTCGAACTGAGATTTACCGTCAAAACGAATAGCTGATCGTAAACTGGACCATATAAAAAACAAACTTAAAAGTGTATTAAAAAATTGGGTAACAGTGGACGAACCGACAGACCCAAAAGTAGTTTTAGCGCGCATTTTAGACCCTGATGGATCCACGTCACCATATTTACTTGCTTTAAAAGATTACAAAGTAAGTGTCAATGCATTAACTGTACAAGAACTTGTTGCATGAACACTTGACATAATGGGTGTCGATTGTTCACAGTTATAAATGTTAGTTACCGATGCAGCACGATATATGGTGAAACTGGACAATATACACCCAAATTTAATACACGTAACTTGCCTTGTTCATACGCTGCATTTGATAGCCGAAGCAATTCGATGAAATTATCCCGAAGTTGATGCACAAATTGCAAAGACCAAACAAATTTTCATGAAAGCCTCTAAACGGATTACAAGTTTTAAGTTAGCTTGCCCTGACTTATAACTTCCACCGCAACCTATTTTAACACGTTTAGCGATATGACTACCAGCAGTTGGATACTACCATGAGTATTTTCAACGAATGAGGATTTCATTCAACGTTTAAATTCTAGTGAAGCAAAAGCCATCTCCAAGGCCCAAAACTATTTCAAAAATTCTGAAGTAGCAATACGTATGATTCACAACAATTATATAGTGGTATAACTAAGCATCGCAGAGTATAACCAGTTATTTCTAATAAAGTTAGCTACCACTTTATGCCATTTTTGTTATTTTTTGTGGCTCACAAGTTATCTCGGGTTAAGAAGTAGTAGTTTATTTAAAGCTTTTCTTCGCAAAAATAAATATTTAAACGATTAATTCTTAAGCATGATGATTTAGGTTCAATGTCAGCGGGAGTAGTAATGTTGGGACAATTTTATTTGGTGAGGGAATTTGACCAAACGGAAGAGAGTTTTAGGTAGTATTTTCTCATATTTGTTTTATATTAAGTCCAATATATTTAATATTATTTAGGCCTAAACTAGTCCGATAAATTAAAAGTTCAATATTTCAAACGATTTGTCTCAATTCTAATCACATGTTCGGAGACTCCCTTAATTTCAAACGTGCCTGTTGTAAAATTACTACGCAATCCCAAATAAATACAGCGACAGTCACTCTCGCAGTGACTAGTCACGACATAGTCATGTAATAAATATATTATTTAATTCCTCAATTCAATTTCAAGTAATCATATTCTGTATGTGAGTAAAGCAGAATAAAAATATCGTAGATCGAACTTTGATAAAATGATTTTCTCAAGTCCGATTTGCTCGTGGATCGATTTAGATCGATTCCCGAAATAGATCCTTTTTGGACAGATCGCAAATATGTCCTCCAATTTATTTGAAAAGATCTCGTCTCATCGCTAATTAATTGCCTACTTTTATGACGTTGGCTGGTTCCTTATTTTTTATCAAAAAAAGTAGATAACTAATTTTATGCAGTTCCGGGAGTAAAGTTGTTAACACTGACGTATTCCACAAAACACTAAAACACTATATGAGAAGCGTAATTTCAAAAGGAGTATTATCCAAAAATTTCGCTATTGGCTTTTAGATGGCACTAGTTTCATAAACCTGGTGTTATTCGACTCTGCTATTTCAATTGGTTCAAAAAAAATATATATATTTTATTTAAATTTGCTATCGAAGTCAAGCTATTCATTCAATATTACCCATATAGTTGATGAGTTCAAAATGAATATTATTTATAGTCACAAAATTAGTAACATTTGTTGTTTTTCTGGATCCATTGCTTTTTGTTTAAATTAAAATGGATTTTGAAGGACCTAGAGTGAGTCAACGAAATGAAGGAAGTTGAAAAAAACAAAAAAAAATCTAGTAAAAGAAAACAGGCGAAAGAGTTGAGGTAATTTTAGATTGTTCTAAGTAATTGAGGTTAGAAGTTAGAATTTTTAATATTTAATAAAATATTGTAGATATGAAGACCACTTTCCAAATTTGGAGAACTTTGAATGTCCCTGCAGACATGATGGAACAACTTATAAATGTGTGAAGTTATGTGAAATATTTGAGCGTCCCGATAAAGTGTCTCTAGATTCAAAATTATCATTTTTCTGTAAAGATAGTGTTCCTAAAAGGCGTAGAGAGAAATACAAACCAGACTGCAGAAGTCAGAAACATGTTCTATCAGTGGAATATAAAATGTTTTGGAAAAATGCAAAATGTTACAGAGTATGTCAAAAGATGATTCTAAACTCATCGGTATTTCATTAAAACGGTTACACACAATAACGAGAAGCATGAGATATGGGTGTGTGGGTGGTCTTCGAGCCAAGAAAAGCCATTACAACAGAAATAAATCTAGAAGAATTTATTTATCTACCAACTGCAATGTTACAAAGCTTTGGAGGTTATACAATAGTAATGTGGAGGAAAATCTAAAAGTAAAACAGATTTTTTTTATAAATTTTTTCACAAAACTTTAATATAGGTTTTGGGTCGCCAGCTACCGATGTTTGTAGCTTCTACTTCAGGGAAAAAAAGTGAAATACACATTGCATGGATGCTGCCCAAAAAGCAAAATTAATAACAGAAATGCGCGTACATAAGCTGAGAGCCAACCAATTTTACTTGTTAATGTAGCAAAAAGAAGTAAATTCACAGGTATTCTGCTTCGATTTACAGCAAGTGCAAAATTTACCAAATCTCGCAGTTGGAGAAGCATACTACCTACGATAGCTTTCTTTTTTATGATTTTTACTTTCTTATACCTAATATATTTTCGACCTGGCGATTTTGATTGATATATACGTTTTGAGCCCTCCTGAATTCATTCTGACTATTTTGGCAGTTAAGATTGTCATCAACATTTTAGGTGACACAATTTGGTGATTGTGGTACCACCAGAAGAGACATAATGATTGAAAAAAGAAAAAATGTACAATTTCAGAAAAAAATAAAAAAATTTTATTGCATTTCTGGACGAATCTCGACGAATTATAAAAGAAAAAACATAACTTTATGAAAAAATCTGTCCGCATGTCTGTAGTATCGCGATAGCAGCCACAGTTTTTGAGATAAAGCTTTCCAATTTGGTACACTTGTTCTAAAGGCCAAAGATAATAAAAATTCGGTGATGAGTAAAATTGGCCAGCTGAAAGGGGCTTTTTTGTATTTGACTTTACAAAGAAATATATTCTCAATGAAAGATTATAAATCATGTCTACTATACATATAATGAATGAAAGAAGAAAAAAGGTACAATTTCGGGGAAAAAAAATTAAAAAATTTTATTGCAGGATGGGAAAAAATGGTGGATACAGGACAATAAAAATAAACGTTATTCATTTGCCGACGTTTCGTTTACTCGCGCAAACTTCTGCAAGGTTTTAACAAATCTTGTAATATTTGATATATGTCCAATCCAAAATTGTTCCTAACTTGTTCAAAAAAGCCCATGTTCTTGTCAGTGGTGTTTGACCGAAACGTATGAAGCATATGAAGTACACACTAAGTTTTTTATCTTGATTGTTTTTCTTAATAGTTTGTGTATATTTTTTTTGTTATATTATATGAAAACAATTTTTTTCGTCTGCAGATATTAAGCTCCATGTTTAATAAAATATTTTTGAATACATGACAGGTCGAAGATACCATCTTCATGTTTATTACCTTGAGGAAGTTTGCTTCGAGTAAACGAAACGTTGGCAAAAGAATAACGTTTATTTTTATTGTCCTGCACCGACCATTGTTCCCATCCTATATATAGTGAAGGACAGAATTTTTTAATTAAGAAATTTTTATTGCATTTCTAGACGAATCTCGACGAATTTTAGTGAAACATAACTTTATGGAGAAATTCTGTCGGCATGTCTGTAGTATCGCGATAGCAGCCACAGTTTTTGAGATAAAGCTTTCAAATTTGGTACACATATTCCAAACGCCAAAGACAATGATAAATTCGGTGATGAGCCAAAATGATCAGCTGAAAGGAAGTCCACTTTTAGAAAAATATATTCTTCATGCAAGATTATAAATCATGTTTACTATATCAAGCCGATACAATGTATTTTCCAAGTACTTAAATAAAGCTGATGTACACATTTGACCTCATAAAATGGGGGTTAGAATAAATTTAACAGTTTGACATTTGAAATGTCTAATTTATTTACAAAAATGTCAGTGTCAATAAAAAGAAATTATTAAAATATATGACATG
Source organism: Rhamnusium bicolor (assembly GCA_029963845.1). Lineage (NCBI taxonomy): Eukaryota > Metazoa > Arthropoda > Insecta > Coleoptera > Cerambycidae > Rhamnusium > Rhamnusium bicolor. The sequence goes on from JANEYF010004174.1 coordinate 321,380, forward strand.
AACTATTATTGACAGTATCGAATGAAGCTCATAATTAATTATTTAAAAATTTTAGTGAAACATTTCAAGATACGTTGTTAAAATTTAATTGAGGTAAGTGACAGTCTCAAGAAGGATTTCCATTTACCTTACAAAAATCTTTTACTAATGGGCAATCGCAACTAAAGCTTAATCACTTCTCTTCATATAATACAAATTTATAAATGATCAAGAAGTATATGTGACAACTTATTTAATCTTCTAACTAAGGTAAATTGAGTAGTGGTGAGTGGTATGAAACTTATCATATGGTCTAAATGCTGCAGGATAGTAGCATTTAGACCATACGAGAAGTTTCATACCTCTCACCACTACTCAATTTACCTTAGTTAGTATACGACTAGCAGATTGGCCACTATCATTTGTCTGTTCCATAACCTATGGCATACTGAGGAGAACAAATAAGTTCGAAACCGGTCTATGTCTGGTTAGGAATTGACAAATGATATTGGCTATCGATCTATCATGATTTGAAGGGTAATCCAATGCAGGTCGGGGTATTTGTCCGCTAAGTAGTTGTTTCCCTCATATCATATTTAATATTTAATCTTCAATTAAATAAAGTAAGAGGATTACGACTACAATACTAATTTGAATATTTATCACTATTTGTAAATTATTCTCCCTCTATATTGGAATATTTTAGTATTTTAATTTTTATTATACCTTTATTAGTAAAAATAAATATTATTATTCGTGTGAAAAAAAGTGTAGTCTCGTTTTATAGTTATAATCCATTCCAAGTTATTATGACTACTAAACTGAGGCTTTAAAAATAAACATTTTTTAAAATTTCCTACTAATTGTAATGTAATTTTAAATTTAAAATTTAATTTTTGACTTTCAGATACTGATCTACAAAATTCAAAGAAAAATTATTATACTGGAAAAGTTATGTGTTAACTATTAACACAACCTAATCTTAAAAACTAATTATTGCTTTTGTGAACTGTGTTAAAACTAAAATAATAATATAAATACATTTTGTATAAAGTAGACACAATTTTTCATACTTAGAAATGTAGCATAGGAGCTCCAAATTGTATAGTAGTATTCAAGACAAACAAAATTGTCAAATAGATTACATAATAAAAATTTACTTTGCTCATGATCAGTGTGATAAGGACACTTTAAAAAGTATCTCAGATATTTTTAGTATGTTTATCTAAGATATTTCATTTCTCCCTGGAAAGATACTGTATTATACAATTAGATACTTTTTCAGAGGATTCACAATACTTAAAACTTTGAAAAAGTCTTTATTTAATGATATCATCTTTAATTGATATATAGCTGGGGCAAAACAGGTGCTTACTTTCTATATTGTTTAAGTTGGTCTATTTGAGGATATTTTATGCTAGCCAATTTCAATTACAGTTCTTATACAATAGATTACATACAAATATCAAAAAAGGGATGATGTAGATGAAAATACCTTTAGTACCTTTGAAGTTATGGGTCTAAAAGTCTGTAAACCCACGTTGAAAGTAAGCTAGCTTTAAGCAGTTTTGATTTTTTTTATATAAGGTGTGAAAATTCTAGATAGTCTAAATTTTTAACTTTAATTATGGTAAAAATTTTTATAAACGTGGTATGATTCATCCGTACCGTATGTTCTTCGATTTATTTTTTATTTAATTAGGCAGAAAGTTATAATTTTGGGACCAATATACGATAAATGATGTACTGCATTATTATGTGTTTTGGGAATTGAACAAAATTAGATGTTTTATTTCTTGTTCCTATATTATGATTATTCAGATTTTTTTATATTTATACATTGTCTGCATGTATTTTGTATTTTTATAAATATTTGCCTAACAGTAACCTGGGTTGTTATATTTAAAATCAAATGTTTAATACAAGTGTTTAAAACACGTTTAAAACATATTTAAAATAAGGTTGTTTTATATAATGTAAACATGATTGGCCCAAGAACAGTACCCTGTAGCACACCAAATTCTACCTCAAGATCACAACTTACTGTTGCTTCGATTTTAACTTTTCGTTTTCTCTAATATAAACAGCATTCAAATAATAGGTGGGAATTCATTGTCAAAAACCTTGGCCGGGTCTAGAAATATACCGACAGATTTTTTTTGTTATTGAGGGCTTCTATAAACACACTTAAGTTTATTTAGCAGTAGTGTTATCCGTACATTTCTATGCTAAAGACCTAGCTGTAATATAGTATGTGCATTGAACTATTAGACATGGATCTCTTAAATGGCAACATTACAATGTAAATCAGAGACAGACAACCCGTCGAATTAATTCTCCATCGTGCGGTCAACAGTGCACACTGCGCGCGATATGATACCAAATTTCAGTCTTCATTCAATATACTATGTCTAAACTTTAATACACATAGTGTGTATTGCTTTTAAGATAATTGTATAATCTACATTTAATGCATTTATTTTTGACACTTCACTTGCAAGAGAGACGGGCCCATAATTATATTTAAGGCTTGTACCAGCTGATTTGTATATAGGTATTACAATACTGTTTTTGCGTATTTTCGAATATAGACCGCTAATTAATGATTAAGTTACTTAAAAATACTAATATGTAGTTTAACTAAGAACATATATACTTTCATTATTTTTATTGTTATCCGTCATCTCCCAAATACATACAGGATTTAGCTAATGATTTACAAGTGCCCTAAGTATTGAAAAATTATTCGAAAAGGTTATTAACACTCTATTGCCTTCATGAGCAACAGTGAAAGAAAAAGATACCTCGCTTTTAATTTTTTATCGACTTAAATAAGAATTATCGGAAAGCGAGACGTAATATATTGCAGAAGACATTGTCAAAATGTCAAAGATTTTCTTGACATTTTGACTTTTTTTTCTTTTCAACTTCTGAAGTAGAAGAACTTACAAATACACTTGAAAATATGATGTTTAGTTTTAAAGATGTCATTGTTATTTTTATTTATATACCGCTAATGAGGCACGGGAGTCGGGTCTAAAGTGCTCTGGCGGGCGCAACGAATTTTTTACGTAAAAGGGGTGCTTTTTGACACATTTTGCCCTCATAAAGTTACATGGTTTGTCTGCGCGTTTTCGCGGCGGTGGGGGTGAATTTTGAAACATTCGTTTTTTACAAAAGAATGGTTCCCTCAATGCAGGTATGGAACGATTAGACGCGTACAACGCCGTCGAGATAGCTTCGATAGGTCTTCTCATCGCCGAGATATAGGGCCCGGAAAATTCCCCCCCTTGCCTCCCAATGAGCAACAGGAATCTCGTGCAGCGTGCGCTTTGACCCAGTGGGGGGGCCATGGGGGCGACACGACACTGTAATCTCAATGCACCCCCACCATTGGGGTGCGTGGAGGGGGTTGCTACATCCCCCGACTTCAGACGACGGGGTCGCTACCACCCCCTATAGGAAGGATAATGCCCAGGCCTACAAAAAAGTATAGGGGTGCGGTACGCGTACGGCGCTTCGTTTGGCCTGTAGGCGGATCAAATCGATCGCTTTTTCGCGTTTTTTTCAAACGGACGGGAAATATAGTAAATATGCAGATTAAGGAACGCGCTTTCGTGGGAGGCCGTCGTTCGACGGGTGGTTTTCGGAAAAAAATCGAGGGGGGGGGCTAATTTTGAAAAACGCCTTTTCGGCAAATTCGTGGGCGACGTGTCGTTCTACGTCGCGAACGACGCAAAAAAGTCTTACGACCGAATTCGATCCGGCGCGCGTCGTAACGGCGTGGCGGCCAACGACGCGCCGAAAATTTTCGATCTCCCGAAAAAAATACTTGCTCGGCAGATTAAGGACCACGCTCCCGTGGGCAGGCATTATTCGGGGGGGGGTTCACGTGAAAAAATTGACGTGGAGGGGAGGGGGGCTAATTTCGGAACGCGCATTTTTGGCAAAATCGCGGGGGGCGTGTCGTTCTACGTCGCGAACGACGCAAAAAAAGCCTTATGACCGAATTCAATCCGACGCGTCGTATTTTTCGGCGAGAGGTTTTCGAGAACAATTTGGAGGGGAGTGGGGCAGGGGGAGGGGCTAATTTCGGAACGCGTCCCTTCGGCAAATTCGCGTACGGCGTGTCGTTCTACGTCGCGAACGGCGCAGAAAAGTATTATGACCGAATTCGATCGACCGAAAAAAAACTTCGTCGGCAGATTAAGAACAGCGCTCCCGTGGGCGGGGATTATTCGAGGGGAGGTTTCCGTGAAAATATTGGTGGGGGTCGGGAAGGGCGGGCTAATTTCGGTACGCGCCTTTTTCGTCAAAATCGCGGTGGGGTTGGCGCTCTACGTCGCGAACGGCGCAGAAAAGTCTAATGACCGAATTCGATCTGATGCATCGTAACGGCGTGGCGGCCAATAATATACAAATTTTTTCCCGACCGGAGGGGATGCCTTGCGACGCGCAAAGTGTGCGCGTAGCGCACGCTTAACTTATGCACATATCAGAATTGGATACGGGGGTTAGTCGTTCACGTTCTCATACTGTTCACCCGCTCATACTGTTCACCCGTTCTTACTTGTTAATCACGTTATGCAGGGATTTGGTCGATAATAATATAATCAGTGACATGTACGTTATATGTCTTGATTTCATTATTAATTGGCATCTCGTGTATTGCCATAACCAATTTATTAACAACTCCAATCTGCCAATTTCAAATCAGATTTTGAGCATCTTGGTTGCATGTCTCTGTTTAGACGAATTATATCTGTTTAGACGAATTATAATGAAAAATATAACTTTATGGAGAAAATCTGTCTGCATGTCTGTAGTATCGCGAGTGCACCACAGTTTTTGAGATAAAGCTTTCAAATTTGGTACACTTATTCTGAAGGCCAAAGACAATGAAAAATTCAGTGATGAGCAAAATTGGCCAGCTGAAAGGAGTCTACTGGACCCAATCTTTTTTGTATTTGACTTTACAAAAAATATATTCTTGATGAAACATAAATCATGTCTACTATTATCAAGCAAAAAAAATATATTTTCCAAGTACTTAAATAAAGCTGATGTAAACTAATTTTGTGCGCATATGACCTCATAAAATGGGGTTAGGATAAATTTAACAGTTTGACATTTGAATGTCAAATTTATCTACAAAAATGTCAATGTCAATAAAAAGAAATTATTAAAATACATGACATGAACTATTATTGACAGTATCGATTGACGCTGATAATTAATTATTTAAAAATTATAGTGAAACATTTCAAGATACGCTATTAAAATTTAATTGAGGTAAGTGAATAATTAAATAGAATGATTTTTTTAAATCAGGATGATATATACTGGTATAAGAAAGTTATGTGCTGGCCACATCAGATATTTTTTGTTATCACACAACATGTTGTGCTACTCATGTCAGAATCGTAGGAAAATTTGTGTTATTCGCGATAATAAAATATTCATTCGTTTTAAATTACCCCACCAACTTTGTTTGTAATTAATCAGAATAAGTGTCATACGATGACTAGGTTTAGAGGGTTTTAAATAATTATTGTTAATACTAAAATGATTGATAATGATATTGATAGATTTTTATACCTCAGTATGATTTATTAGTATAGTAAGATGTGCTGACCCTGAAATTAGACAGAAAATAGTAGCATAAAAGTCAATACATTTTTAGATTGTTTAGTGGAACGAAGATACGTTGTGAATAATTAATAATAACTAACATCACCAGTCTAATTTTATATAATTAATTATTTACCAACATCAGACTTCTATTTAAATAGATAAAAGATACATATCTAACGTAATAATGGAAATTTTACTTTTTAGACTTTCTGTAAGTTGGATAGGCATAGATAGCTATATAGATTTTTCTTTGAAATGGATTATATTATTATTAAAATATCACAATCCTGTTTAGAATACCCTCGTATCAACTATTTAACGTGCTATCCAAAAGAAAATTTGATTTGAATGTTATAATATGGCGCAGTGTCATAAATTTCAAGCGAGTGACTGTTATAAATTGACATAAATAAATCGTTTAATCATTCGAGACGTAGTCTTGGCAGCATGACAATTAAAATTTATTTTCCATCTAATTATCATAAAGTTTTATTTGATTTATATCTTTTCAATTAAATATTGTTATTGCAATAAGGTACTGCTATATAAATGTGTCAATGAACATTGCAAGATGTACATACGGAGCAACAACATGACCGTTATAAAGTATTTGAAAACAGTAATGAAAAGAGTAAAATTCTTAGGTGAGACATTAATCGACAACAATCAATAAAATAATAATTAATAAAAAAAAAATTAATAAAATTTATTTTGAATACATTATACGTTAAAGTGCGGTGTATCAGTGCAAAACGCATTTAGCTAGCATACTGGACAATGGACATCTAAGCGGATCAGGTTCCAACGACATAATTTTCCATTTAAATTATTATCAAGTGGTTTGGACTCCACTATAAACTATAGAGCCCCAGCCACTCACATAAATCTAGATTTCTGTGATTTGGAGACGGTAAAGTAACAAACATTTTCAAAAATGTTTTCCATGCTTTAGTTTTCAGATTCAATTTTATTCACGTATTCCTTATTACGAAAATTAAAACAAAAAAATCATTATATCCAAGTGGTTGGGAGAGAGTCAATAATAATATAGGAGTGGAGTGAGGCCACGAAGAGGTTTCAAGTCTAAAGTGTAAGCACTGAGCTGACTATATATGAAAACAGAAAAACAATTGAACATCAATTAATGCAGATATTATCGAAAAACTAAAAGATTTCAAGAAAAGTTTTATTTTTAAGCATTTGAAAGTATAAGGGTACTAATTAAATGTAACTTAACACATATTAAAATAATTTATTATTTGTGGTTTAGATGGAACTGATGTCACACTTACTTATTTCTCCTGAAAGTTAACAAACTTTTTCAGATCTTAATAGTCAACCTTTTCCTAATTAATCATCTCCACATGATGGCAACTTGGTTCACGGACGCGAAAATACTAAATGGAAGTGTTCTCCTTGAAAATAAAATCGACGGGCCAGAGCATTTTTGAAAAAAATATAGGGTGGGTGGGTGGATGCGTGCGTGCGCGTGCATGTGCGTGTGTGTGTGTGTGGTGTGTGGTGTGTGGTGTGTGGTGTTTGTGTTAGTTTAATATTGCATCCCTAATACCTCCAGTCCGCTTCAAATGAGTGTTAATAATAAACTGACTTTATCAACTTTGGATATTACGAAATTTGCTAAAAAAATTACAACGTAAGATATATTGTGTCATACATGCATGAACATATTTATGCGCTGACGCATAATCTCCAGCCTATCCTGGTTTTGCTGTCATCAATACCTAAATTCCGAGCTCTAAATCATCACCGTATAAGATCACCTTTCGCGTTTCTTCTGGGCAAGAAAATATGGAAACTATTTCTATTTTTAGATCTAAAAAACTTTAATGAAAACAGCTATATATTTTGCAAAAACTTCAATAGCGCACGTTTTTTATAATTTTAAAATGCTATTGAAATTCAAGGGAACATTCCATGAGATCTAATTCCCACGAAATCTAATTCCACGACATCTAATTCCCACGATCTTAATAGCTACCTTGTATATCTGTTCGGGTTTCCGAATGAATTTTATAGAGAATGATTTAAAAAGTCCCATGAGGTTTAACTCCCACGAAATCTAAATCCAATGAGATCTAAAAATGTGACGTTGTCTTACATATTCAAGTGATGCATTACGTATGATACATTCAAAGACATCTATAATAAAAATGATTTTTTTTTTTGATAAAGTGCTACTAACAATAACAATTTATTGAAAAATTTTCTCAATCATCACTGAACTCGATACAAATTAAAATCAGTTTTAACCAAAGTTCATAAAATTGAAATCCATATGCATTTATCTTATAATAATAAATATACGAGTATCTACCTATTTTATTATGATGATTGATTTCTTTATATAAAACTTAAATTGATTTATCAGCAGAAGTATTTTCTTTACACGAAACAATTTTAAAGTAATATTTTAGGTTCATGTTTTAATATGCGTATAATATTGCAGAAATATCTAAAATGTTATCAATGAAATTCATTATTAATATTTATAATATAACAAAATAATAAATACTTTTATACCAACTACATTCACTATTTTGGTGATAAATCATACTGTAAATTTAAAATTTGAATGGATAGAAATTGAATTTATAAAATTTGCGTACGCCTCTGGAAGTTATGTATGAAATAACGTCATAATTAGATCTCATGGGAATTGGATCTCGTGGATTTTCATTTCCGGTTTTTAGGTCTTGTGGGATTTTTAAATCGGTCTATTCGAAAAGCCGACCAGATATACCGGGTGATAAGTAAACTGGTTGAAATCAGATTTTGTGGGACTTAGATCTCATGGGACTTTCTTCTCGGGCTTTTTTAGATCTTATGGTAATTTGAAATAGGTGTTTCTAAGTACACGTCAATGATAAAACACATTCGAAAAATCGTATAGATATACAGGGTGGTGGGTTATATCTCATGGGAAAATAATTTTCGGGTGTTTAGATCTCGTAGGAATTAGATCTCGTGGGAATTAGATCTAATGGAACGTACTCAATTTCAATACCTCTGGATAGTGCAACTTAATTGAAAATGAATTCAAACTGAAACTGAAGTACATCAGATATAATTGCAATATTACTGTTGTTAGAAAATAAAAGAAACTGGCCATATAACTGTTTTTTAACAAAATTGTATAAAAAAATATTTTTTATTTTCGATTATAGTATCTATTGTAGGTGATTTTAAATTATAAACTAACGTCAGATTATTCTTTTTACCAGAATTAACACTAAAATTCATGTTATTAATAAAAAATTAAACCCTTTTAAAATCATTTTCTGTATGAAATGTATAACTAATAAGAAAAAAATATTAAATATTTTTTTGTTGGTGCTGAATTTTTATTACACACATGAAAGGAAACAGAAACCGTATATACAGAACTTGTATATCGATCTATAAAATTATTATTACTGCCAGTATTAGAAAACAAAAGCCATAAACGTTTCTCTTTGTTATTACCTAGACAGCATTTATGTTATTTTTATGTCAGGTATATACTAAAAACCAATTTTATTTCATTTTAAGTTTTTCTAATACTAAACAGAACTATACTTTTATTATTATGTGTACGTTGCGGTTTTTTTTATGACAAACTCAAGGATGGAATATTTCTTGTATGTAACGATCGATATTACTCTCGATATACTCATATTACTGTGTTACAAAATACAATTTATTACAAATAATAATAAATAAAAATTAAATAAAATAGAAGTGCTTAAGCGTTCATTGGAATTCGTGACTTGTAAAGGTTTCATCATTTACCCAATGAGAGGAAATCTGTCTTGAGGCCCGGCCGTCGCGAACACCATTTGTAAGCCGGTTTTTGGTTGTTGCCTTCATCAGCACGAAGTAGGCTCACGCAACGTCGACAAGAAGTATCTCGATAATATACGTCTCTGTATGGTAGTAGGGTACTAACGAGTTAAAGGGAACTCCATCTACCAGCAACCAATCGCAATAGAAATTAATAAAAAAATTACTCTGACATGGCATTCGTATGATAGAAGTGTTTATAAATTATCAAGAAGTGTATAAACTGCTACGAAAGTGGTGGCTACTTTATTTAATTTTTAAGTTTGTTTTGCAATTATTGTAGCTACAAGTAGTGTACAATTTTTTGTTAACTTTTGTTTTGCCTAATCACCTTGAGTTTATCTCTTTATTGAAATAGTTAATGTTGATAATATTGATTTTGTTTTATATAAGTTTCTCGTGGTGCAGTATCTAATGTACGTTTTAGTGATAATCCTGAAGTGAGTTGCAACCCTAATGACGTAGTTTTCTACAAAACATCAAAATACCATGTACTGCATTACTGCAAAGCGGGTTTATCCAATCAAGTTGGCATCATCTGGAGATGCTAACAATGTATCCTATTCATACCTATACTATTTGGTGTTTTATAGAAAACCAGGTTAGTGTTACTGATATTAGTTTGTCATTTTAGTTTCTAGTTCATTGAGTTCCTCTTGTTAATGAGATATTTTCATATTTATTGTGTTATGACAGTCTTTCTAATGGCTATTACACATTTTATTTTACTAGATTATTAATTTTTGAAAATATTATTGTATTTCTACGACTTTTGTTATTTTTAGACTACTTTTTTTTCAATAAAGCAATAAATCTATTTGTCAATTAAAATCAGATTTTTTTATACCAACAGCAAGTATCGCTAGACCTGTCACTTTACAACCCCTAATCGGAAGTTGCTACCAATTTGTTTGTTTGCCGAGGCTTTCTTTGTTTAAATAAACGATTTCACGTAAATTGTTCTTGATAAGTATAGTTCACCAAATGGTACTTTTCTCATTTTGAGAGATGTGTGACAGACAAAATTACCCAAATAATTTTATTATTTCTGATTCCTTGATAAATGTCATTCCTCAAAATCGGACTATGACAGCGTCTGCTCCTATGTTGCTGACCTCGTTCGTCTACTGACGTGTTTTTGTTTTAGCATAAATAAACTAATCGATTGGTGTGGAAATTGTTTTTGATTAATACAATTCACCACAGCGTGATTTTTGCCACTTTGACAGGCGTCTTCCATAGATATAGCTACCAAAAAAGTAATCTGCCTAGGTGAAAGTGTGGTCTTGCATTTATCATTCCTTACATCATTTTTCTTGTCACTAATCAAAACTATACCTAACATTTGACAGCACTTACTCGGAAGTTGCTGTCAATTTTTTTCGTCTACTGATCCGTTATTTTGTGCAATAATTAGACCAATCGAAGTGCGTAAACATTGTTTTTGATAAATATAGTTCACCGAAATGTAATTTTTGCCATTTTAGAAAGCGTCTGCTACAGATAAAGCTGCGAAAAATATCAGCTGCCTAGGTAGAAATGCCATGTAAACTAGTTGTATTAGTCAGCCCTGCATCATTTTTCTTGATAAATGTGGTTCACCAATATCCTAGAACCGCCCCTTTTTAAATGTACCTTCCAAGTTATTACTACCATTTTAAAACGGCAGGCGAGGTTTTGCCATATCCAAAACCAATGAATTGATTCTCATTAGTGAAAGTTTTGATAATTATCGTTCATCATTATGTCCTACTACTAGATGTGGTTTGATTTCCACAATAAGCCACAGGACCTCGTCTCTCTTTTTCTAATACAAAATTCTAGATTTTTAAGCAGCTACCTCGGTGCTTGGGAGTTACTCCGGTGCTTGGGAGGTGGCTACAAAACATTTTTAAGAGAACTTTTTAAGAATGTGTTTCAACCTTAGACTATCAATAAATATAATTATAATTTATTGACAGTGTAAAGTTTTAACCATAATCTTAACCCTTTTAAATCACCTTCATTTCAAGCTAAAAAAGAAGATGCAAACATAAAAATAGAAAGTTCTAGTGACATTTTTTAAAATTATGTATCTTTACGGTAGAGGTACCTTCTTCTAGATCGATATTAAGCAAATTGCTGCCAAGAAAATGAGACTTAAGAATTTTTCCCACAAGAATAAAATGTAATATAATTTGTCTAGTTTATGTGTAATGTTATCTTTAGTAATTATTGTGAACATTTTAATTCAAAACTTAGTTGACTGCAAATTTCTGTATAAAGACGAACCAATAAAAATACAAGTTACTCGAAGGTAAATATTTAATAGGTACATTTTATCGATAATTATTATAAATTAATAACGTTTTTTTACATTGTATAACTCAAGCTGTAATAATCATTAGTCATAAAATTTAGTCACATGTAATTGAGTAATATAACAAAAGGAACTCTACGTTGATACTATTTATCATTACTAATTAGATCTATAGCGAAGATATTTTAAAAATTAATATTAATCTCTTGCGTGAAGTAGGTAACCATATATTTATCGCGTGGAATATAATAAATTGACTCTGACAAAAACGTCGAGTTATATTATAGACGATTTTGATAAATGTTTTAACGGTATTAATATTTAGTACAACAAAATTGACACTGCTATAAAAAACTGTAACACCGTCTGAACCACAGCATACCTTGTACGACGCGAAATCATTAACATTCGAAGATCACGAACTATGTTTGAAGCAAGGTGGGGTGGGCAATACAGTGGCGCAGCAAATAAGTAATTTGTAACAAAAAATATATTAACACGTTATATAAATATATATAATGCATATATATAATTATTGAAACTTAATAATCCGGTACAAGAAACGTCTGAATATCAATATACAACAACAATTCCTTATGTACAATATTTCAACAGTGTTCAACAAGCAATACTTTAAGGGAATTTTAACAAAAAAACATACAAATTATATACAGACACACACACGCACCGACAGACATCATACGGAAAATAGTCAGAATGGATTCAGGAGGGTTCAAAACGTATAAATCAATCAAAATCTCGAGGTCGAAAAAAATCACGATTACTATACTTCCTTATATTAGGTATAAGAATGTAAAAAGCAAAGCAAACACAAAATTAGGAATCGGCAATATTATTAAATGAGGAGAAATGTTTATTCAATTATTTTTTGTGTAAATTTTAGTACAACATGGCTATCCATGTTAAAAGAACAATTGAACAAAATAATATTATATAAGTTTCAACAGCATGCGCAATTAAAGTCGCAATTAAAGTAAATAAAAATTAAATGAATTAAAATTTTATTCTAAACAGATACATGCAATCACGATGCTCAAAATTTGATTTGAAATTGGCATATAACGTACATGTCACTGATTATATTATTATCGACCAAATTCCTGCATCACGTGATTGACAATGACAGATTTTTTTCTTTAAAAACATTTACGGAGTAATCATAAAATACTGACTTTTTTTGACACCTTTAAGACTAAACATCATATTTTCAAGTGTATTTGTTAGTTCTTCAACTTCAAAAGTTGAAAAGAGAAAAAAGGAAATGTTAAAATGTCAAGGAAATCTTTGACATTTTGACAATGTCTTCTGCAATATATTAAGTTTCGCTTTCCGAAAACTTTTATATTTAAGTCGATAAAAAATGAGAGGCGAAGTATATTTTTCTTCCACTGTTGCCAATGAAGGCAATAGAATATTAATAACCTTTTCGAATAATTTTTCAATACTTGGGGCACATGTAAATCATTAGCTAAATCTTGTATGTATTTGGGAGATGGTGGCTAACAATAAAAATAATGTATAGTATATATAGTAGGTATATATGTTCTTAGTTAAACTACCTATTAATATTTTTAAGTAACTTAATCATTAATTAGCATAGGTCTATACCCGAAAATACATAAAAACAGTATTGTAATACCCATATACAAATCAGCTGATAACAAGCCTTAAACATAATTATTGGCCCATCTCTCTTGCAAGTGAAGTGTTAAAAATAAATTCAATAAATGTAGATTATATAATTATCTTAAAAGCAATATACACTATGTGTATTAAAGTTTAGACATAGTATATTGAATGAAGACTGAAATTTGATATCATGTCACGTGCAATGTGCACTGTTGACCGCACGATGGAGAATTAATTCGACGGGTTGTCTGTCTCTGATTTACATTACAATGTTGCCATTTAAGAGACCCATGTCTAATAATTCAATGCACATACTGTATTACAGCGAGGTCTTTAGCATGGAAATGTACGGACGACACTACTGCTGAATAAACTTAATATGTTTATAGAAGCCCTCAATAACAAAAGAAAATCTGTCAGTATATTTCTAGACCTGGCTAAGGTTTTTGACAACGAATTCCCATCTATTATTTGAATGCTGTTTATATAAGAGAAAACGAAAAGTTAAAATCGAAGCAACAGTAAGTTGTGATCTTGAGGTAGAATTTGGTGTGCTACAGGGTACTGTTCTTGGACTAATCATGTTTACAGTATATAAAACAACCTTGTTTTAAATATGTTTTAATAACTTGTATTAAATACTTTATTTTAAACATAACCCAGGTTACTGTTAGGCAAATATTTGTAAAATTACAAAATACATGCAGACAAGGTATAAATATAAAAATCTGAATAATCATAATATAGGAACAAGAAATAAAACATCTAATTTTGTCCAGTTCCCAAAAACACATAATAATGCAGTACATCATTTATCGTATATTGGTCCCAAAATTATAACTTTATATATAACAGCCTAATTAAATAAAAAATAAATCGAAAAACATGTTACATATGGTACAGATAGAATCATACCATGTTTATAAAAATTTTTACCTGCAAAATTAAAGTTAAAAATTTAGACTATCTAGAATTTTTACACCAAATTTAAAAAAAATCAAAACTGCTTAAAGCTAGCTTACTTTCAACGTGGGTTTACAGATTTTTAGACCCATAACTTCAAAGGTACTAAAGGTATTTTCATCTACATCATCCCTTTTTTGATATTTGTATGTAATCTATTATACAAGAACTGTAATTGAAATTGATTATCATAAAATATCCTCAAATAGCCCAACTTAAACAATATACAAAGTAAGCACCTGTCTTGCCCCAGCTATATATCAATTAAAGATGATATTATTAAATAAAAAGTTTTCAAAGTTTTGAGTATTGTGAATCCTCTGAAAAAGTATCTAATTGTGTGATACAGTATCTCTCCAGGAAGAAATGAAATATCTTATATAAATATACTAAGAATATTTGAAATACTTTTTAAAGTGTCCTTATCCCACTGATCATGAACAAAGTTAATTTTTGTTACGTAATATATTCGATAATTTTGTTTGTCTGGAATACTATACAATTTGGAGCTTCTACATGTCTAACTATGAAAAGTTGTGTCTACTTTATACGAAATGTATTTATATTATTATTATTTTAATTTTAATACAGCGCACAAAAGCAATAATTAGTTTTTAAGATTAGGTTGTGTTAACAGTTAACACATAACTTCTCGAGTATAGTAATTTTTCTTTGAATTTTGTAGATCTGAAAGTCAAAAATTAAATTTTAAATTTAAAATTACATTACAATTAGTGGGAATATTTAATATTTATTTTTAAAGCTTCAGTTTAGTAGTCATAATAACTTGGAATGGATTATAACTATAAAACGAGACACTACTTTTTTTCACACCAATAATAATAATATTTATTTTTACTAATAAAGGTATAATAAAAATTAAAATACTAAAATATTCCAATACAGAGGGAGAATAATTTACAAATAGTGAAAAATATTCAAATTAGTACTATAGTCGTAATTCTCTCACTTTACTTAATTGAAGATTAAATAAGTTGTCACATATGGGGGGGATTATTGTGAATGAGTCCTTGTGGACCCTCCACTGCGGCCATTAGCAGATCTATTGTGGCTCACTCCTAATTATATTTCACCCAATAAGTTCAGTCTCTTAATGAAACTGATAACTTTATTGGGTGAGCATGTGTCCAGATCCTCTAGTAGAAGTTGCCCTTTGCTAAATATTGAAAATCAGATCCTCTCCATAGCGGGATAGGTGCATAATACGTGGTATGCCTTCTCATGATCCTTCAAGCATAGACGGCACTCGGCGTTTTCCGCTAGGCCGAGTTTTTGCAGATGATAGTTCAATCGGCAGTACCCTGTGTATAGGCTCGTTAGAGTTTTCAAGTTGACCCTGTTTAACTCTAAAGATTTCTTAGTTCGTAATTTCAAAAGGTATTTTTTAAACGCCTTCGAATGAACTGATCCTGGTAACTCTTGCCAATACTGGAGAGTTTTCCTTTCAGCTCAGGTTGAGATAGCCATCTTAGCAGTATTAGAAGATATGCCAAGTAACGGTTCTGGTCCGATGATTCGTGATCCTGCTCCTTCTTTGGCCAAGGAGTTGGCTATTTCGTTACCCTCCATACCAGAGTGGCTGGGTATCCAGACCAGAGTCACTTTGTTGTTTTTGCTCAAAAGATTTAGAACATTCTGACAGTTCCATACCGTTTTGGAGTTACAGCGGTAGGGGCCAAGAGCTTTTATAGCTGCTTGGCTATCTGAAAAATTTTTAATTGATCTGCGTGTAAGATGCATATATTCTAGTCTTCGCACATAGTTCAATGGGATGAACCTAGGCATGAAAAATAGTTGCATTGGTACCTAGGCTTGAGCATATCCTCACCCTTGGTCTGTAGGCTCCCGTTCCCTCAGGAGTTTTGGAGCCGTCTGTAAACCAGCAACTATCTGCCCTCAGTAGGTCGGTTTTCCTCCGATCCCACTCATCTCTTTCCGGAAAAAGCATGTTGAAGGTCAGTTCATAGTTGATCATGGTAGGCATAGCATCCGAGGGCATTCCAAGGATGCTGTGACTCTCTCTGTCATCCAGCAACTTGTTGCGCTCCATGATACTAGTCTGTGGCATATTAATGGCCACTTGTTGCAGTCTGTAGGTTGCCCACCTGGCATCTGTCTCCAAATATATTTGAAGAGGGGTAATCCAGGAGGATTTCCATTGCAGCTGACGATACGGTGCTAATTGCCCCCATTACGGTCGAGCATGCTAATCTCTGTAATCCAGAGAGATTGGCTATGGCCGTCCGTTGTAATCCTTTTGGCCACCAAACGATGGATCCGTATGTTATCATTGGTCTGATGACCGTGATATAGATCCAGTAAATTTGTTGGGAACCCATGCCCCAGGATTTACTACAAATACGACGACATGTCCATAAAGACAGATTTCTAGATATTTCACCTCCTCCGCAAATGGAATAATTTCACTCATTAAGGAGTGCGGTCTTAAGTTCTCCAGCTTCCTTTTCCGAGTGAATGATACTATTACTGTTTTTTGAGGGTTCACAGACATCTGTTCCTTGTCACACCAGTTACCCACTGCATTCAGTGTCTCTTGAAGGGTATTAGATATTATTCCATAGCACGAATCCAGTCTTCTACGGTCGGCGCAATTCCTCTGGCGGCTACTGCTACATATAAGGAGTCATGCAGTGCATTGTTAAATGCTCCCTCAATATTGAGAAAAGCTCCCACCGCAATTTCCTTCATTTGAAGGGATTGGGTGATCTTCTCGACTAGATTGTTGAGTGCTAGTTCTGTTGATTTTCTTGTTAGGCATACTGATGGGTATTGAGGGGGTGATGGTTCAGGATGTTCTCCCTGATGTATCCGTCCAGCACCTCCTCCAGGCCATTTAACAGAAAAGATGTCAGGTCTAAGCGATTTAGGGCTTTGTTCTTTCCTACCCACTTTTGGCCCACTTTTGGTGTATATACTACTTTAAACGCCGACCAACTGGATGAGATATAGTTCCATACCATACTAGCTCTGAACAATTTAATGACGAATGGGAGCAATATTTCCGTCCTCTCCTGGCGATTTGAATGGTTGGAAGGATTTGATGGCCCACTCAATTGTCAGTAATGTGATAACCTTTTTAGCTTACAGCCAGTCATTTTTATCAGGTCGTTTTAATCGTCCTTCTGACGGTGACAGCTGTTGGTCATTCAAATTCAAGCACCCTGGGAAGTGGTTATGTGCTAAGAGCAGTAGGCTTTCTTTTCCAGAGTCCGTATATGAGCCATTCGGTCGCCTTAACGAGCCGAATTCCCACGGCGGTTCCTTGGAAAGAATCTCGTGGATTCTAGTACTTTGAGGTAGGTCAGTTATACTCTCACACAATTTCCTCCAAGATCCCCTTTTTGCTTTCCTTATTTCTTTGTTATAGTCCGTTAGAGCGGATCTATATTGGTCCCAGTCGCCCGAAGCTTTAGCTCGATTAAAGAGGCGTCGAACTTCTTTTCTCATTTTAGCCAAATTTTTGTTCCACCAAGACGCGCCTCTATTGTCCTTTTTGTCTTCAGTGGACAGTTTTCGTGAGAAGGTGAAACAATTGTGTTTCGGATCTGTTCCGCCGCAATTTTGGTTTCATCACGATTCCTGATTATGGTGAGAGTGGATTGAAGGTGAGTCTGGAGGGAGTGTTTGTACCCTTCCCAGTCTGTGCACTTCAGATCTCGATATGTCACCATAGGTCTTGGACCAGCTTCTATATTGAATAGAATATGTTTGTGATCTGAACACGAGGGTTCAGAAGATACCTTCCAATCGGTTATCTTGTTGCTTAGGTAGTTTGAACTAATTGTGACATCTAATACCTCGTTCCTATTTCTAGTGACAAAGGTTGGTTCAGAACCAATGTTATTCACAGTTAGTCCTTCACCTAATATATATATTCAAAAAGTGACTCACCTCTTTGGTTAATGTCCGTGCTACTCCACGCTGTATGGTGGGCATTTGCATCACATCCAATAACCAGGTGGATATTGTTCCTTTTGCTGTAGGCGATTAAATTCCGCACTACAGTTGGAGGAGATTGATCTGCAGCCCTTCACCTGGCAAGTAGGCCGAGCAGACGATTATCTCCCTTTTACGTCCTCCCTCCGAGGTCGATACCTGGACGGCTACAACGTCCTGGGTACAGTAACCTGTAAGTATAAAATAGTTAATGTTGTTTCTGATCAAGATACAGGCTCTGGGTCTTTCATCAGAGCCGACTTCTATTACCTTGCCAGAAGTATTCCCCAGGCTGCTTACCCGGCCTGTGTTACTTGTCCAGGGTTTCTGAAGGTGGGCAATGTCAATTTGCTCTTGCTTAAATCTTCTGCCGAGGACGTATGTGGCAGCCTTAGCTTGTTGTAGATTTGCCTGTAAACATCTGATGTAAGATGTTCCCAATTCTCTAGCCTCTGGAGGTGGGGACTTTAACAGCTCCCGCTCCTAGTACGATGATGTTGGGTCATCTGATGGAGTAGGATTGATCCCAATCTCCATCAATTTTTCAGTTTCCTGATTGTCAGTGGCAGTAGTAACTTCCACAGCCTGACCTCCCACTGTGTATACTGAGCAGTCGCTGGCTAACGGTGGGGTCTACCCCACTCCCTTTCCCGGCCGGAACTGGGGTATCCCTCCCCTGCTCCGTAAACTTTACCTTACTATTTTGCATTGCAAATTTCTGGCTACAGTCCTCTGCCCGCGCCACTGGGCACCAGGTAACTTTTTTTTGTTGAAGAGGTTATTTCCCTCTGTGCAAGCCTGTTGGTCCACGGGTGTTGTTTCATTTCACACCTACCCGTCGGCACCGAGGTGCCGTTGAGGGCATTCCCCTATCCGCCACCTGGGGACGCTCCCGGTAGGGGTTGCAGGCATTTCCCTCACATATACTTCTTGATCATTTATAAATTTGTATCATATGAAGAGAAGTGATTAAGCTTTAATTGCGATTGCCCATTAGTAAAAGATTTTTGCAAAGTAAATGAAATCCTTCTTGAGACTGTCGCGTGTATCATTCGCAGACCGGTTTATGGTTATTGCCTTTATTACATTGCGATTGACACAGGCAGATGGAGTTAATATTAGCTTGTTACTACTCTACTATCACATAGAGACTAATGATTCTGAGATCCTCCGTGTTGACATTGCGTGTACCTACTTCGCACTGATGAAGGCAATAACCAGAAACCGGTCTGCGAATGGTATACGTGACAGCCTCAAGAAGGATTTTCATTTGTTTGGTAAGTTTTACTAGTGGGTAAATGCAATTAAAGCTTAATCGATTCTCTTTGCATGATACAAATTTTATAAGTCGTCAAGAAGTGTGTGTGACAATTTTATTTAATTTCTTGAATGTTCAGTGACTTGCTATATGTTGATATGACAACTTGGTGAGAATAGGTCAAATAGAAAAACTACTTTTTTAATTTGTGTTGACGTTTCGTTATATTTATTAACATCTTCAGGATTTAATCTTCAGTTAAATAAAGTGAAAGGATTACGACTTTTTTTACCTTGTATTTAGATATTAGTGTCGGTATTTAGTACTATTTGTAAATGTTTATTTTTGTTATAATATTGCGAATTTTCTTTCATATTTCATATTTAAGTGGCATTACTTCTTAAAATATCTATTATTTTAAAATATTTCATTTATTGTTACAAAAATGTAAAATGTAAAGACCTGAAGAACTATTCTATATTACTGAAATCTTTTCACGCAGATGTAACTAAAAATGTTAAATTTATTATTTATTTTTAACATAAGATGTATATATGTATACGGAATATAATAAATTACATCACATACCCGATTAGAGCTAATCATGTCTGATCTTTGATCAAATAAGATCTGTGGAACATGCTATATTTTGATATAATTATGTTTAACCAGTCTATAAAAAATCAGCAACGTAAGATAAATATTTATTTAAAATTAGATCTTATAACTTTTTATCTTGATAATCTTTTGTACATATTTTTAGCAGAAAAGTAGTTTATTTTGTATTTTAATACATCTCGACGATTTAAGCAATGCTAAATATAAAATACTTGGTAGTCAGGTAAAGTAAATTTCACAATTTATTTGTTTTATTTATCTTTACTATTTTAACTACTATTTTTAAACTGCGTGTATATTAATGAAATATTATTGTACCTTCTAACTAAATAAAAATGCGTGTTCCGCCGCTGGAAGTCTCAAGGGTTCAAACTTGGTATGAATTATATGTACCTGCCATCTTACTTTGACACTGCATTCATCAGCTGTCCAACATGACCATGTCTCATGTCTGTCCGTCCAGACATCGATATCATTATTAATACACGTCCATCATGAACTATAAGCATTTATGACTAATTTTTCATTTTTTAAGAGATGTGTCGGAAACGATGGATGATGTACTTATCGTTATTTCCGTTACTTTGAAAAAGTAAATGGATATTATTAACATACTAGTTTTTTTTATACAATTGACAAGTTATTTCAAATAACGTCGAGGAATCCTTTCAGAAGTGTCCTTAGAATTTTATATGATTTAAATGGTTGAATAGATATTGAAATAATATATTAATATATACAAATGACAAATAAAATTTATTTGAGAAAACGAATATTCACCACAATAGCAATTTTTTTTATTATAAATGTGATTATTCTTTAGCATACCGTAAAAGTAAAATAATTTAGACGATCACAATAGACAAATAGTTCAAAATATCCTTACTTGTAAAATACTCTCCAGTGATTATTAGTAACATTTTTTGTTAAGCACAGGACAAGAGGAATAAAAAATTGATCAAAAATCAAAATCACGCCAAACGTTATGAGAATAAATTAACTAGAATAAATAATTGACAGTTTAAACAAAATGTTGTTAATAATTTTATGCAATTGGATATGACGAGCTAAAAAAATGTATAATTTTCCTTAAAAGTCATATACAAGATGTTTGTAAAAACACTGACACTATGTTCCAAAATAAAATGTTTTTGCTTTAATATAAGGAAAGCCGTTTCAAAGAGCTTTCCTTTGGTTCCAGTTGAAAAAAATTAAAAAAAGTAGATTTAGCGTTTTCTGACTGACCTCGTATAAAATTACCGATTTCTTAGATTTGATAACAGTAGCGTAAACTAGAGGTTTTTTTGATAAATTTTGGCACAACCTAGATCTCAAAATGCTATTCGGTAACATCACAATGAGATCACAAAGTTAACATGTGTTTGGTATAAATTTACCTATCGCATACCCATGTATCTTATTCGTCTTTAAAAGGATAATCCAAATATGTAATATTCCTGAATGTTTCAAAATATTTATAAACTATACACCTTTGTGCCCTCTATCACCCGGTTTTTGAAAATTTTTGATAACTTGTATAAGAAAGCCAGGATATTTGGACGAAGCGAGGCTGAAACACTGTTGCAAATGCTGTTTTATATAAAATATGCTTTTGTTAAATATTGTCTGAACGTTATTTGTGGCATTATCTAAATTTTTCTTTTTTGGCACTTATTACCACATGAATAATTCTTCGTAATCGAAAAAATACAGTTAGCTACCCAGTATGTTACTGGAAAATTAAACCTCTGCGCTTGTGACTTTACGTCAAAAGATTAGTCAGAGGATGTTTCTTGAAAACTAATATGGGACACAAAAATAATAATAAAATTCCCTAACGTTTCGGAAATCGAATTGGTTTCCTTTTTCAAAGTTATTTATCTTTTTTTAGAATATGTATAGCGTGAAACTTGACATATATTATTTGTTTATATGATATCCATAGATACTTACATAGAACTGTTGATACTTAAAAATTATACAATATAAATTTTATTCAATTCTTTTTTTAACATCGGTAGCCACGTTGGACCAAAATCTAGAGAGCAATGGGATAAACATTTTTCTTCATTCAGTAATATTAGTGCCGATTCCTTAATTTTTCTTTCTTTGCTGTCCGCTTTTTTCATTAAAATTTTTACCGAATCCGAGTTTATTCTATGTCCATTTTCCTAAGCATGTTCGCAAATTTTCGATTTTTCAGTTTCACCCTTTCTAATATAACTCACCTCACCTAACCTTACACTAAGGGGTCTGGATGCCTCTCCACATAAAGTTTATTACACTCACACGGAATATTGTAAATACAGTTTCTTGAATATTGCTCACAATTTACCAGTTTTGTTTTTGTTAAAATGGACCTTAAAGTATTACTCATTTGAAATATTGCCCTAACATGAAACTTATCTCCGACACGACGTAGTTTTTCTGATAAACCTTGTATATAAGGATTTATTGTTGTATATTGGTATTCAGGTTTTTGTTGTATCGGATTATTAAGTCTATTCTCAATATTTATTAGGGTCCTATCAACAAAAAATTCGGTATATTCATTATTCATTAATACCTCTAAAAATTTTTTTTCATTATTTAATATTTGATCATTGGATGAAATTATTTTTACCCTGTCGTACAAACATTTAACAACACCCCAGGCAATTAACGAATTGCCTGGTTAGATTTAAAATTATTAGAAAGGGTGAAATTGAAAAATCAAAAGTGAACATGCTTGGGAAAATGGACATAGAATAAACTGGGATGAAAGGAATGAAGAAAAATGTTTATCCCATTTCTCTGTAGATTTTGGTACAACGTGGCTACCGATGTTAAAAGAAGAATTAAACAAAATTAATATTGTATAATTTTTAAGTTTCAACAGTCTATGTAAGTACCTATGGATATTACGTAAACAAACAATATATGTGTCAAGTTTCACACTCGATATATTCTAGAAAAACATAAATAACTTTGAAAAAGGAAACAGGGAATTATATTACTATTTTTCTGTCTCATATTAGTTGTCAAAAAACACTTTCTGAATAATCTTTTGACGTAAATTCACTAGCACAGAGATTTATTTTTTGAGTAATATACTGGAAAGTTATATTTTTTAGATACCGATGAATTATTCATGTGGAAGTCCCAAGAAAAAAAAATATTTTTGTTATACATATAACATATAATCTTGCCTATTTCAAATGTAACAAGTTATGCAACATTTATGATAGTGCTATAAGCTCTAATATTACTATTTCCCACTTGAGTAACTATGCTGTATTATAACATTTACATGTCACATAACTAGTTGCATTAGTATATTATAACAGTATAACATTCATGGTTGTATAATATAATTTATTATATGAAAAATGTAATTTACAAATTAGTAATAAATACTAGAAATAATACCTGAATAGCTACCAAATTCAATTTATTTAATTGATTAAATAAATTTGCCAATACATACTTCGCACTGATGAAGGTAAAAACCAGAAACTGGTGTGCGAATGGTATGCAAGATGGCTTCAATAAGGTTTTTCATTTATTTGCTAAAAATCTATTACTAGTAGAGAGTCGCAATTTTATAAATCATCGAGGAATGTGCATATGTGACAATTTTATTTAATTTTAATTTAAATAAAGTGAGAGGATTACAAATTTTTGATATCATGCATTTTTTAGGTATTACTTGTAATATTTATTATATTACTTTATTTGTAAAATATGAATATATAATAAAACCGGAACTCGTCATCGTTATTGTATCATCATTACCGTCGCGGTATCGCGGTCCGTAATTTCTCAGAGTGAAGAATTTATCTTTCACAAAGCTCAAGAACATTTTTTTAAATAACGTTCGGATAAATTTAGATGGATTTACACAGATAATACATCTATCTTATGATATAGATATACATATTATGTATTTCTATATCATATTAACTGAAACAGTAATAGAAATGTTCCTGTAGTGATGGAATTCTATATGTACATATTTTTTATTTACAAAATATTTAGTACCTGGTATATTAATTTAAGAATAGGTTTATTAAATTATCTACTGTTGTTTGAGAGTATAAATTAATTTTTCTTTTCTATTTCAGGTAAGTGTCATACGTTTTTGAAGTTAGGAATAACAATAGTAAGTACATAGCTTAACTGTGTTATAAAGTACAATATCTTACTGCAATTAATATGTTTAGCCACAAAAGTTGTTAGTTGTTATGGCATGTATATTACCTACTTAAATTGACGGTAAATTGTAAACGTTTCGGTTTCATGATTAATGATAAAAGAATTTTCAGGGCTTATAGCATAAAATTGTAAAAACAAATCCTGAAAACTTTTAATTTTCTTTACCCTTCTAGCTCAACATTTACGATATACGCTCTGATAAAGATTTTTTACACACAAACCTAAATATTGGTAATTTATATAGGCATCCTTGTAAGTTTCATGGCCTTGCAATGACAAATATTCTTTGCCTATATACATTATAAACTATATAAAGCTAAAGTCAAGAATTTAATTCTGCTGCCAAGGCCTTTTGCCTAACAAGCTTATAAAGGCACTTTGCCTAACAAATTCATAAAGGCCTTTTGCCTAACAAACTTATAAAAGGAATTTTAAATCATTGTTCTCATAGATTACGAATCTGTTTTTAGGCTTTTAAACGATATAGGGGGTAACAAAATATTTGTTTTTAATGGAACACCCTATACGTTTTTAAATATTTAAATTGTATCATTCTGAATACAATAATATACCATACTTGTAGCATTATTTTAAAATTACCTTAGATATTTAAAAAAGTATATTATATAGTTTATCGATGTTTCAACGCGAGAAAAAGGAAATAACTCTAATATAACTTATATATTTTAAAATATTTCTATTAAAGAAAATATCGACTGGAATCAAGATTTTTTGAAAGTCGAAGAATAAGTTATCTTTCACAAGGTCACATGGGATGGCGCTGATTGAGGAAGGTGACTAATTCCCTGGTGTTAAAAAATAAATAAACATATTTTTTTCTCAAAACTTACTTGTTCACATAATATATTGTTTTATAGTAGGAGAAATCGCTTTAGTGACGGGACGTGCGGGGTATGACGCTACAGAACTCAGAGCCGCATTTATCTGTATTGCTTGCTCGTTTACTTTTTCAATGTAAGGTTTTGTGCTCAGTTTAGCTAGCAACAATTTAACAATTGTAGAAAAAGTATTAACTTGAAATAAAAGTATTGAATTTAAAGTATTGACTACACATATAGTAGTTATTAAGATCGCTTAATATAAATTGTTACTATCCAGCAACAACCGCGAGGAGCATTTCTTGCCAGAAAAGGATGGGTATGGAATATTAGTATAGAATAAAGAAACTATTTAAAAAGTAACAAGAAACCTAGAAAAATATACTCTCAAAATAGTAACAGAAACAAATATTTTTCTCAATAAATAAACTAAAAATAAATTCGAATAGTAAAGTTATTTACTACAATAAAAACAGAAAGACGTATTTTTGTCAAAATGAAAAAAATAATATTAATAAATAATAACATCCTGAAAAAGAATATTTTTAAGCACTGTACTACGAAAGCACAAAACCGGAAATAAATAATACAGTTGATGTCACAAAATTCACTTCTTCACTTCACATCACTTCACTTTACCTCACCTCATATCGCTTCTTCCTCTGAATCCTCGCCCTTTTCACCCTCTTATTCATTTTCAGATGAACTACTATCCTATTCAAATTTATATTAAATTTATTTCCACCATTTATATGACATTCAGCAATTGTTAAATAATCATCCTCAATTATAATTACGTTCCTAATTCTTTTTTCCCAATCTTCCTTGTTAACTTTGGACACTTCATTTTGAATTAATTCTACGACTTTTTTTATCGAATCTCGAAAAAGTATTTCGTTTTCTGACATTTTTCTTCAATTTACACTAAATTAATTCAATCTGGTTGAAAATTATATAATATACTTCTTATAATTTTTCGTTCGCAGGACTTCCAAGAGTTGTGCTATATTATAATTTTATACAGTTGTCTCGAATGGTACTTCGCATTATCAAGAACAATAATGTTATTAGGGTATTTTCAAACCATTTCTTAAATAATTTTCTCTCCATGTTCTTGTGGTAATTCACGTTACAGTCTTCCATGTTTTTTCCGCACAGTGTCAATGCATTATCAACCTATCTAACAACTGATCCACAGTGTAATATAATCAACCGAGTCCCTTTATTAGGGGGCAACGAGATTGGTTGACATTTTCCAGATCCATCAGTCTATCGTTTTTTTATGGTGTCATGAGTATCATACCAAGTTTCATCTAGATAATAAATTGGTCTATTTTCCCTTGAGTTCTTTTATCTCTTCGAGATATGAATCTCGCCTATCCACTGTTTGTCTGCTTTCCATAATCGTTTATTAATAGTTTGATATTTAAATCCAATTTTTCTCAAAATTCTTAAAGTTCTTTTGGTATATTTTAGATGATAATCCATTTCTTTTAGTTTTCTGTCTACCACGTTAATAGTTGGGAGTTCATTTTTCTGATACGCGTCGTGAACTAAAATTCTTAAAAGTTTTGCTAACGATGGGGATGTTTTCTTGAGAGGGTACCTTCTCTCACCAGTTTGTGTTTTATAGGACGGGGAACGTCAGTCAGAGATGCTGTTTCACCTAGTACATCTAAATCATACAAATTAGAGTTCTTAAAAGTTTTGCAAACGATGGGAACAGAATTTTCGATTGCCCGGTATCGGATCGTTGTTTTCTTGAGAGGGCACCTTCTTTCACCAGTTTGTGTCTTATGGGACGGGGAACGTCAGTCAGAGTTGCTGTTTCACCTAGTACATCTAAATCACACAAATTAGAGTTATTAGCTCGTCGCTTCAAAAGATTATTGTAAACAATAAAGCAAATTTGTTTCGCCTGCTCGTTCAAATGTAGCCGATTTTATCTTACTGAAAATACTGATGAACTTTGATTTCCTTTATCACAGTAATCACTATCACTTTCATTTTCACAAACATAATAAGATGTAGACGTAGAGGGATCCCACGGTCGAAACATTTTTACATTAAATACGATAACCTTCTTAAATTATTTTCAAAAACACACCAACATATAAACAGATATAAAATAATTATTAATACTATATCCTACAACGCACTGCTAAACAAATCGGTAACAAAACTAAGTGTGGACCTGAAGTATCACAGAATGTAAGTGAACCTCCGTCTCGGTCGTGTGGCAACAAAAACAACAATCATCATTTTCGCTTTAATATATGCGGTGTAAAAGACAGAAGATGTCATGTGTTAGACATTTTCCGCCCTCATGTCGCGTCTTACCCCGCACGGCCCGTCACCAAAGCGATTTCTCCTACTATACCTTCGCAGGCAAGAACTTATAACGCCTACGAAATATCATTCAAATACATTAATAATATAAATAATGATCAAATTGTTTTTGAGAGAGTTTGTCGTAACTTTATTAAAAACAGCGAAATGGTTATCAAGAAATGGAGAATTCGTAGAAAACTTACTTTGAAATTTCTCACATTTGTTTACGTTAGATTATTTATTATTTGCTTTTCTTTTTTATTGTAATACGGTAATAAATTTCTTACCTTTTTTTATCTGTTGTTTTAAAATCGAAATCATATTTGTGTATATTGTATTCAAAATGTCGAATAAAATCTGATAATTGAAAAACATACAGGGTGTTCCATTTTAAAAAAAATCGTACGTCTTGTTACCCCATGTACAGGGTTATTCATTATAAATTACCCACCACTTATCATCGTTATTATTGCCTACAGAAAAAAAAGTTTTAAATAAAAGTTGTGTGGTTATGACTGAATTTTGTTAAAATGCTATCAAAAGTACAATAGCGTGCAGATTTCAGGGAATACAAAAAAAATTATATTTTTTAAATGGGATACCCTGTATATTATTAAGTTTTTGTAATAATCCTTTGTTCCTGATTTCAAAAATATACCATATGTTGCCCCTACCATATACCGTTTTTGAGTTATTAAACGTCGAATATCTTGGTTAAACTAGTTACTGTAAATATGGAAAAGTTAACATTATTAAAGTGAGCTATGAAAATGACAACTTTATGTTTGATAAGTGAAATTTCTTTAATAAAATAATCAAAATGGTTTATAATGAGGAAGAAAAAGTCCAAATATTTACTTGTTATATACAAAATAACAAAAATAAACGTGTATCAAAAAGAGCATATAGGGTGTTGTATCCAAATCGTCCAACACCATTAGAAAATACGTTCAAAAATATTTACCGAAAGGTGAATAATACCTCCAGTTTTAGTAGAAAAAAGCGTGTAGCAAACCAGAAAGAACAACGAGATATACTGCTTCATTTCGAAGGTAAGCTCATCCATATTTATTCGCAAATAGACTTTTTTGAAAGATTGTAGTATTTTTTAGAAAATTCTGAATGTAGTATAAATAATGCAGTCGATCAATTAGGTAAAAGTTATTCCAAAATCTAACGTACGTTAAACAATAACAGCTACAGGCCATATAAAATGTTACCCGTACAAGTTTTAACAGAGGCTCATAAAAGAAAAAGGCTGGACTTTTGCCGCCAGATGATTCAAAACTTGGATGAAGATCCCGATTTTTTACCAAAATATTATGAACTGATGAATAATTTTTTTCTACGGCAGGAGTTTTTAATAGGAAAAATCGAGGGTCGTGAGAAAACAAGCACAACAGTAAAAGATTGGTAAAGCAAATAAAAAAATCAGGAAGAAAACTGCATTTGGTGTGGAATTTTCAGAAACAAAATTGTTGGATCTATATTTCATGATTATACTTTAACTGGAGTTACCTATCTGGAAATGATTATCCCAGAAGCAGAAAATATTCTTTTGCGGAATTTTCCGGAAGTCGAACTTAATGATATGATTTGGATGCAGGATGGGGCAACTCCGCATAGTGTCCTACCTGTTCGAAATCATTTGACTAATGTATTCCTAATATGGATAGGAAATAATAGACCTATTAAATGGCCACCTAACAGTCCGAATTTTGGGGTATTTCTAAAAGACATTGTCAATAATAATAATAATAATAATAATAATAATAGTATAATAATATAAAAAAAAAAAAAAAAAAAAAAAAAATAGTATTCAAGTCATTAAAGGCAGGATTAGATTTGAAATAAACAATCTGAATGTAAATAATAAAGCCATTTCGGGTGCAATTATAAATATAAGAAGACGTTTTCAATTATGCATTGACAGTAATGGTGGACACATCGAACATATTTATGAGTTATCATTTATTTATATTTAAATTTCCTAAATAAATCTTTGTTATCTATTTTGTATAAATATTTGATGTTTTTCTTCCTCGCTGTAAACCATTTTGATTATTTCATTAAAGAAATGTCACTTATCAAATATAATAGTTGTTATTTTCTTAGCTCACTTTAATAATGTTAACTTTTCCATATTTAAAGTAACTAGTTTAACTAAGATATTCGACGTTTAATAACTCAAAAACGATATATGGTATATTTTTGAAATCATAAACAAAAGATCATTCCAAAAATTTAATAATATACATGGTATCCCATTTAAAAAAATATATTATTTTTTTATATCCCCTGAGATCTGCACGCTACTGTACTTTTGATAGCATTTTAACAAAATCAGTCATAACCACACAACTTTTATTTAAAACTTTTTTTCTATAGGTAATAATAACGATGATAAGGGGTGGGTAATTTATAATGAATAACCCTGTACAAAGATTTGAAATAAATTTGTAATTAATGATGAACCATTATATTGAAGTATTAACGGGACCGCATTGCAATAGAAAAATTAATATACAATTACACACTAAATGTATTTTGAAATATGTATATAATACACCGCTGATCAATATTATATGTTACAGACAAGCATATATTGTGATTTGTCTCTTTGAAGACGACATACATAACCTTCAATGTTAGGTAAATTGGAAAAAATAAGATATATTTGAGAGTACTCATCATACATCTTGTTGAAATTGAAAAAATTGTCGTTTTACGGTACCTTTGACACATTAAAAATGTCTTAATTAAATATTTGAGCAGTGTTGGACCGTTGAACTATGCGCTTGTTTATAAATTCTTCATTTTCGTGAAGAGTGCCTACAAGCCGGAAACGTGTCGTCATCGGAAGCGGCAAGTTATGCGCACTCATTTATGCCATGCAGGGCACACCTTTTCAAGGTAGATTTAATGTTTCAACGGCTTTAAGCACCGCTTACCTTGTATTAAAATTAATTTTTTCGAATTGTAGGTGGCTTCGTAGGAAATCATCGGTTCCTATTTGCATTTACATGCGTATCCAATTTAGTGATTTGTACTTCAACAAAGGATTTTGATTCCTTTAGTTAACACACGTAGAACTAACTGATTTCTTTTGTTCAACACATTTTTCTTGATTACCAAATTTTATGAAGCAATGACGTACATCTGAATTAATTAACCAAATTAAAAGATCATTTTGATGACATGTAAAATAAAATTGAAATTTAAATTTGCGTACTTGAAATGATGAGTGTCGGAATAGGACTAAGAATAAGAAAAATGCTACCTTGCCTACGTTTCATTTATTCAGCTATAAACTTCCTCAGGGCTTAGCAACATTAATTAATATAAGCTCTATTTTCGAGTTATAAACAAAAATTCAATTTTTCGATTATTAGATACACGTCAATATCTTGGTTGTTTGTAAGTTATGAAAAAACTTTCGCATTCTTCAGGCACTTTTTACTTTCTTATACCTAATATAAGGAAGTAGAGTAGGTAATCGTGATTTTTTTCGACCTCGAGATTTTGATTGATTTATACGTTTTCAACCCTCCTGAACCCATCTGACTATTTTCCGAATGATGTCTGTCGGTGCGTGTGTGTGTGTGTGTGTGTGTGTGTGTGTGTGTGTGTGTGTGTGTGTGTGTGTGTGTGTGTGTGTGTGTGTGTGTGTATCCGCGATGTCTCAAAAAAATACTAATGGGAGACTTCCCAAATTGGGCAGTTAAGATTGTTAACAACATTATAGGTGACACATTAAATTTGGTGAATGTAGTACCACCAGAATAATGAATGAAAGAAGAAAAACGGTACAATTTCGAGAAAAAAATTTTTTTTATTGCATTTCTGGACGAATCCACGAATTATAATCAAAAAACAAAACTTTATGAAAAAAATCTGTCCGCATGTCTGTAGTATCGCGATAGCAGCCACAGTTTTTGAGATAAAGCTTTCACATTTTTTTACACTTGTTCTAAAGGCCAAAGACAATGAAAAATTCGGTGATGAGCAAAATTGTCTTTCTGACACAAACTTTTTTGTATTTGACTTTATATGTTATATGTTCAAATTTTCAAATAGGTTTGTATCGAAAGGAGGTAGGTGGTAGGTACTAGGGAGGTATATCTTCAGAATGGGCTTTTTCTAAAGCAACTGTTCCTACCTTAAATCAAATAACGTGAAAAAAAATTGTTTTTTGAGCAGTAACCAACCTTGAATTTTGAGGGGACTTTTTTA
Source organism: Rhamnusium bicolor (assembly GCA_029963845.1). NCBI lineage: Eukaryota > Metazoa > Arthropoda > Insecta > Coleoptera > Cerambycidae > Rhamnusium > Rhamnusium bicolor. Next base: position 353,196 of record JANEYF010004174.1, read on the forward strand.
ATCGTTCTGGTTTATAAAATAATATTGTTGTACATTATAGTAATAGTAGTAGTGGTACTTTGTTTATATAGTTCACGTATTAATAATTAAATCATTTTCTTTGACCAATTCACGCAAATTTTATTTGAATTTTTTTAACGTCTAAAACCGCATTAATTTTTAATAACCCTAATTAAAAAAATGCACTAAAAAGTAAAAATTCTTAATATATACCAAAATAATCATATGTCTATACTTATTTGAATAACCGAATCAATTTAATAATAGTACAATAATATTCGAAGAGTCGAATTCGAATATTCGAAATATTCAAGTAGTCGAATAGTTCGAATATTCAAATATTTGATTCAATCAAATATTTGGATAATTCGATCATTCGATTAATTCAAATATTCGACTAATTCGAAAATCGAATATTTTTTTGAATGAGTCGAATACAAAAATCTGGAAAATTCCCAGCATTAGTATAAACCAAATCTGTCACAATTCAATATTGTATCTCTTTCTCTTATTTTCTTTTTTGTAGGTTTTTGTTTCCTTTTCAAAATTATTTCTGTTCACGTTATTTTATTAAAAACTGCATTACACACACATTTTTTTAAATTCAAGAATAAAAGAATTGTAAAACGGCAGAAGCGGATTAAGCGGCTGGCGGACTTGGCGGCCGCCAGGGGATCCGAATCTCCAAGGGTCCCCGAGCTCGATAGATTACTAATCAGGGACGGCTGGTGAAATTTAGATTAAGCCATATCTCAGTATTGGAGTATGGCACCCAAGCAATACTTTAAGGCATAACGATCAAGACTAATATTTTGTAGAAAACAAATTACAATTGAAATTTGAGAAAACGATTTGCAAAAAATTGTACAACCCCGAGGTTATTTTTTAGACAATTTGTTGTTAAATGTTTTCAAAACATTTTTTCAGAATCGGGTGGAAAGTATGTCGCCAAATTTCGAATTTCAACAAAAAAATTTTGTCGTTTTATAAAGTTGACACCGTTTTGAAATTTTATTTTAGATTCGTTTCTCACCGTGCAAATTTCAAAAAGTTGTAACTTTATAAAAAAAATTATATTTTTTGATAAAATTTGAAACCTGGTGACATACTTTTCACCTGATTCTCAAACAAAAAAACGTTTTGCAAATGTTTTACTTGTTAATATTTTGAATAAATTTCTGATTTTTCTTGAAACGTTGAGTTTTATTATTAGATACATTTTAATCAACTCATTAAAAGTCTAATACTTAAATTTTTCCGAAAAAGTCGTCACTTCCTTACACTATTATTTTGTTAGCTTGCGTCTAAGAGCCTCGAAATTTTACCGTAGGGGCCTGCAATCAACTTAATCCGCTTCTGTAAAACGGTCTGACACCGTGTTTCAGATCAGTATTGCCTTAAGTGAATATTTACGTTTTTATTTTCCCGTCAACCCAGCTTGTACTTGTACATATTGTATATACCCCATTTCTAATTTGTACACACATATTAGATAGTAGTTTTAAGTTGCACCATTGCGACATAATTAATTTTTAAGCACAATATGTTAATTCCGAATACCAAGAATTGGTAATTTAGTCGATACTTTATATCCCCCGTCCAACCCATCAATTGCCACGATACACCATCGTGTGGATGTTGAGTTGGTTCCGAGCGCGGATAATCTTTGCGCAAGGATTTTTTATAGATTATATTTTTAAAACTGACGATGGAACCATATGACCTCGAAACATGTTTCTTTCAATGTAAAATTAATTGAGTCTATAATTTATTAAATTGTGGAGGTGACTCGGTTTCCTTTCATTTGTAAAAAATAGTTATATCAGATTACATTCCATTTTGTCCAATAGTTCCTCATTTATAGCAATATAAAAAAAAAATTAAAATAGAGCACCAGAGATATTCTATTAAGGAAATATTCATGATTTTATGAGAATAATCTTCCAAACAATTCGTAGCAATCTCCATAGCAAAAATATACAGTTAAGAAAATGTATATATTTTGTCTTTCCTTGACCGTAAATATCAAATAATATCTGATATAGTTTTTTTGTAAATTTCGGTCAGATATATATTCTTTTTTCTAATATTTTAGTTTATTTTGGTTTATCAGAGGAACTATTAATTATTAGTTGTTTGTTTTACATTTCGTTACATGTTTAGTGTTATTTGATTGTCTGTTTTAACGAAACATGTTTTAACGCAACTGAGTTTCGTTAAAACATGTAACAAAATTAAAAACAAACACCTAATAATTAATAGTTTCTCTGATGATGGTCTAATAAACCGAAACATTAGAAAAAAAATAAAATTAGTTATATCTGACCGAAATCCCCAAAAAACCATATCTGATTAGTTAAGAAAATAGAATGTATAGAAATATGGTAAATTTACCAAGTATTGTACGCAAGTTCTAAATTTAATAATTATAATAATATTTTTAATTTAAAATATATGTACTTTACACATGTGGTAAATAACATTTTTATAACATAATCAATGATAAGAGTTTAGAATTAGACTTGTTTACTATTGGTATTATCTGTATGTTTAATTGATAACTGTTTTTCCTTTAAGATTTCTCAAAACAAATAATAAATATGTCATAAATACGTTGACACATAATTACTATTTTAGATTGATTTGAAACTTTTATTTTATTCCATTTTTTTTTATATTACCTACTTTTGTTTCAGACATATCTGGTATATCTTTTATTAAAATATAGGTATAACAATGAAATTGGAAGAGTAAACTCCTTACCAAAATTTCAGCTCACAGACAACTAAACTAATTGAAGTCCAAACTCCAAATTCTTAAAAGATCTCATTTCTTCTCAAGTGGCTGTATTAAGAAAATGCCATATTATATAACTTGCATAGATAGATCGATCTTTATTGGCCTCATATTATACACAATTAAGTTTTGAGTTAGAAACACACTATATAATAAAAATATCACAAAACAGTCTAGAAACCAATAGGTTGACATTAAATATTAACTAAAAGTTTAAATATAAACAAACATAATGTAATGTCAGTTGTGTATATAAAACATTAAAATATATATTATAGAACAAAAAAATCATAATTTCGTATGAGAAACATCGGTTGAGCAGAATTCATTAAAATTATCGAATGCATTTTCTAGCAAAAATCGATTAATTATAAATTTAAACCGTTTGCAATCAAGTTCTTGGACGGCATTCGGCAGCACATTAAAAAAATTTATTGCATAGTGGCATGTACCATTCCTCTTCGATAAATGCAGAAAATCTAAATTAATATTACTTTGATTACCTATATGTCGAATAGGAATGAATAGTATCATGTGTTCTATAATTATTTAAATTTTCTTCTATGTACACGAAACAGACTGCAACATATAGGCAAGTCAAATAATACTAGCCCTAGAGCAGAAGCTTGAGGTACACGAAATTTAACATTCGCATCATTTGAAATGTGAATTCGGAAAGGTTCTGAGTGTCTGTTGGTACGAGTCTAATTATCTGAGACAGATTAAACACTTGAACGTAAATATCTGAAAATTTGTATGTCTTCAGTATTATACAGTGTACGTTAAAATGTTTCCTTAAATAATTTTAAGAAAAAAAGTTCACATTGTTTTGGAGATGCATTTTGAAATTTACAAAAAAAAAATATCGAATTTTTCTTATATTGTCATTATTAGTGCAGCTATTTAAACCAAATTTGGAAAGCAGTGCACTTAGATAGGATGCCTTGAGATGTGATTGTATCACACTCTACAATTAACCAACCAGTGGAGAAGACATGGATAATCAGTACCATAAATTAAAAAAAAATGGTGTAACGCCCTCTAGAAAATTAAAAGCAATCACGGGGCTAAAATAGGGCTGCACAGTTTCGCGTGAACACCCGGTACACATAATACAAATAAATATAATCAACTAATTGGTTCATGTATTCTCACTTACTATTGTAATAAAATATTAATTATTCTAAACTCATTAATTATTTACAAGAATTAGAGTTTAAATATGCGGGAGAGAGTTGACTGTATACTGCTTCGTTGCCACTAAGGGCGCCCGCCGTAATACAATGCGCAAGGGAATATCAAATTCAGAAATAGAAGTAGTCTTTGTCGTCTACCAGTTTTATATCATTCCATCACCGTCTGCTACATTAAACACAGATTTTGCATTAAGTCGAATCTAACAGGATATAAGAATAATAATAACTTAAATTAACATACTATATCTTGGTGATAATTTTTAAAAAAAAAATTATATTCTAACCGTGGCTACTATGACCCTTTTGCTAACTAGATACGCTAAATACCAAGCCATCGCTCCATATTATAATTATTTATTTTAATATATTTTTTTATATGTTAAAAATGTCCATATTAATGTATGAAATGTATATATGAATATAATTCAATTAAATTAATTATGATTTTTCGTATATGATATTGATAATTATTACCATAATTATAATATGAAATGTATTTTAACAAGAATTAGAATAATTTACTACTATCTCACTAGTGACACCTCCTTTAATAGGTTGATTTATTGAATTACACCAAGTTACTTCTGAATTTAGAAGCCACATATGCTATTATGGATGACTAATTATTATAAACAGTTTCATTAATTTTTCCTTTTATGAAGTAGGTGTGTTTTCTAAATTAAATGAAATTGTATTTTTGATAAAATTACATCGATAAACCATATTAGATAGTATTTAAAATCTTGACTTTCTCGATGTAAAATTTTAGATTGGTTACCTATCTAAAACTACAAGATTTAGTAGACAAAATATATTACGAATGAAGTAGATAATGAACTTACTACAAATAACATTAAATGCTAATAATATTCAGTCTGCAATAATGCAGGTTATTATTTATGACACGTTCGTCTGTCGCCTTTGCTGATGTCTATAACCTATACAGCAAAAAAAATACTTTTTATGAATTATTAGCGACTAAGTAATTTTCAATTTGCATTGTTAAGTATCTTATTTGTAATGGTTCACTATTACTTCAAATTAAATAGACGCCTGTTATTTATTAATTTAATATTTTCTTTAATTAGTTTTTCAGTTCACGGTTAATTTTCAACTTGTCTGGCGAACTTGAAAAAGACATTTTAAATGAAAATAAATATTAAACAGTGTGATAATTGACGACGATTAGTCCACCCTGTATATAAGCTCATTATAATAAAAGGATAATCTATGTCAGTGATGGGACTATTCGAATGAAAATTATACAAAATCATCCGAATAATATCATCTAATGTGACAGAATAGTCTATCGCTGTCCGGTTCCCAATACTATTTTAAATGATAATGATAACACTGGCTAACACACTTTTTGGTGCCTTAGACCTATTCTTAGATATGTTACAGGCGTGGATTACAAATTGGCATCAGTTTTTTTCCCATCAGCTCTAGTTTTGTAGATACAGCAGTGGCGGTCGGTCCATGGAAGCAAGGGAAGCAGTGCTTCCCCTGGGATTATTAAAAAAAACACATAATTAGAACCTAATTATTATTTATCACATGTATTAATCATTAAAATTTACTTTTACCCAATTTCAATAGACACGGCCCTGCTTTTCAGCAGCTGAGATAATGTTGCATGATAAAACCGTAACGATGACGTACTCGATTAATCGAGCCAACACGAACTCGCGCGGCTTCGATGTATGTAAGCAGAGACAACTGTCTCAGATGTAAGTAACTTCTTGAAATGCATCCCATCCCCACTTCATAATCTTGATATCTGAGCTGTATAGCATCGTAATACGTTTTATTTTATAGATTTTAATCTCGATTTTAATATTGATTTTAATATTATACTTAATATTAATCTTCCTAGTATTATTCTCAGCTTTTGTGCTATATTTGTAAAAACTTTTTTGGTGTTTCTAAACCTGTGGTGCGGCGACAAGTGATTTTTAAAACGTTGAATATTAGTGCGCGTGTAAGCAGATTTAGAATTACTTATTAAATTTGGAAGCTGGTCCTAGCACTGTGGAAAATATTATTTGCGTTTGTGTGGTGTGCAATTTGTTGAAAAGGGGATTTTCAACATATTCGTTTCAAGATAAACTGGAAATTATTAGAAACGGGAAACCAACACCTGATTTAAAACTCTTAAAAACGAAAGTTAAATCATGCTATAGGTACTTTAATATTGAAGTGTACAGTGCTAATCAGTGGTTAAGGGGGTTGTGAAAATTTGTGTACATTGTTTTGTTGGCCATGTGTACTGTTCACAAATGAAAAAGGTGTTTGGAATAAAAATGGCTTTTCAAATTTAAACAACATTCACAAAGTGACAAAAAGGCATGGTAAGTGTTGAAATTCATTTGCGAGCGGTGCTAAAAGAATAAATATTTGGAAAATCACGAATTGAGCATTCATTAGATCAGCAGTTGAAAGAAAGTGTTAAAAAGACTTATTGACATTGTTTGTTTTCTCGGCGAAAATGAACTTAGTTTTAGAGGTCATACTGAATCTCGGAGCGTTGCTAATAGGGGCAATTTTATCAATTTAGTTGATTTATTAGCAAAATACGATACAATTTTAAGTAACCATCTGGAACACTCCACGATATTTCGCGGTACATCAAATCATATTCAAAATGATTTGATTCAGTCGATAAGCAATATTGTTTTAGAAAAGATCAAGCAAGAAATAAAAAAGCTCCTTTTGTTGCAGTTATGTTAGATGAAACAACCGATATTACGAATATTAGTCAGTTGTCAATCGTAGTACGCTACGTAAATCCAAATGGGAAAGTCCAAGAGCGCTTTTTAGGATTTTTAGACGTAACAACGCCATGAACGGCCGCAGCTTTATATACTATAGTTTGTCAGATAGTCGATGATCTACAGTGTGGTGCTAAACTTATCGCCCAAAGTTATGATGGGGCCGCTGTAATGGCTGGGAGGCCTGCAGGTCAAAGTAAAAGAGACTTTTCAGAATGCAATATTTGTACATTGTTTTGCGCATCGATTAAATTTAGTTCTAGCTCAATCTGCAGCGTGTCTTAAAGAGTGTAAAGTATTTTTTTCAAGTATTAGTGGAATGGCTGCCTTTTTTTCAAAATCATCAAAACGGACACGAGAATAAAAACTTTTTCAAGAAATTCAACCACTGAAGAGCGGCTTTCAAAATTGTCCCTGTTGACAATAGAAAGTGACTTTGTGAAGGAGATGTCCCAAAATTCAAACTTTTACGACGAAGTTATTTCCGACATCGCAAAAAAGGAGAGGCGGATTAAACTACATTGTAAATAGGTAGGTATGTGCATGTTAACTACTTAACTAGCTGGCTCAATTTATAGTTGGCTAGAGAGTGCACGACGATGGCTAGTGTGACTGAACAAACTCTCTATTTCGCTGCGGGTTCAATCCCCGCCACTGGCGCTGGCAATGTCGGTGGATATGGTTGTGTGTCTGCGTTTTTTTCATAAGTGTAACCCTCGCCCGTGCAGCTTCGGCTTTGGAATCGGGGGTTGTCTAATTTTTGTGGTGTTTTTATGTTTTATGTTTATTGAGGAATGGCGGTCCTACAAGTGTACTTTTTTTCTAGATATCAACTTTGCAGCTTTCGACATTTGCTTTAAAATGAGTATACGGAAGCCACGCCCCTTTTCTTAAAATAATTTTTGCCTCGCTTCGCTCGGGGCCTCGCGCTACCCATCACTCTATATCACAAACTGCTTCCTCTGTGTCAAAACTCACCGCACGCCCCTGAGATACAGTATAACCTTTATGCCGATTCAATCAGTCGTTCATCAAAATTCAAAATCAATAATGAAATAACTATTATTTTATAACTATATATTTTTGATGTGTTATAATTAGAGGTCGGATATCGGCGAGTCATATCAGTGTCGTTCTGCAGGATCATTGGTAAGAAATGCAAATTTATGTCATGTGTGAATTTGTTGATATTGTATAAATTTTTATATTTATATAACCACATAAAAACTAACGTTTGTGCATTTTTATTAATCATGTACTTTAAAAACACTCGAAGATGAAATTTTCTGTGATATTTTGCGAAATTGGTCAGTTTCCATAGAGAAGATAAACATTACTCAAGATATTAGAGCTCGAGTAATATTTATGAAGACTATTTTTTAATGTTCAAATAAAAATCATAGTTTTTGATTTCGTTAAATGAGAACAAATTAAATAATAGTAATAAGTACTAGTTATTACTACCATTACTATTAGTTATTAGTTATTTATTTATTTATTGGTTATTTTACTATTGTAAAATTAATTATAAATACAATATTCATTATTTTTCACTATTTTTCATGGCCAAGTTAGAAAAGAAATAAAAATGTTATAGTAAAAATGCATAACATTGGAATAGCTATTTGTATAATAAGGGAGGAAAGTGTAACATTTCATCCCGACGATGATGATGTGTGATGAAGTTTATCATTCAAGGGATGAAATAACACTCTTCTCCCATGTTAACATATGATTTTTTTCTACGACCTCCTATATAAAAAACTAGTGAATATATATTCTGACAGTTTTAGTAGTAAATTGAATAATAAGCCGTGGAATAATAAAATATCGGCTTCAAAGGTGGCTGTAAAATATAACAAAAATTTAAATGTTAATTTTAATTGCATTCATATATATTTTAAAATGAGCTGTATTGTTTAAAATTAATAAAACATTATTATAACACCTTACAATGAAATTATCTGCCTTAATTTTGAAGACACTGTTTGAAGTTAACTATGCCTCAACATTCTGCTCCTATTTTTCAAAGCTGTTTTGTTTACAATGCAGTATACCTTCATAACAGGGTAAGCGATTATTTAAAAACTTTACCTGTACATTTGTTTAAAAACAGCATAAAGTCGCAGCTTTTGTTAGTACTAGATTAGTTTAAAACGTGTATTACATAATAATTTCCCATACATCATACATCATAGTGCATAATATTTTATGTAATTTTAGTTTTAGGTTAGTTGGGTTAGTTAAGTTTAAATTAATTACAGGGTTAAGTGTAAGAGTGGTTTCTAAAAGCTACACTTTGCTCGTTATTTATGAGTAATATGTATTGCTTATACTTAATAAAGACTTGGTTTTTTTTTTCACCTTGAGTTGATGGTCGAGGAGGACTATGTCAGGCTTGTTGGCTTGGATTAGCCTGACAGTCGAGAAGTTCCAGTAAATCCAGCATTTCTCGTTCTCGACAACGGACTCGATATCTCCGGACACGTAAGGCAGCACTGGTGTCTGGTCTACCCCGTACGAGTGCCTTAGATGGTAGTATAGCACTCGTAACGCCGCGTTATGCCGGTGGATGTAGGCCGAAATCGCATATATGGGGCATGCAGATAGTAAGTGCATGAGCGATTCCGGCGCCTGATGGCAGGTCCTGCAGTTGATATCAGGAACCTCTACACGCCACACGCGGCTGCGGTAGACCAAGGTATTGATAACACCATCTTGGCAGGCCATAATGAATCCCTCGGTCTCCGACTTAAGCCCTGCTGACCTTAGAAACGCGAAGGTCAGCCTGTTCGATAAACCCAGTGTTTCTATGTTCTCATAGAAGATACCATGCTGGGGTTTATCGACGTGCTGCCGAAACAGATTTTCCTGTTCGGCAGCTCTGATTCGAGCTTTCAGACGATTTGGCTGAAGTTCGGTGACTGACTCAACATCAGCACCTCGCCGGCCTCCTCGCCTGATGTCAAATGCGAGACCGAGTTCATCTGCGGCTCTTTTTGCTGCCTTGAACAATCCTGCTCCCACTCCTACAGTTTCGTGATGTTTTACGAGCCGCAAGAGGGGATCTGAGCTCCTGAGTATGTTACATGCCATACTCAGAGCTACTCTCCATGCGTACACTCCAGGCTCAAGAGTCCTCAGCCTCCCCGTTGACGTGGGAGGTACACACGAGGAACGGACGATCTAGGATGAATACTTCTGTGAATATTCATCATCTTGCGGGTATTCCTATCTAATTGGGGCAGCTCCTCTACAGTCCACTTTACTACTCCGAAGGAGTAGAGCAGAACCGGAACGACAAGCATATTAGTTGCAGACACCTTGTTCTTCCCCGAAAGCTCGGAAGACCAAATCTTTCGGAGGCGGTGTCTGTACTTGCCGCGGAGAGAATCTTTTATTTGTGATACATCCTGGATGTGCCTTTGTTGCACACCCAGATATGTATAGGTCTCTCCGGCATCCAGATGTCTTAGGATGCTTCCGTCTGCGAGCTACGCATCTTCAGGGAATTCCCCGCATCGTCCTCTCTTGAGGTGGACGACTGCACATTTCTCCAACCCGAACTCCATACCAATAGCCCGCGTATATTCTTCGACCACCCTAAGAGCGTTTTGTAGTTCGCGCTCTCCGGAGGCATAAAGTTTAAGGTCATCCATATAAAATAGATGGGTGACCTTATGCCTCCGGTCGCTGGGTGGACCACATTGAAATCCGCGGGTTTGGCGAAGCCCAACAAACAACGGCAGCAGTGAGATGCAGAAGAGGAGAGGACTCAGGGAGTCACCCTGGAAAACTCCTCTCCCAAATGACACCTGCTCTGTCGTGACCCGCTGTGCACCTGATGTTATGGTGAAGCGGGTCTTCCAGAGCGGCAGCAGCTGTTCTATGCATCTCACTAGTGGTGCTGGTACTGCAAGACATTTGAGCAAGTACAACAATAGCTCATGTGATGTTGTATCAAATGCCTTGCGGTAATCAATCCGGGCCATCGATAGATTCCGCTTGTATTGCACAGAATCCTGTGTAATATAGCGGTCTATCAGCAGGCTGTCCTTGCAACCTGCCATGCCCTTCTTGGCACCACGCTGTTCGTGTATCTGCTGGAAGACCGGATCAACGGACCTCAGTGTCCTAGCATACAAGATACGTGTAAATATCTTGTAGCAGGAGTTGAGGCAAGTGATCGGCCTATAATTCCTCGGGTCGGAAAGATCCCCCTTTTTGGGGATAAGCACAGTACGTTCCTCGACAAACCAGTCCGGATTCTGCTGCCCCTCGTTCAACCATGAGTTGAAAACTCGCGCCAGACGGCGGTGAGTGCAAGGAAATTTCTTCCACCACCAGTTGTTAATGCCGTCTGGGCCCGGGGCAGCGAAGTTCTTGGTACCAGCAAGTGCTTGTTGGACTTCCTCCGTACTGATTGCCGAGCACACTTCTTCTGGCTCTTCAAGATGTCTGTGACACAGAGCCTCGAAGTGTGCAATTGATGGAGTGTCGCTATTGAATGGACGCGTCGTTTCGTAGATCCCCTTCCAGAAGGTTTCGACATCTTCTACAGTCGACGGATTCTCGACAACACGCTGTGGCTCTTGAAAGAGGCGAGAAGGATTCGTACGGAACAAATTATTTTGTTCCATACTCCTCACCCGCCTCTTCAATGTTTTCTTTATCGCCATGAGCGCTCGGATCCTATCTAGACAGTGCTGCTTGATGGTAAGCATCACTGTCAGATTTAGAGTATGGTGTTGACGTCTTAGTCCGGCTGCTATGCGCCGGACTCTGGGAGTAAAAACTCTACCAGTCGTCTTATATTCCACCACACTCTGGATCCGAGAAGCGTGTTGTCTGGCCGACTGTATTTTGCCCTCGATTTTTTGTACACGCCGCTTTCTCGACCCCGTGATTGGTTGACCTCTCATGGGGGACGAGTTGCTTCGCGGCATTGTACACGGCACAGTTGATTTGCCAGATGTCTGCATCTTCCGAAATTTCCTCATCGATGACGGCGTCCATTCTAGCCGGGTCTTGTGGCTTTAGGTTAGCCTTGGTGTTAAGGCTAACCCTTGTCCTTAACTCTATATCGGTGAACTCTAATGGATGATCCCCATCAGCTGGTAATTGCCGCGGTGGAACTGCGGCTGGCGGTTCTTCCAGCTGACGGGGTGCCCTTACGTAACCTGTCCTGAGCAAGAAAGATACTTGATCTCTCAGGTGTTGTTGAGAGAAGGCGCGATGCTCTGGATGCATTTCGCACTAAAGTGCATGCAATCGCGCCATGTATCCCCTTCGCTCAGGTTCGCTACTCTCGCGGCAGGTCAGCAAGTCATCCTTTAGTTCCCTCGTCCACTTAAAGCGTCCATGTACAATTGCGGTATCGTCATCGTTTGGACCGTCCGGTAAGGCCCCTCCCATCTGTCCTTGACCTCCATCCGACTGAGGTCGATTATGAGGGGCCCTTCTTAGGTTGTAAGGAACCCATAGCAGTAAGAGTACCAGGGTGGTTAGCCCTGGTACTCCCGGCCGGCATTTGTCAGGCAGAGTTACCTCTGCCTGTCCAGAGTGCACCAACGTGGAGGTTGCCGGTCCTTAGCACCCTGTATTCTTATTATTATTATTATTATTATTAATAGAAATTTATTGTATTTGTTTTATAATATAGTATCCTTCATATTTTATTTTATTTGATTTGTTGCCAAATGTTCAAAACACAATTTGAATTAAAAAATAAAATTTCTAGAATGGACTTCATAACATAGCAATTTAAATATATTACATTTTCAAGATTTTAATATAGATTACAAAGGATGTAATATATCTGAAGGAACACTTTGATCAAGATATATTTTATGTAACAAAGATAGGTATAATGCTTCCATCTCGTTGTTTAAATAACACATTAGGATTATAAAGATTAGTTAAAATGTGTACCTTGTCACAACGGAAGCTTACCATTTTAGTGAAATATGCTTTAGTAAACAAGCTTAGTTTATTATTAGTGATGATGATGGTTCGGTTTTAAATTATCAAAATATAGAAAATTAAACTGATTAATTCTGAATATGGCAGTTTTAAAAAATCATTTTACTATTTATGTAATCGATTATTTTATTCAAAGATTTTTATTCCAAAAAGAATGCAGAAAGTGATATATATTTTCCATTATTTTACGATGTAATTTCTGTTAGCAATCGCAATTTTATTTGTATTCTCTTAGCAACGTGTGGATTAATACAACAAATTTGAAAATTTTTTATGTTTGTGAAATTTCGGTTAGTCATTGAAAATGAATAGATTTAGAACGTAGATAGTGATATGAAAGAAAATGAACCTCATAATTCAATATACACACTTTTTTCATTTCTTCATTGTTGATATCAAATAATATTTATTTTGACAGTGGTTCTTGTGATTTTCATGCTGAAAATTAGCAATCTAGTAACTGGGTTATATAAAATGTTAGTCAATTATTTAATTGTCATCATCTTGTTGTTTAATATTACATTAAATATAAATATACGTGTTTACCTGTTTTCCCTGACTGGTTATTTTCAGATCTACGTTTACTAAATCTAACAAGTTATGTGCTTAGAACAGCAAAGTCAGTTTTCTTTTTCTTTAGTAAATAACTGTTATCATTTCTGAGTCGAAATCGAGTAGACGATTCTGTGTTGTGATAATTTTGAAGTTTATGAAAAAAATTTCCATACTGGAAGATTCGGATGGAGACGCTACTTATAAAACATGATCTGTGTCGCTTCGTGAATAATAAGAAGACAAAAACTGCAAAATACAAAAGAAGTAACTGCATGAGACAAAAAAAGCCACGTCAGATTTTATTTTCTAAAATGTACAATCAAAATTAAAACAAGTACAGGATTATGTGACATCCAATGACGTTTGGAATACGTCGCGTGCGATTTACCAATCAAATAGTCCTGCTCGTAAAGTTAATGCTATAATTATTGTTCCTGAACAAAATGAAAAATAGTGAAGATATCAAAGGGCACGTTAGAAAGTTCTTCGATATTGTTGGCAAATTGAAAGATCTAGAAATAGAAATCACCAACGATCTTTTGTCAGTAATGCTGCTGTACAGTCTACCTGATCATTACGAGAACTTCAGATATGCAGTCGAATCCAGGGTTGTTTTATTGTCACCTGATTCATTGGAAATCAACATAATTGAAGAACATGATTCCCGTCATATCAAATATCCAGTTCTAGATACTAATGCACTGATGGTGAAGCAATATAGACAAAGACCACCGCATAGAAACCCAGATAAAACAAAATTTAAAATAAATACTTAATTAATAACGTTAAGTACATAATGAAATGTAACCATGTAAAACTGTGTTTTTAACAAATGTTTTATGTAGCTCTCTGATGATAGTTTGATAAACCGAAACATTAGAAACATAAAAAGTACGTGTATATCTGACTGAAAATCCCAAGAAACACTATCAAATATTATGTAATACAAATACAGTATATTATTCTGGACCTAGATCGAAATCCCAAGCATTCTTGTAGATGTAAGGGTGATAAACAATAAAAGTCAAGGAAATAAGAATATGGCTTATAACAATTTGGCATTCAGTTGCAAAAAACATAAATTAATCTAATACATATTTATTGTTTAAATAGGTACTGCCAATCCAGTAAAATAATCTTGCCAAATATCAATCGATCTTTGAAATTTTCTGGCTATACTATTAAAGATTCGTGTCAATAGTCTCAATTTCACAGAAAACTGCAAAATTGGCATTCTTTGTTACTATGCAACAAAATATCGTAATATAACCGATAATTTCAAAGTTCTTATGATATTACTACAGATAATTGTTTTCAAGTGTGATTAAAATACATAATTTCCCGATATTCTCAGATTAGTCATTATTATCAAATATGTTAGGTGCTCAATAAATAAACATTGTAGGTTATTTTCGTCTATTTATATTACTTTATAATTCATAAAACGGTTATATCTACAACTATTACATTATCCCCAAACTACTAACTTGCAAGGCAATTATAGACACCGGACAATTTCCGTGCGTCCAGGGCCGGCACATGAGTTAAGAGACAATAACAGTCATTTTTACGGGACAATTACTGTGTTTAAGTCCTTAGTATAAACTGCAAGGCATGGACCAGACAAGTTATATGAATCATATTGGGATACGTGGATCATAAAAGCCTGGCAACTTTACACATACATTGTGTTCCGGGATAGATATAGCAAGATGGACAACAAATTGTTGAATTTTGGAATGGCACTAGGAGATTCAGTCCTGGTTGATTATATTATATTTAGATTATATTATATTCTTTATATTCTTTTGTATTATATTTTTTATATTCTTTTTTTTAAATTATCTTGATTATCTCAGCACAATTTTGTTGCAAATTCAAATAATAGGCTATTAGATCTGGTACTATTTAATACATTATGTGAAATAGGCAAATCTAACCACCCACTACTAAGGGAAGACGGTCATCATCCCGCCTTACTAATATTATAAAAGTTACTCCACTCACCCTATTCCCAACAACTATCAGTACTCCTATAACTTCTGCAAAGAAGATTTTCCCCGAATGTACGAAATGATATTTAATACTGATTGGTCATTCATCGATGAACTCTCTGACGTAAATACTGCCTGTCATCGCTTTTGTGGGGTATTAAATGAAATCTTTTATATGTGTATACCTAGATATATTCCGCGTAAGATAAAGAATCCACTGTGGTATAACCGTACTATTATAAAGGATATAGAGAAAAAAATCAAAATTCTGCAAAATATATAAGCAAACCGATGATACACTTGCGTCCAATGAATTTAAACATCTCCGGTCGAAGATTAAAAAGGATATCGACCTCGCATATAAAAATTATATAGATATTATACAAAATAATATTAAAACAGAGGTTGAATCGTTTTGTTCATATATCAACTCTAAAGAAGCAACTACTGCCATCCCAAACAAAGTTCATCTACAGGATGAGACGTACGACAACCCTCAGGACATATCGAACGGGTATTCCGAATTCTTCAAAGAATCTTTTTCTCCATCGTCCGAACAAATATGTATTTTAATAGTGGAAACTTATGCATAGCAAATAATTTCATACATTGTGACAATCTAGATATTAGTACAGTGCTACTAGTATTGAAAAAAACTAAAACATAAGCTTACCAAGGGACCCGATGGGATACGTTCTTTCATCATTAGAGATTGTGCTTATATTTTTGCTGCGCCTATTACCAAAATATTTAACTTATCATTAAAGTTCGACCAATTTCCAGAAAATTTGAAAGTTCCTGCTTTTACCTGATTTACAAAAAAGGTCAGACGGCTAACATCGAAAACTATTAGACCATTACAATAATCTGTAATTTTGCTAAAGCTTTCGACTTTGCCTTACATGAGATACTAATGCTCATATTGAGAGGCAGATTACAATATCTCAGCATGGTTTTGTACACGACAAATCCTCTATAACAATCTGTTTCGTGTAATGCAATTTATAGCGAAAAACTTAGATGTCAACATACAAGTCGACGTCATTTACACCGATTTTTCAAAAGTTTTTTTACAGACGACCACGGAATCCTACTTAGTAACTTTTCAAATATTACTTAATAGAACGAAATATGTAGAATACTGTAGTCTCAAGTCTGACGAAATTCATGCTATTTCGGGTGTGCCTCAGGACTCCATCCTGGGTCACCTTCTGTTCGTTTTATTCATTAACGATGTAGTGAGTGACTTGGATGTTGATATCTTACTGTATGCCGATGATGAAAAAGATTTTTACCTCCATAAAATCAGTAGCTGATTGTGAAATGTTACAAAATAATCTTTTTCGAAAACTGTCATTAAAAGTTGACTTTTACATGATATTTATTAAATGTCGAAACGACAGTGTTTTGTCTACAGAACGTAAAAGTCTTTTACATTTAGGATGTAAGACTTTTACATCCACCTACAAAAATCAAAGAAATTATATATGATACAATCAGTTTACCAGTTTATTTATTATTATCAAGAGAAACATAAATTTAACAATCAATCATTAATAATCAATTTAATTAAAAATCAGTTTAACAGTTAATCATTTCTTTTATTTCTTAGAGTCATACCATTCCATAAAGTCTTTGTAAGCAGATTCATATTGCCTGATCGATTTGCTGGGAATAAGTCCAAAAATTGCACTTTTCGCTGCTTGAGACACTTCACATAGTAAATCTTCATCACTTTCTGATAACATGTTTTATGTCTTTATTCCAATATTTTATGTTCTGATAACATGTTTTATGTTTTATTCCAATGATAAAATTATTGAATAAACTGGCACCAACTCAAGATTTAAAAAGCGCGTGTTTTCTTAATAGAATTGTTGATTGTTTACTAAAGCCTGTTTGTGCGTTGCTATCGTTACTGACGCGCCAAAGAATATTTGATATTAAATATGTGCAGCAAATTGTAGACGACATACAAGTCAAATAAATTAAATGTAAATGTCAAAATTTTCTCTTCATATTTTTAGTAACTTTTGAACTGTGGGATACACTTTTCGAAAAAAATATTGTTTGATACTCGATTGCGAAATTCTTTTGCAATCTCGAATGATTTTTTTGGCTCGCTATCGCTATCAAAAAACTTTCATTCTCGAATGCAAAAATGACATTTCGCAATCTAGCATCAAAAATAACTATTTTGCAATTAAAAAATGGTGTGATGCAAATAACCTTCCAATTAATGTAGAAAAATGTTATGTCGTATAACAGAAAAAAGATCCAATCTTCTATTAATATAAATTTTGTAGGCAAATTAACATTTAAAAACCATTTCGAGCAAATCGAAAATTTCGATCGAGCCTTCGTATAGAAACTTGGGTGTTGTTATGAGAAACACTAAAGGTTTTACAGACCTAACAAAGCTTTTTAACAGCTTTGTTAGGTCAAAATTGGAATATGCATCTCTAATCTGAATTTTCGGTTATCTAGTCTATGCAGACTAGCTAGAAAATATTTTAAGACGTTTTTTAAAATTTATACCGTATGTAATAGAAGGAGTTTAGCCTGAAATAGGAATCTCAAAGCAAATACTTCTAACAAGATTTGCTGTAAAAAGCCTTAAAACGCGTATAAATAAACACCTATTGCTATTTTTATTTACATTAATATATAACAATATGGTAATTTATTCACCTCTACTAGAAAAACTAACTTTTTTCCTACAATGTATTCAGTCTAGACATGCCAATACCTGTAATCTTGCCACAGCTAAGACAAATCTTTTACAATTTTCTCCCCTTCAATTTATTTGTTATACCTATAACTATGTGCAGGACAGATATGATATATTTTAAACAAATATAAAAACAACAAAAAAATTTAAAATTGTAAATGTTTACAACTAAACTTTTGCCATTTTTTATACTTTCTAACTTTAATTTTATTATTCAGTATTTCATGTGTTATATTTAATTTTAATTTTCATGTATCTTTTTTTTGTGTATTGTATTATCTACTTTTTCCCCATCTTGTAATTGGTACTTGTACTGTTGGATGGTGTATTTCTAAATAAGTAAATAAATAAATAAAAATCGTCATTAATAAACTAGCGTATTTTTCAAGATTTGAAAAAATTCCAACAAAAATGTTGTGTAGAATGCAATTTGTGCCTCCTTACTAAATTTCAGAAATATAAGTTTACATTGTTCGAACTGCTCCTTTTTTCAATAAATTGGTATATTATTTTAAATTTTTAAAAATCATTTTTACAAGTTGAGAGTTCTCTGAAATCACAAATATCTTTTCTGAAATAAATTAGTAAGTATTATGAATAACTTTTGTTCTTAACATCTTCTTTTATTTTTTTTATTTAACTGACTACTAGTGAAAAATGTGTTAGTTCCAACAAAGTAAATTTACATTCAGAAATTTGGTAAGTAGGCACAAATTGCATTCTGAACTACGATTTTTATAAATCACCAATATTACACAAAGCATTTACCACTACTTCCTCAACTGCTCGCGCATTGATTTGCAACACTCCTTTACTACATCTTAACAGTGGAAATGTACTCTGAATAGTACCTAAAATATGCTTGAACATTAATGATTTCATGTTCCTTAAAATCCATGGCTTCGTCAACACAAATTCACACGTACTAATTTTACGCGTCCTCCGTGATATTGTCGACATAGTTGTTACTATTTATTTTTAATCTCACGCCAACTATCTATGGTTTGAAGATAAACTGAATCTGAATAGGGAATAGAAAATACGGTTTCGATCTCGTTGCTGACGCACAGCTATTCTCCATTCCAATGGGAAATACATGCCGATCGGGAAGCCGGTACGCGAATTTCCAAACGTATTTCATAAAAATTGGTTATACTACTTGCCTTTATTTAAAAATTTATGAATATTTAGGATATTATACGTACCCAGGGCTAACAACTTTTCTTATTTACTATATCGTAAAAAAATATATTCTGAAACGTATATTCCTAATAATTAATTTCCGAACTTTTTAATGGATGTGCTAAATATCCAACTAAAACAGCATCCGCTGATTTCTAACAACAGAATTAGTTTAATTTATACAGATAACCAATACAGTTTAAGCTTAGCTCTACATTCAGCGGTTTCTATGATTATCAGCAAAGCATCATCCTCAGCACCATAAGCGGCCAAGAATCATTATAATAGTTATTAAAGTATCAGGGGTGTTATATAGTTATTAAGGTATCTAGGGTATTATACCATTACCATCTAAAAACAAGGCCTCAGGCTACGGTGTGATATCACAACTGCTAGTGCTAGTCTCAGCCGAGACAGCGTAATTTGCCTTGGGTACTGTAAAAACGAATAATAAACAACGCTAAATTATTTGTAGTTTTTAGTAAGGGATTTCCTGTAAAAACGGAGTTGCCAGTCGTGAACTGAGCCCTTACATCGCACCTCATTAGTTTTTTTGGGCGTGTTAAACTATTGTAAAAATGAATATAAGAATAGTTTTTAGATTTAAATGTCAAAGAAACAAATTAGAAAATCGATAACATAATAAAATACATTTTAATGGGAAATTTTAAACACATTTTATGAGGCAATAAGTCAATAAATAAGGGTTTTTTATATCAGGGTTAACAGACAAGAATTACAATTGAAAAACATTAAAGACTGAGGATTGATGTAAATCTAACAGGTCATTTAGTAAATAATTGCCATAACTATTGTTAAGCTGCGTATAGACTTGACGAACTGAACCTATAATGTAACGTTCGTTGCAATTTGTGTCTCGTAATCCCGCCACGAGCACCCTACGAGCCGTTAGATGTGACGATCATACCACGAGTAAGCAGATTATTCTTTCCGACGGTACCAGACAATCCAAACATATCCGACGACAAAGCCAGAGTTTTGGTTTAAGGTAGTAGTGTCTTTTTAAATTATTGCAAATATTCTTAAAAAAACAACGAATTTTGTTAGTTGATTGTTCTGTTATATATTAATCAACTTAATTTATATTAATTTCATATGATTTATATGTTAAGGCTGGGCTTCACTAAACTGGGTCAGGTCGGCGGCAACTGCGGGCTTGCCGCCGATATGACATTTGGCAGCTTTGTGCCATATATTTCTTCATAAATTTGTTTGCAAAACACGGCGCTTGTGCCGCCAGGCAAGCCCTGTTTAGTGAAGCCACGCCTTTATGTAAACGTACATCATGTTAGAACTTTATTTCCAGCCCTGTAAGTGGAATTTACATTGTCTTGGGTATGTATATGTAAAATGAAATAAAATTAAATTAAAACAACTAAAAATATAGAATCTATACATCTTAGAACTGCAGTTTTAAGATGTCGGACGAAAATAACAACACGATCAACTATTTTGTTTAATGATTTAACGATTACCAAAAGTTCTTTAGGTATGTTTGTTCTTTCCGAGGGTACCAGAGAATCCAAACATTCCGACGAGAAAGCCAAAGCTTTGGTTTATAATTATTGCAAATATTGTTAAGAAAACAACGAAGGCCTCGACGATGGTGGCGTACTGAACTATTAAAAAATCGGACCGGTTCGAACCTAGTGGGAGTTTTGAAGTTCCAGCATATTAGTGGCCAATATAAAAATTTCATAAAGATGTCTCCCACAGATTTCGAAAATTTATTAAATAAAATTTGATCAATAATCTCCAAACAGGAAACACATTTTCAACATAAATTAAGACAGGTTATAGTATTCACAACTACTAGTATTATTAATTCAATACTGAAAAAAAATAACAATATAGGTTAGGTTAGGTTTGTTGTGAGTGGGTCTCAGTAGACCATCCACTGCGGCCATCAGCAGGCCTATTGTGGCTCACGCCTAATTATATTTCACCCAATAAATTCAGTCTCTTAATGAAACTGATAACTTTATTGGGTGAGAATGTGTCCAGATCCTCTGGCAGCAGTTGCCCTTTACCAAATATTGAGAATCGGATCCTCTCCACAACGGGACAGGTGCATAAGATGTGGTCCGCCGTCTCATCATCCTCCAGGCATAGACGGCACTCGGCGTTTTCCGCTAGGCGGAGTTTATGCAGATGATAGTTTAGTCGGCAGTGCCCGGTATATAGACCTGTTAGAGTTTTCAGGTTTACCCTGTTTAACTCTAAAAGTTTCTTAGCTCTTGATTTCAAAGGGTATTTTATAAACGCCTTCGAATGAACTAATCCTGGTAACTCTTGCCAATACTGGAGAGTTTGCCTTTCAGCCCAGATTGAGATAGCCATCTTGGCAGTACTTGAGGATATGCCAAGTATTGGTTCTGGTCCGCTGAATCGTGATGCCGCTGCTTCTCTGGCTAAGGAGTCCGCTATTTCGTTACCTTCCATACCAGAGTGGCCGGGTATCCAGACCAGAGTCACTTTGTTGTTCTTGCTCAAATGATTTAGAGCTTTCTGACAGTTCCATACTGTTTTGGAGTTACACCGGTAGGAGCCAAGAGCTTTTATAGCTGCTTCGCTATCTGAGAAAATTTTTTTATTGATCTGCGTGTAAGATGCATATATTCCAGCCTTCGTACACACAGTTCAGTATATAGCCCAGTCACATTAGAGGTTTCACCTCGGAATGAGAGATAATAAGCTGTAAACTTGTATAAACCTTTATTTTGGCGTTCTAACGGTTGTCTCAAAAGTCTCATAAAATCTCGTGTCCGCGTCTTAATATATTCAAGGTCAAAGGTCACAAAAATCGTTTTTTTGCAAATATCTCGCTTCCTATGATTTTAATGCCATTTGCATTTATTATAAAAATTGTAGAGGATGAAATTCTCTACAACTTTTGTTCAAAACATTTTTTCATAAAATTCTCTACAACTTTTGTTCAAAACATTTTTTCATATACTCAACCGTTTTTGAGATAGAGGCCGGAGAGCGCGCCGCGCTTATCTATTCACAGGATAATGCAAGGTCAACCGTAAGTCCCGGTAAATAATACGCCGTTAAAGTCTATAAATCATTAAAAAAATATATAATTATGAATAATTTGCATTGTTTATTAATTAATACATTATATTTAACCATATTTTTCATTTATCGAATATATATTTGTTTAATATTACTTACCTTTCCGTGTAATCAAAAAACTGTTGAGTGGAATACTTTAAGTATATTTTAATTATATTCTAATATATATGTTAATTATATTTTAAATAGAAAAAGAATAGAGTAAATACATTTAAATCATATCTTTATTTAGAAATACTTTTTCACATATTTATTACAGTTGAAGTTCAAATGTGGAGAGCTTTTTCAAAAACTTTTATAATTAGAAGGATTTGATGAAAATGACCGTTCTCGTATCGCAGCCATTATTGCATGACATTGATGTGCATTTCGTTTTTAAATTATCTATTTTTCCTTTTCTATTTTTCATTATGACTTCTTGTAAAAAATGCATTGAAGTTTTTGGTATTTCTTCATTAATATCATCTAACATTTTACTTGGAAGTGGATAAGACTTGGTTTCAATTACAGATGGTCGAATATCTTCCCTAATAATAGCTGCTGCAGCTTCGACAATCCATAACCGTTCTTCTTCGGGATCCCTTTTTTTATTATCGTACCAAGCTTTTGATAGTGTATTAGCTTGTGTATCACGAAAAGATATGATAGTAAATGATCCTACTTTTCTCGTAATTATTATGTCGGTCAAATATTTTTGTTGAAGTTTTGTAATGATAGTCTTATTATCTGGTACATACTCCGTCATACTCCCTGTGCAACATTTGAATGAAAATGATTTTCGAAGTAGAAGATTATTCTGTGAAGAAATGATTAGCAGAATTAATGAAAACGAAAATATTTTAGAAAACATTTTTTTGGGCGGATAAATCACCTTTCTCTACGTCTGGCATATTTAATGGAAAAATACGCATTATTGGGCAACACAAAACCCACATGCCGTGGCACAAGTGAAAAGCAAGGGCGTAGAACTGTGAATTGTTGGTGTGGAAATCATAAATCTACGATTATTGGTTCTTTCTTTGTTGGTGAAAGATCAACAGGCCAGACTTACCTGAACATTCTACAAACTAATGTTGAAGACTATCTAAATGAGTTACCACTCTTAGATATATTAAGGGTTTGTTGGCAAGAAGATGGTTACCAACCTCATAGTATTCGAGAAGTGACAGATTTTTTAAATAATAAATATCATCTTTGGATAACAAAAAGTGGTCCTATTCGCTGGCCCGCACGAAGTCCAGATTTGAATACCCAAGTATATTTTCTTTGGGGAATGCTCAAAGAAAAAATTTATAGTGAACAAGTGGAAAATATTGAACAACTAAAAAAATGAAATTGAAGAGAACGTAAATTTGGTAAATTGGATGTAGCACGTTTCCAACAAATTCTTTCGAACTTTACAAAGCGTGATTTAAAATGCATCGAGCTTAATAGTGGTTATGTTGAAAATGTTATGTAATTTATTTTAACAATTAATATGTTTTGTTTTGTTTGTTGATCTACTTCAATAATTGATGATTGTGATATGAGTTATAAAATAATGCTTGCCTCAACGTATCCACAAACAACTCAAAATAACACAAAAAACCAGTAAACCAATTATACAATATGTATATACATTTATTATCTGAATAACTTGAGGAATCGAAATTTGTCAATATATGTAAGGTGTTCTATTTAAAATAAACGAACTTTTTTGTATACCCTGTATATTTAAAACGCTACCGCCAGTCTGTTAGCATGAGTGGAATTTATATAAAAAACCATGTAAGACTAATTTTGAAATTTTTTTAATCGGCCAAAAATAAATATAAAAATGGGGGGTTTACATTAATAATACTAACTCTGTACCTGTACCATCCGAAATTGGCAGTGTATTTATTGTGATAGAATTTTGCAGGTATAAATATTCTTTTTCACTTTCCTGAAGGACTTGAACAAACTCAGCTTGTCAAATACCCGATTTACATAATTTACAACCCGATACACTGCATTTATACGGCATGTTTACGAACTTCAACACTGACAATTTAATTTAAAAAAACACTAGTTATAGCGTGAAACCTCCCGGGAAAAACAAATAATAAGCTAAAATGTACCTAATTCATAAATAACACGTACAAATAACTGCACTAAAAACGTGCAACTGCGTGGAAGATTCTCGAATACTGGAGCCTAGCGCGTGTGACGTAAGCTAGTGCGTTCGAGTCAGTACTGAGGCTTTGTTTTTAGGTGGTGTAAGCAAGTTCGTTAGGATCGGCACTGAGGTCTTGTTTTTAGGTAGCATGATTATCAGGATTATAACGCACCGAGGTCGGCCTGAAGGAATGTACGTCGACCGACGTCGTTATTATCCTATAATATCCGTGATATCTTCAATGTTTAATGTCCTACTAATCCCTTATTTAATTCGAAAATCATTCGACATTTACGATTGATCTATTTGATAGCTATTATGTTTGATTTTATTTAATAGAGAGTAATAATCAATATCGTTTGTGAACACCGTAACTGTGCAACACATTTTGTTTGTCAATCACAATTTAGTTGTTTTGTGTTGTTTTTTTATCATTTATTTAACGTCGGCCTATTTCCGCTACTAAGGCCAATCACTGATGCCAGGAGATGAGCTACCCCCAACCTGGAAATTGTGCCAAACTTCATATCCGTCGAAGTACTTGCCTAACATTAATAGACAACGGACCAACTGCTTTCCATTCCTTCCGAAGGATGGTATATCACCTACACAATCTTCGCCTAAGATTGCTTCTACATATACGCTGATATACAAATCGCTATAAGACGGGATGAGGTCGCCGAGTTTCTGTCACAATTACAACAAGGCTTTGTTTGTGTTTTTTTTGTTTTTGGAAGGCCTGTTTTTTTTATTTCTCCCTAGCTGGGTTATTATTTTTTCTATTAAGGTGGGCGCCACGTGACTTACGAAAATAATTTTAATTTTTGTTGCCTTGGTATTTGATAGTAGGAATGGAATTTTCTCAACGTCGATTTTGATTATACGGAGAAGTAAGATAACCTGTTCCTAACCTCGTAGAATTTCTGTGTGCCTTTGGATATGCTGGCCGAGCTGAGTAAGACTTCAGCAACTCCTCTTCGGCGGTCCTGGCTTGAGGGACTTGTTTCTACCTCAGGCTTTGTAGCTGAAGGATTTAATCAAGCGACTTATGCCTTTTATTTATATATTAGGACTAAAAAAATTTTCACAGGGGTCCCTGGCAATTTGGCTTTTTTCTAGCCTGACAATCACTTTATGGAATACTGAAAATATTTTTTCAGTCAGCTTTTATGTCAAAATAAAATTGAACAGGGGGTCTGTGCAAAAATGTCTTTTTACTTCCCTGCAAATGCTTTTAGAACTATGAAACTTATTTTTTTCAAGGTCGCTGAAGGCCAAAAAATAATTTAAATAAAATTGAATTTTACTAGTGAGATCAGGTGATTTGTAAAAGTGTAAAATTTATTTGACTAAGTCGTTAAGACTAGAAATAAAATTAAACAGGGAGTCTTCTAGATGAACGTAAAATTCATAATCACAAAACACTTTGTCTTGTATACCAGAAAATAACCCAGCCTTGTGCGTGGAGAAATCTTAGTGCCTATTTTACGACTTCTGGGGCCCGTGTGAGATCTATTACCTGTGAAACTGGCAACGAGGAACTGTCATAAAGGCTTTATATCAGTTTGTGTTTAATAATGGTGTTCACACCAGGTTTTAAATTATTATTTTGTCGTTCGCGGAATGACATCTAACTGTATGAATGTAAAAAGTGAAACGTTATACTTATAAAATGAATGTAGTACCACGATGCTCTCTTGTTGCTGCCGAGTGGTAGAATTTATACTTTGAAAAATGAATGTAATACTTAAAAAATTAATTTAGTACCACGACGTTTTCTCGGTGAAACCGTGTGGTAGAATTGTCTTAACTTGTCTGAAATTTTGTATTTATAAGGGTTGTGTCGTCATCTTTTGCGATGATAACATGATGTCATGTTTTTGAAAGTGCGTAGTAAAAATAAAATCTGCCCCGCTCGAAAGCTCCCATATACCAAAAGCTCCCGATACGGCTGGCTGGCTAACTGCTCTGCTACACAGTGTACCAAACTCCAATTTTACAAGTTTAAGTCTCGTATGAATAAATCTAGCGGTTAATATGACGCTGTGGAAACAATGATTGTTGCCTGAAATTATTATTATTATTTTGTCTAAAACTATTTTACTTTGATATTAATTGTTAGTTATTTAATTGTAAAATTATTTTTAAAGTGTGTGCGACTAGCATCTTTTAAAATTTGTATGATATAAATGCAGAAATTTAGCTTTTACTATTTTATGATGAGTTTGGCCACTGATAATAATTACTTGCTTTTGTTGACCACTGAAATTAAAATTTTGTGGGGCCACTCGGATTGCAGTAAAATCGTCAGACCGGTTTGTAACCTAAGTCCTCGAATATATCGAGTACTTTTAAGAATCGATTACCATTCGATTCTTGCATTCGACAGTGACGGTTCGTGGGTCAAGAGATAGGGAGGTCAATTAGAAAAGTTTACTGTATTACCTACCTTAAAATTATTTAAATTCCATGTCGATCCTCCGGTCTTTTTGAGATGCAAAGTGGTCAATTACTTTTTCATTAAAGCAGAAACACGTGTCGGTAGATATTTTAAAGTTTTTTAAAGTGAGTGTCAACTGGTGAGTACCTTGTGTTTTATTTATTTTTGGTTTTATTAGACAGAATAGTTGAAATTAAAAATAACATTATTGAGTCAGTAATACTGAACATAATGTGCATATTATCTTTTTTTGTAATCCAAGTTTCAGCGTTTTGGCAAATAGCCGGGAAAATAATTGTTTAAAAGGATATATGTTATACTTATCTGTGATAAGATTTGTAAAAGTTAGTAAATAATAATTAACAAAAATTTTCAGTTAATATTATTTTTTATTCCACTTAAAGTATTTTATCTTCTTTATTAATGCCCTTTCTATGGTAAGCATAGCTAAAGAAAATAACCTTTCCTGACCCATGGTATTTCTTAAAAATGTCTTTATTCTTTTTAAGGTGGAAAAACAACGTTCACTTTCGACGGTAGTCATAGGGAGAGTACACAAAATATTTAACAGTTTGATACTTTCAGAATAAAGTATTGCACAAATTATGGTTAATAAAAAGCTGTAACAAAGCAACTGCACCTTCACTATTGGAAAAATCTTCTCGGCTATATAATACTTCTAATTCAGTTTTAAGTTTCAAATGATTTATGACTGGATACTCCGTTTTAACTAATTTAAACATATCTTGAGGAAAGCTTTTTTTATAATCTTTAAATCGATCTGCGTGAAATAACTGAGACACTGCTAAATGATTACTAAAGCCAAACCTGTTTTTGATCTCAGATGTAATTATATTACAAACTTCTAATGAAATTCTCCTCTTTGATTCTTCCGTTTTACATCTCTGGGCAGACTGCATGGATGTCTCCTCCAAATAGTTATTCAAAATTTTATTTCTGATGTCTTCAATTTTACTATTAAAGACGCCAATACACTTATTTACTGTTATGACATCGATATTACATTTTTGTAATTGATTGAACAATATATCACAATGAGGCATAACTAAATGAAAAAAATTTAACCAGTAAAGAAAATGTTCATTTTGTAAGTAGTTTTTTAAACGAATAGCTTCGTTTAGAGTGTTGTTTTCTGATTCATTATCAATGATTTTTTCTAAACAATCTAATAATTCTGTTCGATAGGTATAAACAGTCTCTATGCACTTTGTATTAAAATTCCATCGTGTTGGAGCCGCTTTAGGTAATCTCACCTTAACAACATTATCTAACACGGCTGTTCTTTTTGGCGATTTTCCAAAGAATGAAGAAAAGCTATGTAAATTAGCAAAAAAAAATTTTATGCTTTTATCCTGACTTGATGCTTTTTGTAAAATTAAATTTAGTTGATGAGCGTAACAATGAACAAAATTTGCTGAGGGATAACTTTTTTTTAATTAAAAATACCTATTAACTTCTTTTTTCTTAGCAAGAAATGTTTGCTTTATCGTCATATTAGGTTTTGGACGGCCACCACCTTTGAATTTCACTCGGTCTTCATAACCCAACTTATGTCCATCTTTCAGTTTTAATATATTTTGTACAACACTCATATTTAATAGTAAACACCAAAAACACTGTTTTACTTAATTTCACGACAAGTAGAGATTTACCAATAAAATGTTCAAAAATAAAAACATTAAAAACAACGCGACAGAATTTACCGACCAACGCGTACCTAGTCAGCATTAAGACTGTTCAACTTCGTGCGTTACCGTTTCCGTAAAATGTATCAGAGACATTGTCCCCGCCAGTGTTTTCTGTCTCTTTTGCTTTCTGACGATTCGCGCATAAGTCTATTTCACTTTAATTCGTTGTAAATTCGGTCCGTAGCTAGGTTTGAGGACAAGTTGTGTGGATTGACCCAAGATTTTTAAATTCTATAAATGAATAATGTAATGAATATGAATGTAGAGGCTCGGTGTTCGGTAGAAACTTTAATATATTTTTTAAGAATATTAAAAATATATATATTATATATTTTTAAACCTCAGAAAATGAATAGCTCTATTTTTTATTTGTATGTGGAAGGTCATTGACCAAATGACCCTATAGAAGAACCGCCAATGGCATTCGAATACTTCCATCACTAATATTTATATGCTAGCTCAAAAACAACATCAAGAAATCGAGTTAGCCCTTAAAAGGATCATCCTGTACATTCAAAAATATATAAGAACAAAGATTATAAGTCTGTGATGAGCCATATTTTTAAACAAATTTGCATTTGAGCACACATCCTAGCCACATCAAAAATATGTGAAGAATTGTATTCACACAAAGTGTTAAACATAACTTGAATCATCAAAATAATTAGTTCAATAATATTTAAAATTTTTATTAAGTAATATAAGTAAGTTACTATTGAAAAGTTCTAGGTAAATAACCGATTGGTATTTATGAATATTTAATATACATGTACATTACTGACCTAAAAATATTGAAGTGAATAAATAAAGTGCTTCTCTACGAATAGCTGCTTTTACTTTTATCAAGTGTATTAAAGGAAATATATATGACGCCAACCTTCTTGAAACTCATCGCATTCTTGTTAAATAAAAAAAAATAGGATTATTTCAATTACAAATTGCATAAGGTTTTTCATGTGGTTGAATATTATGTTCATTTATATTTTTCCACCTCAGAGTTACTTATTTCTTAATATAAATATTTGTTTTTCATAAGTAAGTAAATAATAGAATTAAGATTTATAATATCACTTATCTCGTAATTAATTTACCCGTCCATAAAATTTCGTAAGTATTTTAAAAAAAATCAGTAAACTTTTTGTTTGTTATTTGCACAGTTTTTAATTGGCTTTGCATTTCATTTTTAGAATATTTTTTTATTTAATATACTTAAGTATTCACATCCATGTGTATGATAATAAACGATAAAAAAAATAACAAGTCAGCGTTTAACTTTTGTAAAATTCCCTGACGGTGTATTCCGCAAGCAATATTAAAACTCTCAAAACAGAAATAAAAAGAATAATCTTTTAACTAGTAATGTGATAATTAATCAAAAACCTTTCCTAATTTAGTTGTTACTAAGTTTATTTCAATTTTAAAAAGATACATTACAAAGTTACAGAAGTATTAACCATTGTGTTTCGTAGTCTCTTGGGTTCAAGCCTAATTTTAAAAAACAACGAAAAAAATTCTGTGGTTCGGTATGCACACCACAGTTTTTGGAACAGTTTTTGGAACAGAACTTCACCCAACGCACTTTATATTTGCTGTTTGTTGTATTTAGTTGTCTGAATAAAACTCCAATTCTCTCTTTTCTTGTATATGTGCCTTTAGGCAGAGCTATTCCAAGCACTGACGAAACTGCTTCAATTATAATGAATGAAAATATTTAAAAAATCATTTAACGATGGAAATATCATTGAAGAATTTAGACATGTTTATTAAAAAACTAAGAAATGAGAGTTTAAAAAAAATGTTGATGGTGACGAAAAATGCTTCTATTATAATGAATACAAATATTAATAAATATAGTTTAAAAAAACTAAAAAACACGCTTTTAAAGCACATCAAACTAAAAAAGTGAAAAATAATTATTAATATAAACTGAAAACAATAATGAACGAAAAATACTAGTATTATTGTGAAAAAAGCGTGGGTTGCTCGATATACGAAAAATATGGCACAAAGCGCCCCACGCTTTTTTCACAATAATAATAGTATTTTTCGTTCATTATTGTTTTCAGTTTATATTAATAATTATTTTTCACTTTTTAGTTTGATGTGCTTTAAAAGCGTGTTTTTTAGTTTTTTTAAACTATATTTATTTTTCACTTTTTAGTTTGATGTGCTATGAAAGCGTGTTTTGTAGTTTTTTTAAACTATATTTATATTGCTTATTGATGCTGATATTATAACATATTACGATCCAACAGGTATTTCTGAAAAAAAATATATTTTTTTATTTCAGCCATGGGATTTGAACTCACGCCCGAGGAGTCCGTCGTTTCGCGTCGACTAAGACTTGCCCGCTCTGCCAACGACCGATATGAAAATCACGGAATATACTTACAATATTAAGCCTTTGCTCTCACGCAGAGGATACGTGAGGAAAGGACTGGCGATCCTGATCAGGACAATGATATAAACTTATCAAATTATTGTATTGTTACCGGTTATTCGTAAGTGTACAAAGTTTCAATTAAATCTGTCCGTTTAAAGTGGGTCAAAATCGAGTCCAAAGAGTCGGTTACAAACAAACAAACAAACAAACAAGCAAGCAAGCAAGCAAACATACAGGTGAAGCTAATAAAAGCGTGTTAAAAAAAAATCAGTTAACGATGGAAATTTCATTGAAGAATTTAGACATGTTTATTAAAAAATTGAAAAATGAGAGTTTAAAAAAATTATAATGTTGATGGTGTAATATTACGCACCATTGCACTGGAAATAAATAGGCTAAAGATTCATTTATAGAAAAACGATAATGAATAATAGCCATGATATTAGCAAAATAGAGCTTAAACTACTACGATAAAATAAAGGCACATTCATTGTCAATATAAACGGAATAGAAGTTTTGCTAAACATATTATCATTGCATTGCCAGTATCGTCGCTAACATCGTTTTCGTTGTCCGATATAATAGACAACCAGACTATTATTTATAATAGATAAATGCATACAATTATTTCTTACAAAATCGACACAATTAAACATTGATTTAAATAAATTATACTTACTAATACTGTTTAAACTTTTATCAAAATTGTATTGATACGACAATTTTTCGCATTTTTCCCACTCGATGCGTAATATTAAAGTAATATAATTCCAAAAAAAAAGTAAATAAATATAGTTTAAAAAAACTAAAAAACACGCTTTTAAAGCACATCAAACTAAAAAAGTGAAAAATAATTATTAATATAAACTGAAAACAATAATGAACGAAAAATACTAGTATTATTGTGAAAAAAGCGTGGGTTGCTCGTTATACGAAAAATATGGCACAAAGCGCCCCACGCTTTTTTCACAATAATACTAGTATTTTTCGTTCATTATTGTTTTCAGTTTATATTAATAATTATTTTTCACTTTTTAGTTTGATGTGCTTTAAAAGCGTGTTTTTTAGTTTTTTTTTTAAACTATATTTATTTTTCACTTTTTAGTTTGATGTGCTATGAAAGCGTGTTTTGTAATTTTTTTAAACTATATTTATATTGCTTATTGATGCTGATATTATAACATATTACGATCCAACAGATATTTCTGAAAAAAAAATATTTTTTTATTTCAGCCATGGGATTTGAACTCACGTCCGAGGAGTCCGTCGTTTCGCGTCGACTAAGACTTGCCCGCTCGGCCAACGACCGAACTGAGAATCACGGAATATACTTACAATATTAAGCCGCTTGCTCTCACGCAGAGGATACGTGAGGAAAGGACTGGCGATCCTGATCAGGATAATGATATAAACTTATCAAATTATTGTATTGTTACCGGTTCTTCGTAAGTGTACAAAGTTTCAATTAAATCTGTCCGTTTAAAGTGGGTCAAAATCGAGTCCAAAGAGTCGGTTACAAACAAACAAACAAACAAACAAACAAACAAACAAACAAACAAGCAAGCAAGCAAACATACAGGTGAAGCTAATAAAAGCGTGTTAAAAAAAGGAAACGTCTATTATTTACGATCGCGTATTTGTAAGTTGCAATCTATAATTATGCTTAGGCATAGTATCATATTTAGTTTACATTTTGTTTCACCCGATTTATACTTAATTACAATTAGAATGCTAAAAAATAATTGGCAATATTCTTATTAATTTAGAGAGTGACCGAATGCTAGTTGACGTATTTCATAATACTCGTATTGGGTATTTTTGTGTTTCTGAATACAATTTTTTTTATGTGAATCATTAATGTATTCATAAATCTATTAAATGTAATAGTGCTGTTAAACACAGAGTGTAGTGAAATCTTTGAACATTTTTATATTGCTAAAGCTTGTGTTCTGGCAAATCGTTTATAACTAGAAGACACAGTAATGGGCTGTAAATACTTCTTTTGTGGTATTCCAACTGTCAGATTTGCTGTTGATTATAGGGTAGCCACTCTAATATAGTATCGTTGCATTATTTATCATTGTTGCAAAAAAATGTGTTGTAATAATAATATAATTTGTCATATATTTATTGCGCAAAATGGTATTTTCTGTTTGTACTTATAATATAATTACCTAATTACTAGCATCTGAAAAGTATTTGCAATAATTCTTATGTCACTTTTATAATTTGAGAATTAATTAGTGATCAGTAGATCACCAATTTATTACGAGTATTTAATTAATTTGACACGCATTCACACAATCGCAATGTAAATATTATTTATTGTGTAAGTTTCCCTTATATGAGACAATTAATTCTATAAGTATATAAAATAATGCTTACAGATGTATTTCTCTTTTACTTTTACTTTTAGAATAACAGAAATATGTGTTAATTAGCTTTTTCCATAATTTGTATACAAAAATAAAATATAAATAATGATTGATGCTTTTGATTATCAGTAAAATATTTCAAATATCTTGTCTAGATATGTCTCGATATAAGGACATGTATAAATGTATTTATCTATTACTTTTATCAAATCCATTTTAAATATTGGAAATTTATTTTTATTTATTGTTGTTTTAAAAATATTCGAATAGGATATTGCAATAATAGTTTTATTAATCTATGAATAGCAGAAAACGATTTAACTGTAGTTTTATCAAGCTTTTGATTATCTATCCTAGAAAATGGTATCTTTAAGGTCATTTTAAAATAATATAAGAATCAAATGTATTGACTCTCATCTCTTTAACTGCGAACATCTAAAAATGACCGAGCAGAAAGATAAGAAAAATTAGTTATTCATTGTGTATACAGGGTGGTCCAAAGTTTACCTGACAAACTTCGACACGTGATAGAGGGACTTAAAATAAGCCCAAAAAGTTCCTATCAACTTACATCCTTAGGGGATTGCTAACAAAGATACAGGATGTTAAAGTTTTGTGAAAAACAAACAATTTTTTTAATAACTCTAAAATTACGAAAGCTATCTACTTGAAGTTTTAGGGGCGGTGATGATTTTTAAGTCTCTATTGTTTCATAAAATCTTATCTTTGTACTGCCTCCAGTGGCGCCGCCAGAGGGTGGGAGAGATGAATTTTTCGCCGAAACTATGTTACGCCACTGTTTTGTGCAGTTGATTTTGAGATTGTTCGATTCAGTGTTCAATTTGGAAGAAAGAAGGTATCTTTTAGTTTTTTCGTACAACGCTTACTTTTCGAGTCGGTAAAACGGCTATTTCTGCTTTCTCTACTAAAACAGTAAAACCTTTCCTACATTAATGATAAAATTAATAATCCTAGTTGCCTTTGGTAAACAATGAAACAGTGTTGTCAGTCAATGTTTGACCTGTCAAAACTAGTGTTAGTGTTGTGTACCAAGCTACAAGATGCCAAGATTGTTCAGCAATGAAGAGTATGCTGATATTCATTTTATTTATGGGTTTTGTGATGGCAATGCTCAACAGGCAGTTCGAGAATACCGAAGGAGGTATCCAAATAGGAGACGACCAAATGTTCAAGTTTTTACAGACACCCATCGCAATTTTTGCGAAAGGGGATTGCGAGATAACCGACAAAATAGAAATGAAGATCGAAGAAATATTGGAAGAAATGGAAACGGAAGAATTCTTAGAGCTTTTGGCGAAAATCCAAGTTTAAGTTCTCGCAGGGCAGCACAACAATTAGGAACATCCAAGTCTAAAGTGCTACGAGTATTACATCGAGACCACAGAAAAGCTTATCATTTATATCCCGTACAAAATTTACATCTCGGTGATACAGAGAAGCGTTTAAATTTTTGTCGTTGGCTAATTAACTCTGTAAGGGGGAATCCCGAATTCCTAAGAAAAATATTATGGACCGATGAGGCGACGTTTACCAGAGCTGGAGTAGTGAATCACCATAATATGCATGTTTGGGCACACGCAAATCCTCACCAAACCCGCTTCGATCATTTCAAAATGAATTTAGTGTAAATGTTTGGTTGGGTATTATTGGCAACAACATTTGTGGCCCACACTTCTTGCCGCCTAGGCTAAATGCAGAATTGTTTCGGGATTTCCTCACTCATGACCATCTCGAAATAATGGGAGATGTTCCCCTTGATGTACGAAATGAAAGTTGGATACAGTTGGATGGAGCACCGGCGCATTTTGGACGGGTGGTGCGCGAATGGTTGGACGCTAATTTTCCTGAGAGATGGATAGGTCGTGTGGGAAACAATTATAACTCCCAGGAGAATATTGTAAGAGGTCCGGTGGCCTGGCCACCAAGATCACCTGACCTCACGCCTTTAGACTTTTATATGTGGGGTTATTTAAAAGAAAAAGTTTATGCTACACCGGTGACAACGCGAGATCAGCTACTTGAGCGTATTCAACAAGCTTGCAGCGAGATGAGGGAAAATCATCATCAAGTATCCGCCGCTGTCAATTCCACAATTCAGAGGTGTCACAAATGTATTGAAGTGAATGGGCTCCAATTTGAGCAACTTCTTTAATTTCCTGTGTTTCACTGTTTGGTAATGAGTTTTATTTATGTTCTTAGTTTTTACATAAATTCTGTAATTTATGAAATAAATGATAAACTTTCAATAAAGTTTAGTCATGAAAATGCTTTTTACTATTTTACTCGAAAAGTAAGTGTTGTACGAAAAAAACTAAATAAAAAAATACCTTCGTTCTTCCAAATAGAACACTGAATCGAACAATCTCAAAATTAACTGCACAAAACAGTGGCGTAACATAGTTTCGGCGAAAAATTCATCTCCCCCACCCTCTGGCGGCGCCACTGGAGGCAGTACAAAGATAAGATTTTATGAAACAATAGAGACTTAAAAATCATCATCGCCCCTAAAACTTCAAGTCGATAGCTTTCGTAATTTTAGAGTTATTAAAAAAATTGTTTGTTTTTCACAAAACTTTAACATCCTGTATCTTTATTAGCAATCCCCTAAGGATGTAAGTTGATAGGAACTTTTCGGCTTATTTTAAGTCCCTCTATCACGTGTCGAAGTTTGTCAGGTAAACTTCGGACCACCCTGTATACCATCAAATATTTTCTACCATTTACCTGTTGGTAAAACTAGAAGGTTATTTTTTTCTATATTCTGGTAAAACGAGAAAATATACCAATTTCCACCGACACACTCAGCAAATGGGACCAATTAAGATACATCAACTTTTCAGTTTATCAAATTTTGCATTCCAAGTTTTCTATATTAGTAGAGAAGTTAGCACAATTATGTGTTTCTGGAAGAAAAGGTGAAACTTTCAAGAATACATCTATACATATGGGTGAACAAATTTTCAGGCAATGCTCAAAACATCTTGGCCGCCATAATGGAAAATTGCCGCCATCTTTGAAAATAATAGTGATTTTTAAAAGTTTCAAAAAGTATAGTCTTTTGTTCAACTTTGTGTTAATTTTTTCATTTCTTGAATAGGTTCTATAGCAGAAAGCACTCTTTAAGAGTAGCACACGCAAATGTAACAGTGACAAAGACATTTTTCTATTGCATTAGCTGAACTAACATCTTCAGAATAAGTTATTAACAGTGAGGTGACTCCAGTACTTAAATTAAGAAGCTTGATCACAAATATAAAGTTTGATTCTGTGGCTTGATCGAACTATTTGAAAATCGCTTGGAACAACATACTGGAGAAGAGACAAAAGCACACTCGACATACTGCTTGAGTACATTCCAAAACGAATAGCTCCTCAACAATGGCCGAGATGACCTGGGGTATGGGCGATTCAGTGCATAAAGCTTGCGATTTTGAAGTAGAAGTTGATATCAGAAATACTGCAATCACGTATTATGCATGAGCAATCAAACAAAGGCTGTCCATTATTGGATGAAACAATCCAAATAACAAGTGTTTCTCCAATGTTATTGTCACTGGTAAGAATGTTTTTATACAGTTCGAATAGTCAACAGCAGTTTAATAATACTCGGCAAGAGACATTAACAATAGCACAACTCATGAGAAGGAATGCCTCTACAGACGATATATTGCGTCATGATTATTGCAGCTTACAGATAAACGCCTTTTCTCATGTACAGGGTCATCACGCGAAAATGTCCTTTTTTTGAAAAAATTGGTTATTTTTGAAGTTATCA
This sequence comes from Rhamnusium bicolor, assembly GCA_029963845.1. Classification (NCBI taxonomy): domain Eukaryota; kingdom Metazoa; phylum Arthropoda; class Insecta; order Coleoptera; family Cerambycidae; genus Rhamnusium; species Rhamnusium bicolor. The sequence goes on from JANEYF010004174.1 coordinate 390,342, forward strand.
AAATGTGTAAAGACCTTTATTAATGAGTTTTTTTCACATAAACATTGAATCAAAAAACAATTGCGCATTGCGTCTAAGAAATATGACATCTTTTTATTTAAATGGTATATTTTTAAATATTTCGATTTTCCTCATTTCCCTATTTTAAAAATACTAACGTGTGTCATGTTATCTCAAAAAGTGTTTGAGATATTTGGTATTTACTATTAAAATATCGTTAATGAGTTTGTCTTTGAAAAGAAGAAGAAGAATGAACCATGACAGACTGATTTTTGAGGAACATTGTTTTTCCAAATAAACTCTATCTTTATTTCATAAATAAAGCTTTTTTTTTTAAAAGCAACTACGTTTAACAGAAGCATTAACGATATTTTAACACCAAAATACAAATATCTCAAAAACTTTTTGTGATAACATTACGTGTATGGAATTTTAGTAACCAGAATAATGATAAAAATCGAATTATTTTAAAACATACAGGGTTTTCTATTTTAAAACACAAAGTAGGTTGTCATATTTCTTAAACGCAATGTGCAATTGTTTCTCTGATTCAAAATTTGGATTATGTAAAAAAATTAGTTAATAAAGTTCTTTACACCTTTTTGATAACTTCAAAAATAACCAAGTAACACCAAATAAGGAAATGTTCACGTGATAACTCTGTACCTATATATGTTGTTACACTCTAAAACAAGAAAAAATTAACTAGGTGACAAGTTGCACATGTTTGGGGTAGGAATATCATCTGAGAGGGTTTTGCAAATTTCATCTGATCTGAGTCAATCCGCTTGTGAGTATTATAAAGAAGTAGGTGTTGTCTGTCCTCTGCAACTTCATAGAGGGATATCTGTGACAACATAGAGCACAAATCTTCTTTCTCAACGTCAGTTGATTCTTTTCATGGGACAGCAATATCGCTCCAACAGCATTTCATAGTTGCTAAAGATGAAGTAAACAGCTCAAAAGTTACCATTAAAAGTAAATCCACTTCTAAGAAAGTGACAGATCTTTCTGAAAAGTATACACTAGTTACACCTGTGTTCTTCAATAAATTTAGTTTATCATTTATCATATCATTGCACTATTTTTAACCAAATAGTCGCCATCTTGGAAATGTTGGCCATGATTAAAGTTGGCAAGTCGTGCGGCGGAGCATAGGCGTATATATCATAATGAGCGTAATAAAACAAATTAACAAGTAACAAAAGCAATAAACTGTTACAATTTATAACAATGTTTGCATAACTTACTCTCAACTAGTTTGATGAACTAGCTTGGTTATCACACACTGGAGAAAATCTATAAAAATTTTGCAGCATCAGGTATGTTTCTATGGTTGTCTCCGTGAGTGATGTTCGCTGTAGTGAAAAAATATTCTTATATTTTGAAAACGACCGCTCGATATCTATAGATATAATACAGGCATACTTAAAATAGTTATTGAACGCATTTAACAGATCTGGAGATGCACCATCAGTACCATCACAAATTTGTCTTAATCTGGTAAAACCGGTGTCTTGCTTTAACACACGTGCAACCTTTTCTCTAACGCGCTCATTTTTTGCGTCACCTATATCGTGTAGCAGTCGATTTACTTCGTCCACTATTTGCACTTACTCCGCTAGTTTTTCATGGCGTCATGTAATGTTTTATAGTTCTTGTGAACAGTTTTTAAAAATGTCAACGGAAATAGCATAATAAAAAGCTGCTTTCAACCATGTTCCCTAACGTGTAAAAATCGGCTGTGGTTATGTAAAAAAAAAATAATTTTAAATATTATAGTACGTGTACTGGACCCTCTTAAACCGACACTTCCACTGTTACTAGGTAGCAAGAGACTGAATGTACTGGCAAAACAATTACGCGGGTGGTGCTGGAGACGTTAGAAAAATTTGACCTGTTCACAAGTCAAGTGTTGATGTTTGTTACTGATGGTGCCGCGACAATGCATTTGGTAGGCCGTTCTCTTCAAGAACACGGTTGTAAGTTGGTACATGTTACGTGAAAGTGCAGGCTTTACATCTTGTAGCAAGGTTTTCCAGACGTAGATGCATTAATAGCAAGTACGAAAAAAGTGTTTCTTAAATCTCCAAAACGTCTTCATGCATTTCACAGCAAGTGTACCGGTATTCCCGAACCACTACAACCGATTCTTACAGGTTGGGGAACACGGTTGAAGGCTACTTTTTATTATGCTGAATGTTTACAACAAATAAAAGCTGTGATATTACAATTCAATCCTGACGAGGCAGCAGCTATTAAGGAAAGCCAGGCAAAATTCTAAGATGTTTCCGTTGAAACAGCTTTAAAAAACTGTTTACAAGATTACATGACATCATAAAAAATTTACAAAACAGTGCATTGTCGTTAGCGGAGTCACTGCAAATAGTGGACGAAGATAATCAACTGCTACACGCTATAGGTGACGCAAGAAATGAGCGCGTTAGAGAAAAGTTTGCATGTGTGTTAAAGCAAAGCACCGGTTTTACCTGATTAACACAAATTTCTGATAGTACTGATGGCGCATCTCCAGATCTTTTAAATGTGTTCAAAGACTATTTTAAGTATGCCTGTATTACATCAATAGATGTCGAACGGTCGTTCTCAAAATATAAGCATATTTTTTCACTACAGTGAACAAAACTCTCGAAGACAACCATAGGAACATACCTGTAGCGGGATTACGAAAATTAATACGAATACAATTACGAACCGTATGCAAACTCGATGCGAGTCGGGCTTGAACCGTCAACGAAATTATGAATTCATCACTGATACGACTGTAGTTATCGTCGGCAATATTCGAGATTTTTGATTAATTGAAATGTAATTTTTGACACATTGCTTACCAGCTAACCTATATCAAAGACTTTTGTACCTGGCATGTTGGTTGTTATAAGAGCAAAAGAAGTACACAAATTATTCTTCTACATATTCTCCGTAGATACAATCAATAATTAAATACCTAAAGTAGTAAAATCATTTTGAAAGTGTTCTAAAAGTATAGTTACGTATATCTGTATAATAAATAATAATATATGTATTTAATATTTATTAATCTGTTCATAAAAATAATCGGAAAGTATTATAATATATTCCTCTTAAAACTTAGGTTATTTTTTAAAACAAAAACACTTCATATACATTAAACTAAATGTTACATATAAAACAATTAAAGAATTATGTTTTGTACTTATTTAAACACAATTACTATTCTAGTAAGAAGAAAAGACCGATACCTTATAATTTGTTTTCCTTTCTTTCGACCGTCATAAATTGTCGAATATAAATAGTAAATAGTTATTTATTGACGACGTTGACGTAACAAATAACAAGAGACTCCTACAAAAATTGAAAAAGATGAAAGTAATCCGATAGCTCTCTGGCTATCGGTTGTTTACCTGCGAGTTCGAATCGTCCTGAACCAGGCATTTTATTTTTTGTAATAAGTCACCTCGGAAAAGATGGAGTATACGATACGTATCGAAGTTTCATAATCCCGTTGCTGATGCTGCAACATTTTTACAGATCTTCTCCAGTTTGTGTTAAATAAGTTAGTTCATTAAGCTAGTTAAGAGGGCAAGTTGTGCATACATTGTTATAAATTGTAATAGTTTATGGCTTTTGTTACTAGTTAATTTCTTTTATTACGCTTATTAATATGCGTACGCCTAAGTCCCGCCGCACATTTTTGCCAACTCTAGTATGATCTTTGGGCCCCATCTAAAAAACTATTTTCAAATATGTGTAAATGAAGTGGGCAAAGTCTCATGCTGTGTTTCAGAAACGCACAAGTTACAGAATTGCGAACTTAACCACTGTGCAATGTAAATTATTATTAACCGTTGAACTCCAATTTTAATATAAGGTAGGTGAATACAATATCAGTTTGTTGGCAATATGGCCAAGGGGTCTAGTTCGGCCAGTTCACGAAAGATGGCAGTAGTAGTATTACCATAGTTTCATTTGATTATCTCTCTAATATGTAGAGTAGAAATATTCTCACTAGGTGAGAAGGTGGTGTCATAGAAACTCGTTTCCCGGCGGCGTGTGTTTAATATTATTGTGGTTTTTATTATAAAACATGTAATAAGCGTTTGATTGATTTGCAATATTTTGCGTGGGTATTGAAGCTTACATTGTGGTAGAAAACAAGCGATTTGTAGTAAACCTTTAAAAACAAACTAAACCTAACCTAACCTACTTGGTATGCAAGCAATATGCCCACCACGCGAAGCTGACAATTTGCCCATGGGCATATTGTCATCATGCATGGGCATATTGTTATCATGTTGATTCTTATTGTTGGAATTATGCTTTCATCAAAATTATTCGTGTAAATTTTTACAGCTATGAGTGGTAGAGGGAGAAATCGGGGCATTCGAAGCAAGTGGAGTGAACAAACCTTGAAAAATGCAGTCGCAGCTGTGGTTGCCGTAGGATGTCTCGTCAAGCTTCCAGACCATTTTCAATACCTAGAAGAACTTTATCCAGATATGTTGATAATAACCGAACCAATAAGTCAACAATGGGACATAGAACAACACTGACCGTTGAACAAGAAGAAGAACTATCTTCAAGAATAGTCCGATTGACAGAAGTTGGATATCCGCTGACATCAAGGACGCTTCGAAGGTGTGTTTTCAATTTCTGCACTGAAAATGGTATACCAAACAAATTTTCTATCATGTCTAAAATGGCTGGCCGGTACTGGCTTAACGAATTTTTGAAATGAAATCCTGAAATAAGGAAAAGATAGGCACAAGGTATGAACTTGACACGTGCCGAGAAGTTAAACAAGTTTATAGTTAATGATTACTTCGAAAAATTGAAAGAAGTCCTTTTGGAACTGGATCTCATGAACAGCCCAGAGAGGATTTATAATGTCGATGAAAAAGGCTGCAGATTAAGTTTGCACCATCAACAAAGTGTGCTAGCGCGAAAAGGAGCAAAACGTGTACATTTGGTAGCACCAGAGCATGGAGAAAACGTGACCATAGTATCCTGTGGCAATGCTGGGGGTAATTCCATACCACTAACCATGTTATTTAAAGGAAAAAGATTGAAACTAGAATGGACTGACACATTACCACCAGGATCACTGGTGCTTATGACCCCTAAAGGTAGCATGAACATCACTACGTTTTGCACTTCGATCGAACATCTGGCTAAATATAAACCAGCGGGGAAATGTCTCTTAATTTTTGACGTGGCTAAATGTCATCTAGACCATATGATCATCGAAGTAGCAGAAAGGCATGATATTGTACTTTTTTGCTTGCCGAGTAATACAATCCATGAATTACAGCCCTTGGACAAATCTGTTTTTCGGTCTTTTGAACACCATTGGGACGACCAAGTACTTCAATATTGGACAAAATACAAGGATCGAGCCATCACAAAACAACGATTTGGCGAAATTTTTTCTGTTGTATGAGACAAGAGTTTAACACCAGCAAATATAAAGGCAGGCTTCGCCGCAACCGGAATTTTTCCGTTCAATCCTGAAGCAATACCGGAAGTGGCATTTGACCCTAGTGTAGTTACCCAAGTAGAAGATCAACCTCGAGAAGAACCGATAGTCAAACCCACGATAAATGAAAGACTGGCATCTCCAACTGCAGGGCCATCAAATATTAGAAAGAGACCGGCATTTCCAAAAGCAGGGCCATCAAATATCTGAAAATTGAAAATAACCACAGAAGATTATTCAAGTGACTCTACTGATGACAAATCTGAAGATGAAAGAATCCTATTCTTAGATGATTCTGACGACGATAATAAGTACCAATCGAATGAACCTCTTAACAAGTCAATTAAGGAAATGTTGGAGACCCCAGAGAAAAATTGTCAAATCTTCTGGAAATAGGAAGAAAGCCATAAACAGCAGAGCTCTGGTGGTAAAGAAAACAGTTTTTGATACAAACAAGAAAGCTACGACAACACCTAAAGCTACGACAGCACCCAAAGCTACGACAACATCTAAAGTTACGACAGCACCTAAAGCTATGGCATCTAAAGTTACGACAACACCTGAAGCTACGACAACACTTAAATCTATGACAGCACCTAAACTACAACAACACCTAAAGTTACAACAATACCTAAAGTTACGACAACACCCAAAGCTACATCACTTAAAGCTACGGCAAAGTAAAATGGCAGTAAAAATGGTAAACAAAAAGCAGACAACGAAAATTGGTTTTGTGCATTTTGGCAGTTGAATGAAATTGGTGATATGCGCCTGTGTTTGGTCTGCGCATGGTACATACACGAAGATTGTGTCGGCTTAACTAAGGCGGACAAAGGCGTTTTTATATGTGAATAAATAATGTATGGTTCAAAATACATTTTTAAAAACCATTGTTAACGAAAATTTTGTTGGCTCTAAACATGTATTTTATCTAGTAGTAGTTGCTGTTTCTGATTTGTTATTGGTTTGGTCACAAAAAAATAAAATCACTTAGGGTGGGCATATTGTATTCACTTACCTTATTTTAACTTTATGAAACATTTGTATTTCAATATAAGTTGTCGGTAATGTTAGAGTTTCTTCTCTACCTTCATCAAAAGAAAATAATATCGGCTCAGTGAAGTATTTGGCTAGAGCACGCGATGGCAAGTGTGAGTAGATAATCTCTTCATCGTCTTGTAGGTTCGAATCCCGTCACTGGCACTGACAATGCCGGTGGGAATGGTGTGTCTGCTTTTTCATTCGGCTTTGGATTCGGGGGTTGTCTAATTTGTTGTGTTTTATATACTGTGTGTAAAACGCCTAATGTGACCAAATGTTAACAAAGACTGATTGAAGCGAGATTGACGTAACATTGTGGATGTATTTTAGCTGGCTAGTGAGGCAAAGAGTCCGTCCTTACGTTCGCTGGGTGTGTCTTATTTCATCTCAGTTCATCTTAGTTTACAACCATCACTTGCTTTCTTTTTCTAACCGATCATACTTGGCGTTTTACATAGGGTATAAACTACTGGACATTTGAAGTGAAACAACCATAAATTTTACCCAATTTTGATATCGGATATTTTCTCTGAAAATCATGTAATTTGTATGCTGTTTTCTTTGTTGTAAAGGAAAATTTGTGAAAAATAATACTGTATAAGAGTATTTTCTAAACACTGTACCGATTTTTTATAGGGTGACATTTCAACCGTTTACAAATTATAAAATTTTCAACCAGCTATTAAACTTGTGAACATTATTTTGATTCCCTAATAAATTCTGCCGAGACTTCTAAGTGTTGCCTTAGCGTTCATAATAGGGGAGCTTCAAATAATTTCTCTCATGAATAAACAACGATATCATTGCTGTAAACTAAATGAATATAGTTGATTCTAAACACGCAGGTGGTGGTGATAATCACTAAAAATCATACTGAAATGATCATTTAAGTCATTATTTTACACAGAACCAATTGTATTGTGTACAGTTGATATTCGTATGCACTTCACATAATGACCTCAATTTTTCGACATTTTAATCTAAACTTAAATTCTTTTGGGTGTTTCAAGAGAATGGACCACACAGGGTACGAAATAACACTGCATTTCTGCCCCTCATCGTACTGTTGGAGTGGACCCAACATACCTAAAATTTAGAGAACTTTGTATTGGAAAATGACAGTTTACAAATGTCTGTTCCATTTCCTTGTTTAATACCTTCATTTTTCTGTGTTTATTTTAAATTCTGTGTACAAATTAAAAATCTGTCAAATTATTATTGTAGAAGTTGAACAAAAAAATTTAGGGCGAAATTGTAATAAAAACTGTTTGTGATTTGTGGAATAAAATACATATCAAATAAGGAACCATCATTTTTACCTGACACTTGACGAGTTGTATGATGGATTTACATTAAGATAAGCCGAAATAATCCCGTTTTGTAATCACAAAAATAACAAATATGAAAAATTTATAAAGACATCAATAAAAATATATTATAAAGCTTAAAATTAATGCGAGCTAATATCTAAATTATGAGAAAGTAATAACTGTCATTCTAAAACTAATACTTTAGATCTCTAACGAGATTTCCATCGATAATTATAAAATATCAACATAACGTTTTGAGATTAAATTGTAAATGAGAAACTTAAATACTGATGATATCAATGTTGCTTGTAACGCCACTGATCTGGAATAATTGACAGTTGACCCAATATCGAAATAAATTATTAATCCACAGACCGCAGTATGGCAATATAAAGACCAACACACCCAATACATCAGATTTTAATTCTTTGTTAAATTTAAAACTTACCCACCCAAAAAGTTTTTCTGTTACTGACTAAACAATGATTAAGTATTTCGTTTAAGTCGTAACTGACCTAAAATTTAGCATGAATTTATTTACATGTGGTCTGGAAACTTTAAAAATTAGACAGTGGATTGAAATATAAGTAGGTATTAACTAGGTTACATTTTTGCTTACTTTGCAAAATTTCAATGAAAAAAATAATTAATGTAGGCTGACCAGACGCTAGAGTGTAGAGCTTGAGTGCAAGTCCTCTTTTTTGAAGCCTTGGACGTCATCATGGATTTCTTAATGTCCTAGTTTGTCTTCATTTTGTATATTTATTTTTCATGATGGAAAATTTTAATTTGTTTAATTTTCTTTAACACTTGTTTAAAACTTAAAGCTTCTAAATTTTATAGTACCGTTCATAATACCTTATTAGTAAAGCTGGCCGAGGGGGCTGGAGTATAGCCACGGTCTTGCGCTGGCGTCACACGTGCCGATTTAGAAGTGATTTACGCTGCAGTCTTATTTGAAAGGTTAATGCGTGAGGTTGTGCCTATAAATTATACATAATGTCAAACGCGCCAAAGGGTAAAAAACGACCGTACGCGGACACAGTGAATAAATTTATCGGTGAATTTCCGGATTTATTCTATGACGGATGCAAAATAATTTGTAAAGTTTGCAATCAAGACTTAATGTGCTGGCACAAAACAGATTGTCGTCGTCATATCAATACCGTGCAACATCAAAATAAAAAAAATGGCATGCCTTTGACAACTCAGTTTATGTTTGATTTATTGTTAATGTTAATAACCTGTAATATTCCGCTACACATACTGGATAAACAACCATTTCGGGAGTTTTGGAATAAATACAATCCCCAGGTGAACTTACCAAGTCGTACATCGTTACGTAGATATATTCCAGCTGTTCGTGAAGACATTGTAAATAAGAATAAATGTGGATTAAAAAATACACGGCTCTGGTTATGTATTGACGAGACGAGAGATTGGAAAAAAAATTCTATTTTAAATATATTAGTACGTGTACTGGACCCTCTTAAACCAACATTTCCACTTTTACTAGCTAGTAAAAGACTAACTGCGTGTACTGGCGAAATAATTACGCGTGTGCTGTTGGAGACATTCGAAAAATTTGAACTTTCAACAAGTCAAGTATTGATGTTTGTGACTGATGGTGCCGCGACAATGCGCGTGGTAGGCCGTTCTCTTCAAAGAGACAATTGTAGGTTTTTACATGTTACGTGTAAAGTGCATGCGTTAGATCTTGTGGCAGAAACGATTCGAAAATGTTTTCCAGAGGTAGATGCATTAATAGCAAATACAAAAGAAGTATTTCTCAAATCTCCTAAACGGCTTCGAGCATTTCACAGACAGTGTCCTGGTATCCCTGAACCACCAGAGCCGATTCTTAGACGTTGGGGAACGTGGTTGAAAGCGGCTTTTTATTATGCTGAATATTTTCAACAAATAAAAGCTGTGATACTACAGTTCAACCCTAACGAGGCTGCAGCTATTAGGGAAGGCCAGACAAGCTTTCAAGACGTTTCCCTTGAAACAGATTTAAAAACTGTTAATAACAATTATAGAGGACTACACGACGCAATAGAAAAATTGCAAAATAGTTCGTTGTCGTTAGTGGAATCGCTGCAAATAGTGGACTACGTAAATACACAGCTACAGGCTAAAAATGACGAAAAAAAAAAATCGCGTTAGTGAAAAATTCGAGAGTGTATTACAGAAAGATCCTGATTTTAGCAAATTATGACAAATTTGTGATGGTGCATCTACAACTTCGTTAAGTGAGTTCACAGATTGTTTGACTTATGCCTGTATTACATCCGTAGATATCGAACGGTCATTTTCAAAATACAAACATATTTTTTCACCAAAGCGAACATCACTGACGGAGACAGCTGTAGAAACATAACTGATGCTATTATACTATAGATCTTCCCCACTTTGTGATGACGACAACCAAACTACTTCATAAATCTGCTTAAAAGGGTGAGTTTTATAAAAAATTTTATAAAATGTAACATTATTGTTAAAATTTATTTCCATTTATTGTACTTATTTAAGTATTATGATATGATGTAAACATATGAGTCATATGACGGCTCTGTCGGCCAGGTGACCTCGGCCAGCTTTACTTATTAGTTATAAATAAGCCTGGCCAAGGTCATTAATCCTACAGAGACGTACTGGGTATGCATCATATCATAATACTTGAATAAGTACAATAATATAAACAAAAATATTTTATATATTGTGATATATGTTTTTGTACTATTTCGTTCGCTTTAAATTCTTTTTTATGTATTTCCTTATGTTTTGTAAGCTTAGTGCTGCACATTATTATTAAACTGTTAAATGACGTTCACACATGTACATTGTATATCTAAGTGATAACTAATAATAAATAAATAAATAAATAAAATAAATGGAAATAAATTTTATTAATACTGGTACACTTTATAAAAATATGTACAAAACTCACCTTCTTAAGCAGATTTATGAAGTAGCTTGGTTGTCGTTATCATAAACTGGAGCACTTGTATAATAACTGTGTAGTATCAGATATGTTTTTACAGTTGTCTCAGTAGGCGATGTTCGCTGTGGTGAAAAAATATGTTTGTATTTTGAAAAAGACCGTTCGACATCTACGGAAGTAATATAGGCATAAGTAAAACACTCTGTGAACTCACTTAACGCAGCTTGCACAAATTTGTCTTAATTTGGTAAAATCAGGATCTTTCCGTAATACACTCCCGAATTTTTCAATAGCGGACTTATTTTATGCGTCATTTATAGTCTGTGGCTGTGTATTTACGTCGTCCACTATTTGCAGCGATTCCACTAAAGACAACGAAGTATTTTGCAATTTTTCTATTGCGTCGTGTAGTCCTCTATAATTGTTATAAATAGTTTTTAAATCTGTTTCAAGGGAAACATCTTGAAATCTTGTCTGGCTTTCCTTAATAGCTGCAGCCTCGTTAGGGTTGAACTGTAGTATCACAGCTTTTATTTGTTGAAAATATTCAGCATAATAAAAAGCTGCCTTCAACCACGTTTCCCAACGTGTAAGAATCGGCTCTGGTGGTTTCGGAATACCAGGACACAGTGTGTGAAATGCTCGAAGCCGTTAAGGAGATTTGAGAAATACTTTTTTTGTATTTGCTATTAATGCATCTACCTCTAGAAAACAATTTCGAATCATTTCTGCTAAAAGATGGAACGCATGCACTTTACACGCAACATGTAAAAACCTACAATCGTCTCTTTGAAGAAAACGGCCCACCAAAGGCATTGTCGCAGCACCGTCGGTCACAAACATCAACACTTGACTTGTTGACAGTTCAAATTTTTCGAAAGTCTCCAACACCACCCGCGTAATTGTTTCGCCAGTACACGCAGTTAGTCTTTTGCTACCTAGTAAAAGTGGAAATGTTGGTTTAACAGGGTCGAGTACACGTACTATAACATTTAAAATAGAATGTTTTTTACAATCTGTCGTCTCGTCTACACATAACCACAGCCGTGTATTTTTTAATGCATATTTAGTCCTATTTACAATGTCTTCACGAACACTTGGTACATATCTACATAACGATGAACGACTTGGTAAATTAACCTGGGGATTGTATTTATTCCAGAACTCCCGAAATGCTGGTTTATCCAATATGCACAGGGGAACATCATAGGCAGTCAGCATTAACAGTAAATCAAAAATAAACTGAGGTCCAAAGTCTTGATCACAAGAAATTTATTCACTTTATCAGCGTACGGTCGTTTTCTACTCTTTACGCTCAACATTATTTATTATTTATTAGTACTCTATGCTTCGACCGACAGATAACAACTGAAGTGTATCGTGTCATCGTCATCGTAAACAAGCGCGCGATGGCATTGGTATTGCACCAGACCCTGAATCTACCATCGCTTGGCCAGGCTTAGTTATAAATAATTAATAGACATCGAACTTTTCAGCTGATGAACAATTTATTTATAAAAAAAAACAGATAATTGTTAACTTTAACACCCACAAATCACATTTCTAACACTTTGTTTACCATAACTGGTTCAAATAGATAGTAGCAATTTAAGATTAATTATTGATGTAACAAATACTAGATAGCTGGATGTGTTTGAGTGATCGGAAATTACAAAGTTTAGAAATAGTCTGAATAGTTGAATAGTGAGAGAGAGCCAATCGCATATAGTCCGCTCTATTGGTTAGTTAGTCACGGTTCACTAAATTGTTAGTTTTTATCATCTCCAGATGATGCCAACTTAGTTGGCGAAACGCACGTCGAGTCAGTATATGATGTCTTGGTGTTTTGTGGAAAACCACGTCGGTGTTAGCTTCACATTAAAGGTCCCAATCACAGAATTAAAGAACTAGAAATAAAAAAGCATGTTGGAAATCTATGCTGCTTGAAGGCCGGAAATGACGTAATAATCCGGCAGTGAGTTTGCGCTGTGCGAATTTATTTAAACACGTTTCTTTAAAGTTCCGCGGTAATGCATTCCTTTTTACAGAAACAATCATGGGCGTCGCCTATAAAATTTTCAGGGAAGGCAATGTAACATTTTTTAAAAATGCATCTGAACATTTCTAATATTAGCAAATATTTTGTTCTTTCTGTAGGATAAAAATTTTGTTTAGAATTTGATTTAGTTGCCAAGAAAGCATGTGCTGTTTTTGTTTATACATTCTGATTAATTTATAAAGGACCCGGGCTTATAACTCTTTTTTATTTTCTATCAGACACCCAATAAAGTATATATATTCTTATATGACACGTTATTTTTCTTATAATAAGGTGCAAAAATGTTTTCTTGCTTACATTGTTTAGAAGTAATGACGTCATCGAGATTTTTGCAAAATTTATTAGAGAATCATTTCCTCTTTTCAACTATACATATATAAAATTTTTGTCAATACATAAGAAAATTTCAAGAAAACTCAAAAAAATTCACGAAAACAAATAATCGAAGACTAATGAAACAACGCTGATAATTGACCAACCAACTACAGTATGACAGATTGCAATAAACTTATAGTTTTAATTCATTGCCTACTAGGTGTACTTAATGTTAGTATGCTTTGTCAAGTTTTTTTTTTTAGTTTACTCTAAATTTTCAAAAAAATTTACATGGTGTGCTTTAAAAAAAAATTTCGATGACATCATATTCCTATAACATATAAGAAAGACCATGTTTTTGTATTTCATTACATAGAAAATAACGCCCCATTTAAGAATATATATACTCTATTGGGCATGTGAGAGAAAAGTTATAGCTCGGGGTCTTTATAATCAATCAGACTGTATAGGAGCGCGACACTTGTACAGTGTACCCAATAGATATAAGATACTTGTTTTATTGTCCACCTTTCGTACGCGTGGATTCATTACCAATAAACGTTTCGAGTTGTAATTTGGTCACGCGACCGATTTTCTAGTTGGAATTTGTTCAGGCAACCAAATTTCGAGTTGTCACTTAGTCACGTGGCCAAATTACAACTTTAATTATGTGGTTCCAAACCTCTTTAGGACCACATTATATCACACAAACAAATTCTTACCAAAGTTATGGCACTCCATCTTACTTTGGTGTGTTGAACAATTTAATGTATTACTCTCATTTAGTGTTATTGCCTCTGCACAATTAACATTTGCCTCGTTTTCCTTCCATTGGAACTGCCTCACGCGGACGCTTTGACAAAAGCCTTCCAGCTGCTTCGATAGCTACACATGTTGATCTCTTATATCCTCTTCCATCATGCGTGATCTTACTTACACTGCACTCTTATGAATATTTTTTTTCAATAAAGCATGTGCTAAAGTTTCCACCAACATGTTTCTTCTACTTTTTAAGGGGACCACTATTCCAATTGGTAATTTGGTTGTCCATATTACGAAAGCATTATAGCAAAAAATATTTTAAAAAATCAAGAAGTGTCTGTGTGGCCATTCCCTTGTAGCTCTCTTGCATCAGTATTCTCGCATTAATTTATCTAATGTCCACTTTTGGTTTTATTGTACGTCAATATGATTACTGGTTTGATTTTCTTCTCTTCGCTAGCTATTTCATATTCATCATGATCCATGGTAGACAGCATAACCACAAATTTCCTAATAGTCTTCTTTGTAATATATAAAACTAAGGATAATTGCTCAGTAAACAGAAAATGCGACGAATACTCAGTGCTCGGTATTTCGGCAATTTTGTTCTCTTTTTACGTAAAGTACCCACAAGTGTTAAATTCTTTTGTAACAGAATTTGCTCAGTAATAAATGTTTTTTAGAACTGCTGCAGTTTGGTTAACAATTTACGTAATAAACAAACTAAGTTAGTAAATTATTAAAACTTCCATTTGAAAAATATTAAGATATTATTTGTAACGGTCCGTTTGGATAATTTAGACCACATTCGTTATAAATTAGATAGAATGGTTCGAGTTATACATTAAATTCCAGATTCGATTAAAATAATTTCGTTAAACATTACTGTATTGCCCCTGTAGCGTGGCGCTACTAAGTAAATTGTCTGTCTAAGACGCTTCAACGAGTGCGCGTGCGGAACAGACGATGTTGTCGGGTAGTTTTGAGCGCGAAAACAGGTGAGGCTGGGCCACGGCCGAAGCAAAACTGTTTTGAATTCAAGTTGTATCCTCGGCCCATCTGTGGTTAGCTTGCGGAGATAAGATACGTTACCTTGCCTTGTTAGCAGTTTTGTGAGTACGAGTATGTTCCTATTCCACAGAGGAATTGAGTAAGAAATTAGAATATGTTGAGCTGTGCACAACAACAGGGTTACGTTACGGATAAATTATAAAACTAGATACCTAGCAATGAGGATAAGTCCACCTGTGTCAGCTGGAAGTGCTCGCTAGTATAAAACACATAACTTGACTTTAATTGATTTGCCCATTTGTCCGTTTTCTGAACTTTAAGTATAACGTATATTTGACTCTTTTTTTTTAAGATTTATGATTAATTTGATGAGAGACTGTTTGAAGTGGTTACACGTTTTTTTCTCCTTAGCGTGAACAGTGAGTTTTGATTAGCCAGAACTTTGGTAAAAACACATTTAACAAAATATGTTACGTAAATTGGACAATTTTTATTAGTAAATTGGCGATTGCCGACTGTTTTGATTTTGTTTAGTTTTAAGTTTGTTTAAATTTTTCTAGTTAATAGCTCGCTTCCCCGCCCGGAGATAAGAGTCCAATTTGTTTTGAATGAATAAATATATTTGTATAATAAATTTCGTTTCTTTTATCAATATATTGGTGTTACTATTTAAAAATGACAGGGCCGATAAGCCGGTCGTTTCCTATTATGAAAAATCACCAGCAAAAGTCACCGTGCAGAAGAACTGAGACCGGGGCGGGGAGATGAAACAGGATGAGCACGACACACATGCTGTTTATATCGTATTGCACTCAGTTTGTCATGTCCTGTAGACGGCGAGTACTATACTATAGAATAAGATTTTTTTCGCGATAATGATGATGGCTTATCGACTTTTCTACATGCATTTGGGTAAATGTGGATGAAACCACCAATACTTCCGATCGAATGCTAGATACTGTTCTGGAGGCTGAAATCAATAAGAAAACAGAAATGTAAATACATTTCGATGGTGTAGCGCACACGTGGTAAAGACGTTTTTTTTTTACAAAAATGAGGTAAATACACTAAACAACAATTAACACTATCGAAGTTTTCAACGAAACTGTTTTAATCATCTCCAGATGATGCCAACTTGGTCGGCGAAACGCGCGTCGATGCAGTATGGTGTTTTGGTGTTTCATGGAAAACTACGTCAGTGTTATCTTTACATCAAAGGTTCCGACCCACTTCAGGTAAACAACAATTGCAAATGTTTGCACTTGTTTAGTGTATTTATCCAAAATGGGTATCACTGTAATCGCAAAAAAGATGTATTTTCTAAATATCGTGATGAACCACCATTTTGAGATTTGACAAATATGCATTTTTTAGAAAAACCGATTTTCCAACTTTTGAGGGCTCCTATGTTAGAGTATTTATCATAAAACAGTAAATCAATGTTTGCAATAGTAAGAAACCCCGTCAGAAATATTTTTTTGTAAATCACAGAACTCTAAATCAAAAATTAAAATTTTCGCTTAAAAAAAGAAATAAATAAAAAATCTAAGAAAAATGTATATTGTTTTCCAAAAAATGTAAAAATATCCAGGATGTTCCATTTAAAATAAGAAAGTTGGGGTAATTTCCGGCGACACCGGAAGTGCATAAAAATGAAAATACTGTCTTCTAATGCAATTTTATGTGTATAACAACATATTAAAATTTCATCAATTTATTTCTAAAAACAATGAAATAGAAGGGGGTGATCCAGGTTTCATATATACCGGTATATATAATTTTTTGAAGTTTGGAAGCTGATGATTCAATTAAGGTAAAAATATTATAAAGCAAATTTTTGCGATTTCTTATAAGAATTCAACAAAACCAAAATAGCAGCCATATCTGAAAAAATATTATATAAGGTCAGGACAATAAATCAACATTAGGTATGTTTATAACAAGAATAAATTTAAATCTATTCTTTATTGTTGTTTTTGAGCAATAAAACCGCTATGAATCTCATCGCTGACAAAGGAGGGTCATCTGACCGTCTATTTTTAAGGAATAGGCATATAATTAAGATTCATGACGTCACCCGCGGCCGCCCGCGATACTGATTGTAATGCAGAGTGGGTCCGAGCGCGCGTGTCGGCCCGCCTGACTGGGTGCGCCCTTCTTAAGTACTGCTAATGCCTTACATTCAGACAGACCATCGGCCGTTCAGAGGTTTCGTTTTACTAACAACATACATCATCACTTGTACACTACTAAAAATTTAGTGTCTGCGTGTCTCATTCATCCGTCCACAGTCTTTTTGATATATTATGTATGTATTATAAATACACGTTTCGGGAATTAAAGTAATATTTTTATATCAAGAGTTATACTTTTATAGATTGCATTGTACTGTATACGGTATTGTGGCACCTAATTTACGGGCAGTGTCAGTACTGGTTAATTTTAGAAAATTTGAGAACCAATTGTTTGATGATTTTTAAATAACTCGATTTATTTTAACTACAATGAAGATGTTCTTAGCTAGCCATTTCATTATTCATTGTATATTTTGGATATGGTAAATTATTCCACTTTTTATTTCACCTTAGTGTAATTAATACGTTTTTTACATCAATACTTAAAACTTTTGTAAAGTAATGTTCATTAATATTATACAGGGTGGGCCATTGAAAACGAAACAGACGGATTTTCGGGTAGTTTATTACGATCTTAAATTGGAGTATAAGATCGAGTATACTGAATATTACTGGATAGATTTACTAATAAAATTATAGTTAGGCAAAAACTACAAAAATATTCTTACATTATAGTATATTATATATAAAACGGTGTCTAGGGTTCTAAAGTACTAAGATTATCTAATTACTGATAAGTTAAGGTTGCAATATAATTTAATGAAAAAAAATGGATGATAGCAAAAAAGTAGTTGTACAAAATTAAGAATGTAAACTAAGCCAAAAGAATAAATATAGTTAAACCCACTAGGGGTAGCTGTAGAGTAAAATATCTTTAATTATAAACTTTAAAATACACAGTATAACAAAAATGGCAATTGATCTTCAAATAAACAATCTGAAACATATCTTATAAATAGAGCAGCGCAGGCAGCTCAAGGTTCCAAGGTATTTGCTCGTGTTGGTTTGACAAAAATCAACTAGGGTGGAGTTGTGAACATTTACTAGGATTTCCTCGTGATTTTTCCAATAAGTGAATACCACATAAAAGTTTCCAATACAATAGTTTTATATGAGTTCAATACTCTCCAAAAATCCACTACCATTACCACGCCAAAAATCCAAAATTCAATATCCAAATTTCAAATCAAAACTAAGGTATAAGCTTCTATACTGTACAAAAACTTTACCAAAAAAACTATACATATCAAAACATAAGTTGCAAAATGTACGGTACCAAAAATGCACAGTGTCAAAATAAATCAAGAATAAAAATTATTTTAAAGTTTTAAACTTTCAAACACGTGGTCGCTAATAAAAGAAATTATAAATTACAACTTACCCAGCAAATCTGGACATTTAATTTGCTAATAAATCCGATTTACAAATCGAAAGTAATCAATACTTCTGTATTAATTAACAAACGAAGTAGGTAATAGACAATTTTATCCAAAACTATTTCGAAGCAACCAAAAAACCAAATGTTCTTTAACAAAAATTCTATACTTTGGTAATACTAAGTGCAATTTATTAATTTCTTGACAGAATGGAGGACTTTTTTGAAACTCTGGCTATTTAAAGCCAACGTGGTTAACAAAAAATAATATTAGTGATGTAACCATCAACTCGACAACGTTAAAATTACTAGATATTTGGAATCTGGACATTTCAAGCCTGTGGTAGTACGTTCCCCAATCCAAGTTGGGAGACTATTAATTGTGTACTGACTTTTAGGATATAATAAGTTCAAATTGATTTTTTTAAAAAACAGTTAGGCCCGGTTTTACAATCGTGAGTTAACTATAAGTTGGAGGGTAACGTTATATTTTCATAAAAATCGATGAGATTCTAAAACAAACCACTTCAACTAGAAGTTAATTTATGTATAATATTTGATGCTATAAACACTTCCAAAACAAATGTAAAATTGAAAAAAAATCCGATTTTAAAAATGCGAGTTAAACTAACCCACGATTGAAAAATCGGCCTTAGACACGTCACATTCATTTTCGAGGAGGGCAAGATCTTTTGCAATAAAATTCACTTGCAAATCGCTTCGCCACAACAATAGCTCCTAAGATTTTTAATGGCATGATAGTGCAAGTGATGCCTCATTTGACAGGTCTTTCCGCAAAAATACTCTTTATTTATTCAGTTAGAAAAAAGTTCAGATTTTTCCCTCAGCATTTGTGATGGATTATTAGAAGAATGTATTCAAAGCAAAAATGGTCTATGAAAGACAATTTTTTGCAGTTTTTTCAAGTTATTATCATACGAAAATTATTTCTGATAAAAGCTAATAAGCCAAAATCACAGTATCAGCTAGTTCGGATTTTATATAATAATGAGTGTGGCAACCGTACAGCAAATTTAATTAGTGAACAACATCTGGAAAAGCATGTGACTAGAAAATACATTTTAGAGTTAGTGGAAAAGTTCCTAGAAACTGGATCAGTCACTAACAAGAAATGAGACCCTGAAAGTAAACTTCCGGTAAAGAATGAAGCTGTTGAGGTTGCAGTTTTAGGACAAGACCCAACTATGAGCACTTGGCCACTGTTAGTAACATCGGTTGAATGACTATTCACCGAATCTGAAACATCTTAAATTTCATTCTTACAAAATTATTTTAGTACACGAATCGAATGAGGGTGATTTTGAGCAGCGACAGAGTTTTTCGAAGTTATGACTGCTGATAAGAATTATTTTCTTTTTAACATCTGTTTTTCTAATGAGTGTACGTTTTTCTTAAACTCAACTGTAAATCGTTATAAAAGTTTCTATTAGTCGGATGCTAATCCAACGCAGTCCACAATCAAACTCCTCAAAAACTGAATGTAAGAGTTGCTGTTTTTGAAAAATATCTGGTTGGACCTATTTTTCTTAATGGTAATTTAACAGGTGAAATGCATTTGGAATTACTGGAAAATCTTGTTCATCCATTGGTTGATATTATTGAAAATAATGATCGGTAAATGGAAGAACAGTTGACGTTCCAACAAGACGGAGCTCCTCCACGTTATGTACCAGCTGTTAGGGAGTTTTTGGACAGGATGTTTCCTGAACAATGGATTGGATGGGGAGGTGCTATGGAATGGCCGAGCAGATTTCCAGATTTAACTCCGCTCAACTTTTTCCAGTGGGGTCATTTGAAGAGCAAAATCTATTCAACAGAACTGGAGTTTCTGGAAGAGTGTCTTGAAGAATGCCGTCAAATAACCCCACAAATGCTTTAAAATGCATGGACTCGTTTCGAACAAAACTTATATTATTGTATGGAAGCTAGTGATAATTAGTTTGAACACTTAATTGATGATAGTTTCTTCTAACGTTGTACTAACTGAATTTTTTTATTTAAATAAATAAAGAGCAAATTTGTTCGGGCGACCAAAATATGTAAGAAAATCAGTTCAGGTGCTTCCGGGTAACTGGTTTGGAGAATTGATCCAGGATTCCTATTAGTTGTAAATAAGAAAATCCAAAGTATACGTAATAGAGTTTATTTGATTAATGCAACATTATCAGAAAATGATGTCAAATACCTAAGCATAAAATCAAATTCTTGTATATTCTAACAATTAAATCAAGTACAAAGTTAATAAATCCATTTTACATATATACATCGGTGAAATTAATTTATGAGGAGAGTGTAATTTCGGTGATTAACGGTGCGACGGTAGGCTGCAGCTCAACATGCTGTAGAGTAAATAACTTGGTGTCTTAGTCTGACAGTTTCCTCCAGCTCAACGTGCTGAAAAGAAAACATCCAGGGCTTGATGCAACGGTTGGTTCGGTAATTATTTACCAACGGCAGGTCCAGCTCAGCGCGCTGTAGGTCTACAGCAATAAACAATCACCGAACTCTGGTGACGGCGGTTGGTTCAGTAATTATTTACCAACAGCGGATCCAGCTCAGTGCGCTAAATACCCGTAACAAATCACCAGCCTCTGGTGAAGGCGGTTGGTTCAGTAATTATTTACTTTATGGGCCTTTAAAGTCGAAAATAAAAAAATGAAAAATTTGCTCTAACTCTGGAGTCCTTGTAAGATATCTTCTTTAAATTTGGTACAATATAGCTCTAGTAGTAGTCCAATATTTTAAGTAATTATGATCAGTTTATCTCGATTCAAAAGACGAGAAGTGGGGGTCATGTGACCCATTTACCCCCATTTTTTTTATGGGCACACAAATAAAATAAATTGTTTACAATAAGTTCCAAAAAAGTTATTTTATTAAAATTAAATTGCTTGTTTATCCAGAGGACACTATTTTATTCGATTTAAAAGTTGTACAATTCTGCTTTAGAGTCTTAATTCACAATTCCAATAAGCTAAATGCTTGAAAACTAAAGCACGTAGAAAAAAAGGTAAGAGTAAAAAAAACTTTTAAAATTAAATTTTATTTTCAAAAAAATTTATTTTTTTGCCATTGGTGTGCCCATAAAAAAATAGAGGGGTAAATGGATCACATGACCCCCACTTCTCGTCTGTTAAATCGAGATAAACTGGTCATAATTACTTAAAATATTGAACTACTTCTAGTGCTATATTGTACCAAATTTAAAGAAGATATCTTACAAGGACTCCAGAGTTAGAGCAAATTTTTCATTTTTTATTTTCGACTTTAAAGGCCCATAAAAATTTTTGGAAGCATTTTCGCATAGAGGTAAGTTAAGTCATATCGTCACTATTTGTTGCCTAGAATCTGCCATTGAGTTTATGACATGCTTTTTTGTTACACCCTGTATAGTGTTACAGTTAATATAAAGGTACGTTCTCAACTAGTGCTATTTGTGTTGTGCTTTTTACTGACGCTAATGCGTAATAAATACACGTACTTCAGGTACCAGTAGAATCGCAGAAAGTGAAAAAACGCAAATCAGTTTGATTGGGAATGCAGAATAGGAATCTCTGGTAAACTTTTAACAGCATCCTAATACATTGCAATATGTTGGTATTTAGCAAACATTTGCATATCCAGAGAGAATGTAAACTAGTAATATGCCTGTTATGTTTTTTATCGTGTTATTGAAAAAATTGATTTTAAAATACTGTTTTATATATATATATATATATATATATATATATATATATATATATATAAACAGTATTTTAAAATCAATTCAATAATATATTTATATATATATATATATATATATATATATATATATATATATATATATATATATATATATATATATATATATATATATATATATATATATATATATATATATATATATATATATATATATATATGTTGTTTTTCAGGTTTTCGCGGGTGGTGAATGTTAAATTCGTTTTCCAGGTATACTCCCGCGTAGGTGATAGGCCCCGAGAGGGACCGTGGTTGTCTGAACGACGTTTCGGCAGAATCTCATCTGCCATCTTCAGGTTCTAACAGATAACTGCTTACTGCGGCTTCTGGTAACTCGAACTGAAATGATGAGATTCTGCCGAAACGTCGTTCAGACAACCACGGTCCCTCTCGGGGCCTATCACCTACGCGGAGTATACCCGGAAAACGAATTTAACATTCACCACCCGCGAAAACCTGAAACAACAATATATATATATATATATATATATATATATATATATATATATATATATATATATATATATATATAAACAGTATTTTAAAATCAATTTTTTCAATAACACGATAAAAAACATAACAGGCATATTACTAGTTTACATTCTCTCCCTGCATCATTAAGTAGTTGTTTATTTACGTCGCGTCGTACATATTTTTTCACGACACTGAAAGGTATTTCGCCTCGCCAAAAATACATATTCGAAATTGAATATAATTGCTTTTATTCAATTGTAATAGTCTTAAAAACCCCAAATAATTAAAATAATTAGGTAGGGACCAAACCAACAACTGACTCTTCAGAAATGTGGTTTAGTTCGTCTTACGGCCACCCGCAGAGCTGCAATCGCACTGTCAATCACCAATCACGCCCCTCAATAATTAATCATGCTCTAACATGCCTATATAAACCATTTATACCATAGTTATCTGGCCTGGATGACTGAGGAGCGTATATTCGTATTACAGAATGTTTAGTCCGTATCGATCTTTATATCTTAAGCTTAGCCGGCAAGGGAATGTGAGTTTTTATTCAATATCCAGTCTTGATTTTTACTGTTTTTTTTTTGTCATGCTATTAGATTGAGGCAATAGGCTAACAACAAAGATTAAAAATTTAATAACTAATAAAGCTGTAGTATGGTAAATCAGATTAGTAATGATTCATTTTGCGGAAAAAGTAACTTTCACGGTGGTCATTCACGAATATTTTTATGCTTTTGTTACTAAACACATATCTATCGCTTATAGCTAATTTGCAGGGAGTGGATTATTTATTACTTATTTCTGGTATGAAGGCAGTAAAATCAAAAAAGAATAAATAATTAAAGAAGGACCAAATGTCTGACAATGTGCGAACTGAAGTATCGGTATCAAACACTGACATATTGATCCAAAAAGACCCTCTATGTAACCTCACTTTTATCAATGTTGCAACTTATTTACCAATTTATTATTCGTAGGTGTTATTAGATTTGTTCCAACAGGCAATCCAGGACTGTTCTGAATTTGATATTGTTATTTGATTCGTCTAGGTGATGGAATATAGTTCAAGGTGTTGTAAATTGACATTTGGAAAGCAATATTATAGTTCGTTCTTACATTCCAAGATAATGTTGATACAGCTATTGAAAAATTATAACCAAAACTGGATAAAATTAATTAGTTATTATTAACACAAATAATTTTAAACAAAACAATATCTATATTATGTAAATCTAACTTTTATTTTCAAGGATTAAATGCTTAAGATCAATAATTATAAAGTATGATATGAGAGAGCTATAAAAATTATATTAAAATGGTCTCTTATCTATTAGACCTTTTGGCATATACAAATGGAAAATTGGTGATCCGAAAACTCTGGTAAAATGCCCTTCGAGGATAAAACTGTCGATAATCCTCAAAAAATTGAAAATACTTTCAATGGCGTTTAAATTAAAGTGAAAAATAATGTCCCACATCTCATGTTAATTTTGAAAATACATCTGCAGTTAAATTTATCTATTAAAGACTTAAAAATAATCTTGACACTGGCAATTTAAATCTACGGAAAAGAAGTGTGGGACATCCAGAGTTTTATACTGTTCAAGATGAAGAAGTTATTGTAAATATCGAAGATGATCGTACATCCATTTAGTCTGTACAAAGTCCATATATTACATGATAGTGATTTTTGGCTAAATTATTGTTGGATAACAAGAATCGTAATCCAGACTTTACAGGCAATATTCTTTGCAGCGACGATTCAATCTTTACGCAAGAAAGTATTATTAATTTGCAAATTTTTCATGTGATGAGAATCTGCATCAATATCGTCAAAGAGGTTTCCAGAGATGATTGTCAGCAAATCTGTGGTGCAGAATACTTGGCAATTTAGTAATAGGACCACACATTTTTCCTGATCGCCTTACTGATGCAAGGCGGGAATTTTTTAATGAAAATTTACCCCCAGTATTTGAAAATGTCCCCAATATTAGGGATAATACCGGAGTACATTAAGATATCGATTTTGGAATTTTTGTCTCTTACAAACAAAAGGTTGAAAGATATTCCTAACAAATTTCAACCATGTATTTAGAAAAACGAGCGAATAACTATTTGTTATTTTCAGTTAAAGCAACAATGGGAACGTCCTACTATATTAAAAGTTAGCTTTTTTTATTGTATATGATTCTACACTATTTATGTAATCAGTATCCATAAGTGGTGGTGTGCTGTCATATTTTCTTTATTTAAGTATTGTTTTGTTAGCTGAAAACTCTGAAAATATTTGTGATTTTAAACGATTTCGTGAATTTGTATATTAATTTTTGTGTTAAATCAAACATTTTCATGACTATTTTAATTTGGATACAAAATAAAATTATTTTTGAACTTAATGTATGTGTTAGATACATACATATAGGTATTATCAAAAATTGTGCATTTTTTTGTCGTTTTTATTAAGATTTATATTCCACTTAATGAGTAGCGAAGAAAATGATTCTGTTATTGCTTTACTATTGCTATTCATTATTTATAATTAAAATTCTTTTTAAAACAGTAAAAAAAGTTTACGATTTTGTAATAAAATGCACGCTCCAATACTATTCAAATAAAATCATCATAATCAGGTGAATGTTATGAATGATGAATGATTATAATAAATAATTAATATTTATTTTCAATCGTCAATTCCGTAACAGCAACGGAGAATAAATCTATAATATAACCTAACTTACTCGATTTCTGCTGATTTTTTCATATATGTATGAAAATCTGACACATAACCACCTAAGGCCAATCCTGGTTTTACGTCATATCCGATTGGTAAATCCCGCGTATGATTATAATATAAAAAATACGAGTTTAATAAAAATTTCGAAAATTGCAAACAATACTTGGGTATGGACATTTAAATACAACGCGCGCGGCGGAGCTCCCATTAATGTTCTCTCTCGTACGCGCGGGACTGCAGAAGGCCCTCTCTCTCTCGCACTCATCAAAATCAATTTTATGGTATGGCACTCCCTTTCCACCATACAATCGTTATGGCTCTGCATATCGACTTTTACTTATTTTTCGAAGGAACTGTTCAAATTTCAGCCTTATCGGGATAAGTAAATTTCACCTCAAAACGGCAACCTTTGACCTGGTATGGCAGGTAGTTTTCACCAACCAAACGTTATGGCAATTTTTGTTTCATTAATAGGATGGTACTATCATTACGACAAATTTCAACTTTGTCGAAATGAATAAAATTTTGCATTTTTTCTCTATTTTTAAAAATGCAAGGGTGCTCACCCCACAGACGGCCTTTAGCCATACCCGTCATTCCTTCTTTGAGGTGATCTAAATTAACATTTTTGCATATTTCCAGCCTTGTCGAAATTCGTATGTTGTCGAGGCCACTAGTTCTTTGAATAATACCATGAGCTTCTTAGAAAACGTGGACTTGTAGACTTTCAGGTTGAATATCGTTTTTTCTTGTAGTTGAATAATGGTTATTTATAAATTACGGAAAATGAGTACGAAAAACATTATCGTTCGTATGACATACACTATTTTTTATTCGTTTGTAAGATAATATTAAATTTTTATTTCTTATATTTATATTAATTGAAAAATCTGATCGTAGTCGACTTCACGTCCTTTGACACAATTTAATAAAAACGTTACAGTTTGTTTCATTTGTTTATGGTGTCCGTTATTTTCTTCATATTTGTTTACCGTCCAAAAAGTAGTCGCCTAGCAACCACAATAAAAAATAATACCTGTTATAAAAGGGAGATCTTTTCGTCCAGATATTCGAACCAAATAGTATATTGTTTGACTTTGTTTGACGAGCAATTATGTTTGTATTTGCGAGGTGAAGCGCAGCGTAGCCGAGCGAACACAAAAATTGCGAGTCAAATAAAGACACTTTAAATCCGAACGAAACATGTTATTTTTTCTTCAAACGCAAAAAAAATTCGAAATATTTAAACATTAAGTACATACATAATTATTTTCGATTATACGACTTATAACAGTTTCATCGTGTTGCTATGGATATTGTGTGGTTGCTAGGGATGCCAATAAATTAAACAAACATTCTATTTAAGCAAATAAATTGTGATTTATTATAGTCCTTTATTAGAAAAAAATGTCTGATTGTGAAGATTTGTCAAGTATACCAGCAGAGGTGGTTGACATTGCTAACGAAGTGACTTTAAATCTTCTACCACCAAAGTAGCGTGAGGTGTACGAGTGCTCATATAATCGTTTTATGCAATGGTGCTCTAAAAAGAATATAAAATCGTATTCGGCAAGTGTTTTATTGGCATATTTTGCCAGTCTGTCCTCAAAAATGAAATGTTCCACTTTGTGGTCACAGTATTCAATGGTGAAATCGACACTGACTCTCAAGAATGGCGTAGATATAAGTAAATTTTCCAAGTTGAATTCATTTTTAAAAAGGCAAAGTAATGGTTATACCCCTAAAAAAGCTAGGGTTTTAACGAAGGACCAAGTTGAATAGTTTTTGGATGCTGCTCCTAACATACATTTTTTAATGATGAAGCTATGTTTAAAATTAAAGAATGAAGTAGGCAAATTTTGTGCATTTTTATTTATAGGTTGCCTTAATAATGGGAATTGCGGGCACATGTCGTTGTGATGAACTAATTCATTTAAAAACTGATGACATTGAAGATGTTAAGTCTGCTTTACTGATAAAAGTTCCTCATACTAAGACCGGTAAGGGTCGGTCATTTACGGTTCTTGGAGAAAAATATTTGAGTATTTACAGAAAATACGCTGCTCTTCGGCCAAAAGGTTTTGAAGAAATTCATTTTTTTTATAAAGTATCAAAATGGAAGATGTCAACGGTCAGTAGTCGGTATTCATAAAATTAGTAGTGTTGCAAAAGAAGTGGCAAAATATTTAAATTTACCAAATGCAAATGAATATACTGGACACTGCTTACGTCGAACTTCTGCCACTTTTCTTGTAGATTCTGGTGGTGATGTCACTTGTCTTAAAATATATGGGGGTTGGATGTCGAACACTGTTGCAGAGGGGTATATAGAAGAATCTATAGAAAATAAAAGAAGTACAGCAAGAAAAATATTTCGACTCGATGAACCTAGTACTAGCATCAATGGGCCTAGTACGTGTAATAGTATCAATCCCTTGAATCTAGATAATACAGCTGCTTGCAATAATGTAGAAAATCAAGGAAAAATTAATCAAGATATATGTTCCCACGATACCACTAAGAGTGTAACAGTTTCAGATATTGCCACCACCGTTAAAAATGTTAACAGTGTCGATTCTTCTGGTTTGTTTAATTTTTATTCAACTTGCTAAAACTGCACATTCAATATTACTATCAATAAATAATAATAATTGAATGAATTTATATATCTAGCCTAATCAATAAATTTTGTATTTCATTTCATTGTTTAATAATTTTGGATTGTAAGAATTTCATATTTTAATTTAAATAAACTGAATTAATATGAAAATGCTTAATTTTTACCTAAATATACTTTTAATACTAGGATTAAAAAATACTTTTAATCCTAGGATTAAAAGTGTTGATATTTTTATATTAGTAACAAAAACATCAATTTTTGTATCAGATTTTACCATTAAAAATGATGACTTTTGTGACGTTTGAATAAAAAAACATTTTTCAATACAATCGAATAAAAACTGTTATTTTGCCTATTTTGAGGAGCGTAAAATCTTTTTTCAGCTTAAAAAACTTAGAGATCTGCATTCGAAAACTTCCTATAAAGCCGCAAGACTCGTAATGATCGACGCATTTTAGAATTTAGCGAAATCGCCGGGGTTTGCAACCATTTGTGGCATTTAATGCCTAATCGTTTTTGAATAATTTGTACAGACCTGAGACTGATCTGTTTGCTAGCTTACGTTATAATAAATGAGTTCCCGGTTGATTTTTTTTGTGACAAGGAGAGTTCAAGTACTATTTCTGAATTTTCGTTATTTGTAACAATTGCAGGCTGTTAATTACCAGGTTTTCTGAAAATTAGCACGATTTATGCCAGATACTGGCCATCTCTTCCCTGGAAATTCTTCCGAAATTCTTTTGCAACGTCAATTTTTAGTTGCAATGACCTCTAAGTCAGACTTAGTTAAGTGAGATGTCATTATTAGAAGAAGTCTCGAGATAGTTGAAAGAAACTTGTAATAATGTTACAACTAGCTCAAAATGTTACTGACAATTACATTTGTTTCAATAAAAGCTTACTTCGTTTTAAGCTGCTTATAAAATTATCAACTTGTAATAGTAGATTTGATAGGTAAATTTAAAATTTTGTTATTTCTTAGTTGATATGCATACTTGGGAATTCCTTTCAACCTTTTATCTGTAAAAAAAAAATTCAGACAGATATATCAATGTGATTCGGAGTTGTGGAGCTTCTAACAGGATTCGTTTTTTAAGAGCCACCCGGTATTTGGTACCAACATGGCGGATCGCTGGATGATTTTGGAATCAAGTACGTAATTTTATAAACCAACGTTTTCTACAACGATGAATTGGAAGGGGGTGACCCCCTCGGTCACCTGACATAAAACTGGTCGACATCCTCTTTGGGGATACATAAAAAAAAAGTGTATCAGGACCAACTGAAAATCAGACGAATATGCTTTCTAGAATTCAAGACTCAATAGCATTAATAAATTAGCAAATGCTGCAGAGTTAGAGATTCTCTTTTACGGCATGCTAACTTGTGCATCAAGTTGGTGCTCGATTATTTGAAAATCATTAATAAATGTAAAGTTACTCTTTAATTGTTTAATTGCTTATCTTAAATAAAATAATAATGTTCCAAATTATTAACTAATTTTAATTTTACCCTAAAAAATCCATGTTGTTTCAGCATTTTAGACAAAAACTCGATAACGAGGCGAAAGCGAAAATATTTCATTCTTTCATTTTGACTTACTTTACCCTTATAAACCCATACTTTGCGGCTGGAGCGTGACTTATGAAGATACACCCTGTAGAATATGTTGATAAGGAAACTTTTTCCTTTATGTATTTTTGAAGACCCTGTGAATCAAAAATTAAAAAACTAAATAAACATCTCAAATATTAACTGATTAAAAATACTTGAAAAGTTTAAAGTTCGATTATAGCAAGAACAAGTGAGCGGGCCGCACCCTAAACAAAACACTGTCATCCAGACAGCGACAGGGAATGACGAGCAATGCATATGATGGCCATTAATAATTCATGGCTTTATGCCTTCAAAATTCGTGTTGGTGGAACATACTTTTTAGGCACAACTCAACCGATGTACAGTTAATACATAACTATATTATTATTAATTTTTTATTTTGATATGTCCAAACAACTTACAATGAACAGTTTAAGTTAACACTTATGAATGGGAGGGACTAAATAAATTGGTTACAAGCTGTTGAAAGTATTAGATGTTTTAAAATGTTATTGTTTTCGTTTGTGTTGTATTTGCATTATTTTATTTCTATAATTAACAGGGGATCTAATATCCTGTGACAGGGCAAACATTTATTCCACTATTTTTAAGTGTTTCTGTCTTGTTAAGAAGACGCAATGTTAGTAAATAAATGAGTTCATGGCACCGTTTATTTTGACTGATTTTACTCGAGAATTAAAGGAAGAATTTGTCAAATTTTTATTTATTATTTTACACAATAAAATTTCATATATATTTATTATCGATATGGTTAAGAAAAAAGTTGTTATTGGGTATTACAAAAGCATTCTTTCAAACCTAACATGATAAATAATTATCATTAAATAAATACCTATAGATTTTTATATTTTATACTGACATTCTTATCTAAATGTGCTAGTATAAAAGTTTTAGGCATATAATAAATCAAAAACAACACTTTCAATACATTTTATCATAGAAACTATTAAAACAACTACTCAGTCTAGGAACAAGAGCTGCACTGAATTAAATAACAGTATCCTCAGTATTAGAAGCTGAAAAATATTGAGATGGAAAAAATATTAACGATATTAATATTGTTATTTAATTCAATGCAGCTTCTTTGCTCCTAGACTGAGTTGTTTTAATAGTTCCTATGATAAAATGTATTGGAAGTTTTGTTTTTGATTCAAGCAGACTTTCTATGCGTCTTGGATTACCTCACACTAATGTGTGAAGAATATTGCACAATGAGGGTTTGTACCCTTACCATTTACAAACAGTTCAAAATCTTAAACTAGAGGATTATGGTGCAACGTTAAATTTTTGTTGGTGAAATACTGCAAACCCTGAACTTTCCAGAATCATTTTGTTTACCGATGAGTTGACTTTTTCTCGTGATGGAATAACCAACATTAAGAATAATCACCATACAACGGTAGAAAGCCATTATTAACAGAGGTTTTCTGTGAATATGTACTACAGTATCGTTGAAAACCAGACTATTTGACCCCATGTTTTCAATAATGGTCTTACGAGGGATGTCTACTACGATTTTCCAGAAAACTACCTATAAATTTTTTTAGAAGACGTTTCATCTACGACAAGATGGAATACAGTCCCATAGTATGTGTTTACCTCAATCAGACCTTTCCAAACAGCTGGATCAGCAAAGGGTGATCATACGCTTGGCCAGCACGATTCCCAGACTTATTCCGCTAGATTATTACCTTTGGGGATACATGAAGACATTTGTCTACGCAGAGAAAGTAAATAATCGAGTCGAACTCATTCAGAAGATTTTTATTGCTGCACGTGAAAATCGTCGTAATCCTCAAATTCTATGCGACAAACTCCATATCTCACCGTGCTCAAATATTTACTTAAGTCGCAGGTGGTCATTTGGAGCAATTATTGTAGCTTTTATTACTTCTTTAAAATTTCTGTTGTTTTTAAATAAAAATATCTGATGTGGCCAGCACATAACTTTCTTATACCAGTATATATCACACTGATGTAAAAAAATCATTCTATTTAATTCTTCACTTACCTCAATTAAATTTTAATAGTGTACCTTGAAATGATTCATTAAAGTTTTTATTAAATAATAATTAATTATTAGCTTCATTCGATACTGTCAATAAATTCATCTATTTTAATAATTTCTTCTTATTGACATTGATATTTTTGTAACTAAATTAGACAAAGTGTTAAATTTATTCTAACCCCATTTTATGATGTCAAATGTGTAAAAAATTTCAGTTTACATCAGCTTTATTTGAATACTTGGAAAATATATTTTATTGGCTTGATTATAAATCATGTCTACTATATGATTTATAAACTTTCATCAAGAATACATTTTTTTGTGTAAAGGCAACAAAAAAGTTTGAATCCCGTGGACCACCTTTCAGCTGGCTAATTTTGCTCATCATCGAATTTATCATTTTCTTTGGCCTTTAGAACATGTGTACCAAATTTTAAAGCTTTATCACAAAAACTGTAGCTGCTATTGCGATACTACAGACGTGCAGACAGATCTTTTTCCGTAAAGTTACATTTTTTTTACTTAATTATTCCTAATATAAGTATAGTAATCGTGATTTTTTTGACCTTGAGATTTTGATTTGGACGTTTTGAACCCTCCTGAATCCATTCTGACTATTTTCCGAATGATGTCTGTCGGTGCGTGCTGTGTGTGTGTGTGTGTGTGTGTGTGTGTGTGTGTGCGTGTGCGTGTGCGTGTGCGTGTGCGTGTGTGTATGTGGATGTGTGTGTGCGTGTGCGTGTGCGTGTGTGTGTGGATGTATGTATGTGTGGATGTGTGTATGTGTGTATCCGCGATAACTCAAAAAATACTCATGGGAGACTTCCCAAATTTGGCAGTTAAGATTTTCAACAATATTTTAGGTGAGACATTAAATTTGGTGAATGTGGTGCCACCAGAAGGGACATAATGAATGAAAGAAAAAAAAAGTACAATTTCGGGAAAAAAAAATAAAAATTTTTATTTCATTTCTGGACGAATCTCGACGAATTATAATGAAAAAACATAACTTTATGAAAAAAAAATTTGTCCGCATGTTTGTAATATCGCGATAGCAGCCACAGTTTTTGAGGTAAAGCTTTCAAATTTGGTACACATGTTCTAAAGGCCAAAGACAACGAAAGATTCGGTAATGACCAAAATTGGTCAGCTGAAGGGAGGTCTTACGGGACCCAAACTTTTTTTGTATTTGCCTTTACAAAAAAATATATTCTTGATGAAAGATTATAAACCATGTCTACTATTCAAGCCGATAAAATATTTTCCAATTACTTTAATAAAGCTGATATAAACTGAATTTGTTTACACATTTGACCTTATAAAATGGGGTTAGGATAAATTTGAGAGTTTGACATTTAAAATGTCTAATTTAGTTACAAAAATTCAATGTCAATAAGAAGAAATTACTAATATATATGACATGAATTATTATTGACAGTATCGAATGACGCTGATAATTATTTATTTAAAAATTTTAACGAAACATTTAAAGGTACGCTATTAAAATTTAATTGAGGTAAGTGCATAATTAAATAGAATAATTTTTTTACATCAGATATATACTGATATAAGAAAGTTATGTGCTGGTCACATCAGATATTTCATTATAATTCGTCGAGATTCGTCCAAACCAAATTTAATGTGTCACCTAAAATGTTGTTGACAATCTTAACTGCCAAATTTTGGAAGTCTCGCATTAATATATTTTGAGTTATCGCGGATACACACATACACACACACACACACACACACACACATGCACACGCTCCGACAGACATCAATCGGAAAATAGTCAGAATGGATTCAGAAGGGTTCAAAACATATACATCAAAATCTCGAGGGCAAAAAAATCACGATTACTATACTTCCTTAAAATAGGTATAAGAAAGTAAAAAGCTTTGTTTATGAAATTTCTTGTAATTCTCTTTAAGAAATCATAACGCAGTTATCGGACCCATGTTGACATAACTTTTTTTTTTGTTTAAAATTACTCAAGGAACACATCCATAGAGTTTTTCAGATTCTTCCCGAGACACCATGTATAGGGTGGTTTACTTAAAACTCCCAAAGTTGATTACTCGAAAACTAAAGAGGTATGAAAATTCATCAAAAGGCAAATATAATGTAGGCTCCAAGAAACATTCTGTTTAAAAAAATCCGTACGATTCATTCGGGTTGATGATTTAGATTCAGAAAGATGTAAGGGATGAAATTCTAAAGTTTTGTTTTTTTCACAAAAAATCATAAGGTTTATTACGGGAGCACACAACTCCAGCATCTTAAAAACATTATAAAATAATTAGTAATGAATATTTTGATATAAAATTTTAAAGGCATGTCTTTTTAACAGTTTTTCACAACATTGTGGAAAACCGTTTTAAAATTTTAACATTTAAAAAAAAATTAAATATTTTTTGAGGTAAGGTATGAAATCAAAAACAGCAAAAGTATCATAAAATGCAAGTTTAGTAAGGTAAGAATAACCAATAACAACAATAATAATAATTGATTAAAAATTAATCTGTATTCATTTTGATGGTTTGAAATTACTCTTTTTTTTGGTTTGATTAATTTTCCCTGTGAATCACCGAATAAACAGGACACTTCGTCTGATCTCTTTCTTTTTCAATTACCTACTTGTAGCGACATTATTTTATTGAAGAAACTACATAAATTACCGAAATTGGAGGACTAATATTACTAAAATTGAAGAAATAACTTTTAATATAGAGCACAGAACAAATTCAACTATAACCGAAACGTCCAAAACGACTCGACAACAGTATGTAGCCCGATCTAATACTTTGGAGCAGATATCAGAATCTTAATAATTAACTTATTCTAAACTTAATAATTAGTCAATTAATAATTTCATTAATAGTGTATTAATTATTATTAGTTTAATAGCGTTATATTTACCTTTAGCAGGTAAAAAATCTTTTTTTATTTGGAAAAAAATTTTTTTTTAATAAAATTTTATAGTTTTCCATAATGTTGTGGAAAACCGTTAAAAAGACATGCCTTAAAAATGTTAGATCAAAATATTAATTACTAGTTATTTTATAATGGTTTTAAGACTCTGGAGTTGCACCAAAAGTGACTAAATTATATCCTGATAAGTGACTAGAATAACGCTGCGCATAGTATTTTTGCTTTCAGCCTATTTCTGTTTTACCTGTAAATATTGTATCGTATTATGAGAAAAATGTCAATTGTATATTGTTTTCGGCCAATGTTTATAAAGTTTTATATTTCAAAAAGATTAATGTATATGTATATAATCTTTGCTACTCACAATACGTATTATGTAGAGCCCTGAAGATTGTATTATAAAATTACCGAAACGTCTACTATAAATAAATAGTGTTGTTTAATCTCAGAAACAAATTGTCAAATCATGAATAGACAGGTATACAGAAAAAAACTAACAGTAAAAAAAATAATCTGACTTATTTAAAAACCTAGATTCATAAGACAAGAAATCATGTAGTTGAGATTTTTAAAACATGCATGTTAAGTTGCTTGTTTCAATATTTAAAAAGTGCATAAACTTTTTATTACTTCTGCGAGTTCTTAAGATTTATTTATGGTACATTATCTAGGTATGAATAGTATGACACGTGGCTAAATGTTTCACATTTCCATAGGACCATATACTGGAATTAGGCAATGACTGGGAAGAAATAAAGATGGTAATTTAACTTATGAATAGGCGGATCAAATAAATTAGCTATCGGCTCAATAAATGTTCATGTCATTTTTATATTAGCTACAGAGACGTAAGAAGAAATATAAGAAAATTTATAATCATAATTGAATCAGCTTATGGACCCAAGTAACGCAAGTTCGCATAATAAATGTATCAAAATCGTTGCCAATTATACGAATCTTGGTTAAATATACGTAAAAATGTCCTCGCAATAAATGTAGATTATTGGTACATAAAAAAAAATATACGTAAATTGAACGTTTGAAAATAGCATTAACTGACAGGATATTTCAGCACCTCATCCCAACATAAAATATAGCTGTTTTAATTTTAAAATTACAAATGTTTTATGTTATAATCTTTTGAGTAATTGAAAAAGGGGAGAAAAATTACATATAATATTAATAACTGTATTTACGAATTATATACGAAAACCAAAAATAATACCAAAAATACATATATCATATATACCAACACCATCGTGTGTTTCACATGGGAGCATTCACTTCAAACCAACCCAAAATAAATATTTTATCAAAAATCACATAAAGTACATTGAAATTAAACCGGTTAATTATAATATTAGTAATTATGTAACGTTGTTCTTGAAAATCAAATCCCGAGTATCCCGCGGATCTTCAAGAACCGATACCAAATTATCTTGTATCCTAAAAACTGGTTTGCTAAATATACATTTATCTTGGGCTTGGGCATATATTTAGACAACCTTATTCAGAGCCAGAGAAAACGGAGAACTTATTTCCCTTAGTTAAAAGTTAAAAACATTTAATCTTCCTTAACTTGGTATATATTTTTAATTCCACTATTATTCCATAAAACAATAAAATTTATTAGACATCTTAAAAAATAATCACTGTAATACAAGTAAATAATCTGAGTAGGTAGTAGGATTAGCATTTAAAATATTACATTTTTTAAATTAAGAATATGATGAAAAGTATTGTATCTCTTTAAAAATTCCCAGTAAATTAGACGTTGTCCTAGGAACATGCGATGTGGTGTCGTCACAAAACGAACATTCAAGATGGAATGGGCATGTTCAAATTGAAGGCGGAATCCGATTTTTTTCCATCTTTTGCGTTACCCCATTACACGAAGTGTACTAAATTTAATCATTTTAATTTTATATATATATATATATATATATATATATATATATATATATATATATATATATATATATATATATATATATATATATATATATATATATATATATATATATATATATATATATATATATATATATATATATATATATATATATATATATATATATATATGTATATTGTATTTATTGAAATACTTAATTGAGTCAAAGTAGGTCAACTTTTTTTTCCTCCAATTGTTCTGAAACGCTAAAATTTGGTAAAATTGTTGAGATCTTGAATAGTTTTGGCGAAAAAAATATTCTGACTTCACTTTTGCTCTTTACGAATATTCTGAATTATTCCGCCAAAAATAGTTTATTTTGGAACATTAAATAAATACGTTAAATTCAAGAAGATTACAGATTTTATTTATTACTTAAGACAGGTTCAATATGTCCAACGTTTATGTTTATACAAAATTAATCCCACGCAAAAAATTAATAATTGTATTCTTGTCAAAATTTTTTCATACTGTAGAGTTCATAGTATTTTGTATCCTTATTAGAGTGGTTTTTTAGTGTCGATTTTGACCTCATACAATTAGTTTTTCTCTAATAGCTCCCCAAACAAAAAATCAAAAGGTGTCATATCTGATAAATGTGGTGGCCACTTAATGGGAGCATTTTGTTCTCTACCAATGCATCTAGCTGGGTGATACCTATCATAGCCTATCAAAGGAAAAATATGTAATAATGCCTCCCAAGTCACCTAAGTAACTCTCTGTATCTATAATATCTAGATTTGTTTGAGGGAATGGGGCCATACAGTTTATAGCGGAGTCCGATTCACTTCTTGGGGATTGTTTTAATAATTACAAATTATTTCTCGTAGTATGGTGGAATCCACTCCACTAACTGAATTTTAGCAGAGCGATAAGCAAACTTGTAAAACTTTATCTACTCCCATGAATATCTTATGGATACGAATCACTATTGCCAGCTTATTTATCTGATCTAAATCCTCCAAACTAATTTTTTAACGTAAACGTATTCAAGTAAATTAACATGTCGTCAAAGTACCAGAGCTAGTTCGAAACATTATACAGGGTGTTTCAATGATGTCAATGACTCAGTGATGGTTGAAGGTATCGATTTCAAACTTGGCAGGGAAAATTGTTTTCATAGTAGCTACGTACAGAGAAAGTTTCGTCGAAGCATTTATTGAACTGACAGGGGTATTTTATAAAAGAGTTAATTTTGCATTTATAGTATAGTAATTTGGAACTACTGGGATTGTAGTTGTTTTGGGAACTAAAACATTTTGTTTGATGTCAACTATAAAGTAAACAAAAAACAAAACAAAAATATAACAAAAATAAACAATAAAACAGAAAACCAAGAAAATGTTTTATTGAAGAAATTTGCCAAAGCTTTTCTTAATTTTCAACTAAACTAACCAAAAACAACTGACTTTTAATTATTTTTCAATATAAGGCATGTTAACGGATCATTTACTAAAACAGCAACATGTAATATAGTGATTTAGGATACACTTTCATTTTTGAATTTTAAAAATGGATTGAAAAATAAGTGAGAATAAATATTTTCTATTGCTATATTTTGTCGCCATTATTTCAACATGGCTGCTAAAGTTCGGGGAAAATTTTTAATGATTTTTAATGGGGGGTTGTTTATGTGTACATTGAAAACTTTTCAAGGTTGAAATGGTTTGAAAAGCGGTTTCGATATTTATTATTAACAATATTGATTATGATCGGTATTTTTGAAAATAATATCAGACATAAAGAGTGATAAGTGTATCCCTCTAGTGGTCAGTGCTACTACCCTTCAGACATCACTGATGTCTTAGTGACTGATAGCGGTACCAAGAGCTGCGACCTCTAGTAGTGTTAGCAGGACTAGAGCTCTTGGTACCTGCCTTGCAGGTCGCTATCAGTCAATGAGACATCAGTGATGTCTGACGGGAGTAGCACTGGTCATTAGAGAGATACACATCACTTTGTAAGTCTGTCCTGTTTAGTCTGGATTATTTCCAATAATTAATCGAAGTTCACTATCCTGTGGAGCTTAAAATTTTTCATTTTTTACTTCTGTGACAAGAATAGAAAAACACGTTCTGGATTCATTCAAAGGAGTTGTCACTTTCTGTTATCTAAAAAAAAACTTGTAGATGAAATTGAAATATTTTATGCGTAAAATAAAACTATTGAAAACTACGTATTGTAGTAAAAAATTATTGATAGAAGTCTATGGTTTAAACCATCGATAATTATCGATAGAGATATCAATAGTTCTCAACCGATAGTTAGTAGAGCAGGGAATTCATTTTCTATCTATCTGTCGTGATCCGATGCCAAATTTCAGTCTTATTTCAATGTACTATGTCTAACACTTTCATGCACATGCACATACTATATAACCCATGATATGTTTCCACGAAATATTATTCACTTATCTACTCATAGCTGTTTTAGATTTTCCGTCTCTTAAGATAATGTTTTTTACTGATAGCAAAATATAAAGTTCCACACACTGTGTTGATGTATTAAATCTGTCCATGATCGGTCAATAACGTTACTATTTATAGTTTGTAGTGGAGATGCCATGCATGCATTTTACCATTTCGACGCCACTGAAATTGTTCAGTGTGATCTCCAACCGCTGGGCTACCTAACTATGGTGAAGTCATGCGGAGCTCCGAGTATTAAACAGACCCCCTGTAGTTCTTTTGCATCAATCACTGAAATTATACAGGAATTTAAAGTCTTTACCATTAAGGCATTTTGTGATTTCCAAAGTTTTGGTTTTTCTTACAGTGACAAATGAACAGATTTTAACTCGAGATTACACCATTATCAAAGATAAAAATAGTTTTCTACATTAGTATTACGACATATTGTTAAGTGTATTTTTATATATTTCCCTTCAAGAGAACCAGATTTATGCCCGAAATTTGTAAAATGTACTGTTAAAACCCTTTAGGAGTGAATTTGTTTTGGAATCCTCATCAAATTCATCTCAATTTTACTATATTCCCAGTTTTACAAAAAAAATACTGGTAAGTCGCGTATTGCGATCCCCTTTTCCAGTAGCAGTGGACATGTTTCGTTCTACACGCTCGGGAAAGGGATGACATCGCAATGGATCGGTTACCAATATTCGTTAAAGTTCTTGTGCTGATACAGGTAATACAACGCGCCATCTCTTGGTGGAAAACTAGATTCAAAATATGATATGTTTTACGGATTATAGCATATTTGTCGTTTCTAACTAATATCTCAAGAAGTAACATATCATATAAGATTCTAAGGTAGGGGTGGCTCTTTTGTTGATGTTTGTATAACAGTAATTAATTACACTCCCCTGATCCCATTTGAGGTGATTAAAACCTCACTTCAATATCCGTCTCTATTCACGAAATAATAGGGTTGGAAAATTAACACCCAGTGTATCGATACAATATAGAAAACAATGTTTTTATCATTAATAATTACAAATATAATTTAATCATGTGCATAATAACATCTGTTTAAATAAATTTATTTTGACAACTGTGATATCTACTTAACTGAAAAAAAGTATCATTCTTGTTAATGAAAAAATATTAACATCTTTGATGACGTTTGCTAATAAAATACCTAATAAAGTGAATTTAGTACGGTTTCGATGTCATACTACATTCAAATTAAATACACTAGGACCAGTGTGGGCTGACGTTATGAACACCAATCAGCACCCATAGGGAGAAAAGGTAACAAAAAATGACAAAAGCAATAAATACTTGTGAATCTCGTTAATGAGAAAATATTACATCCGATTCTAAGCCTATACAGATGATGAATGTTTTTTTAAGTACCTCTTATTGTATGATAACTTGGAGACATTCGGCCAGCGAGAGGTTATTTATACCCTCGAATTGGTATACAACGTTATTTTTATTCATTTTTTAAACATTCATTTCTTATTTTTAAAGTAATTCAACAAGCACACAGCACAAAACAACGTAAAAAACTAATTTCAATGCAATGCAGAAAATGATCATATTGTGATACTATTAGTATTATCAAGATATGGCGGATCTCTTTTAGACTAAAGGACAGTGGCGGTTGGTAAAATTTAGTTTAAGTTATATCTTAGTATTGGAACATGGAACCCCAACGGTACTTTAAAGCATAACTATCAAAATTAAATGAAGAAGTTTTGAAGTGTAAACATTTTTATTGAAATTTACGAACAAAGTTTGCAAAAATTGTGTAGTTATTTTTTTAGGTAATTTGTAAAATATTTGCCAAACATTTTTTTCGGAATCAGGTGAAAAATATATCGGCATTTCAAAATTTGTTAAAAAATACCATTTTTTATTAAGTTACACCGTTTTGAAATTTTATTTTGGATTAATTTTTCACTGAGCAAATTTCAAAAAGATATAACTTTATAAAAAGCAGCATTTTGTGGCTAATTTTGAAATTTGTCGAAATATATTTTTCACCTGATTCCGAAAAAGTATTTTGCAAATATCTTACAAATTGTCTAAAAATTAACCTGGGGAGGCACACAGATTTGCAACTTTTTTCGCAAATATCAGCAGCAATTTTTTCTCTGCAAAATTTCTTCATTTAGTTTTGATAGTTGCCTTAAAGTATCGCTTTTGTTCCATGCTTCAATATGAAGATATGACAACCTAAATTTCACAAACCGCCACTGCTAAAGGAGGCCGTCCTTCCCCTTGGTAAAATGAAATATTGTATTTAGATAGTTAATGAGATTAGAATATATTATCTATTAGATACGTACCCGGGGTTGCGTTTTTCATTTATTTACCCTTTAAGGGTTAAAAGGTTAAGCCTAAAGAAAAACAATTTTAATATTTTTTGAAAATTTTCCGCAATTCTAAATCTAATGGAACTACTTTTAAAAAATATTTCTGCATCATTTTTAATAATAGAAAATATTCATAAATTGTACTAATTTTAATCTTAATATGTTACCATTTTCTCGTTTCTAATATCAAGTTTCTAATGTTTCTAATATCAGTGATTGAATGAATTGTTTTGACAATTTATTTCATCTGTAAATAATGTTACAAGAACAATGAAATATTCACAGAATTACGACAATTTGCACTAGTGTTATTTTTTCGAAATTTTTTTTCACTAGAGTGCAATTTTTTCAACAATTTTTTTATGCCTGTCTAAAAATTGTGAAATTTTACATTTTCGTAATTAATATTGTTAAGGAAAATATGTTATGGTTTTAGTAAAGTTCTAGCTAATGTAAAATAAAAATGTATTATTTATTAACATCTTTATTAATTTATTATTATAACCGAAATTGAATATAATTTGACGGAAAGGTAACTAGAATTTTCGTAACCATCATTTTCCAAGAAACAGGATTTCCTAGCTGAAATTGTTGTCCCAAACTTTCTAAATTTAATATATGAATAGCAGTATAATCAGAGTGATCTTTGGTGAAAAATTTCTGTTTTATGAAACAGAAATTAGTTTCTGAGCTTTGTTTGTAAAATGTATATAATCTATCCCACATATATTTCGATATATATGTTCATTTCATAAGATGCAGTAATGGCTGCCTTTCTACTGTAGTTACGAGAATCCTCAGCGCGGAAGCATCTGCCTTTACTCATTTTTTTAAACTTTCATCTGCTTCTTCTTGTTTTTTTTTTGTCCCTCGACATAACCTGAAATATCTCATTTGAAACTAGCAATATTTTTATTAAGAACTATTCTATCGAATTTTCTTCGCCTTTTGATTTCGAAATTGCGAAATTGTGGTCAACTCGAAATTGTTCTTTTCCATATTTCCTCTTTCAAATTATCTTATATATATTTAATATTGCGTGTCTGCGCCCATAACCAGAAATAATAATACATTTCTTATTTATTAGTAATACATGCAATGGCTCCTATAAAACAATATAAAATATATACTAGTTTTTTCTTTTTTCAACGATTTTCACCAAAAAAAAATTTTCTCCAATAATACTCTTGTCTCCATAGACATAAAAAAAATTTCAAATATGTTTCGAAAATAATGTTCACAGTTGAAGAAAACGCCATTGTACAAAATCAAAAAAAAAAAATCAGTTTGGTAGTATGTGGGGCAAAATTTATGAGATTGATAAATTACTCTAAGTAGAAATAATTTCAGTATATATCATGGATTACCCAATTAGACAAAAAAATTTTATTCAAACGCAAAAAAACGTTTTCAAATAGAAAAAACCAGCACCGAAAAATCGGATGCTAAAGTTAAATGAATTTTTTGGGTGTCTCGAATATAGAAAACATTGTCCTGAAAATATATCAGTTAATGTTTTAAAATATTCCATAATAATAATAATTTTCGTTAAACAAAATGTTCCCTTATTTCGTTTCGGATAATAATTACGCTTTTATAAAATATTTTTAAATAATCTGTGACATTTTTATGTATAAAATTCATGTTATGGTGAAAACATAATTTTTAAAATTTCTGTCTGAAAGTATTGATAAATTATGAGATAAATTTATTTAATTTTCAATGATATCTAAAATTTAAACTGGGTCTCTATGGGCCGATATCCTCCCATCTCTTACATGTTAGCATCACTAATATACGATGTTTCTATTCATTGATCAAGTTTATTTTGGGAATATATATATATATATATATATATATATATATATATATATATATATATATATATATATATATATATATATATATATATATATATATATATATATATATATATATATATATATATATATATATATATATATATATATATATATATATATATATATATATATATATATATATATATATATACACATATACACATATACACATATTATACTCATTCATACAAAAGGCAGAATTGTAATGCTTCAGTTTTAGAAGGTTATTAGATGAGTTGTTGGGTTGGGGTTTTACAATAAATTATTATTGTTATTACATTTCTTCGCTTTCATAATTTAAATTAATGTAAAACTTTGTACCGGTTTATTAATTAGAAGAAAATCATATTTAAATGTTTCTATTTATTAACCTACAAATCAAATAAATAGAAGAGAAATCATCACACATATCTTTTATATAGTAGTAGTATGATTATTATTATATAAAATATATTCAAAATTTCAAAACTATATTTGGAATATTATCTTCTAGTTGAGTTATTTAAGCATTATACGCTGACTTTTATTGCTTAAAGTCAAGTATAATTAAATCTTAAACTGTAGCTAAATGTCGAGTAAAAAGAATCTGTTAAATTATTATTTATTATTTTTTAGTGTTAATAATAAATTGTAATAGATCTTAAATATTTCTGTATATATCTAATACAAATAATCTTTGTTTCAGGCAAGAAGTGGCGCTCTCTGACCCCACAAGACAGAAGGCCATTTGTAGAGGAAGCTGAACGTCTTCGAGTCATTCACATGACTGAACACCCCAACTACAAATACCGACCTCGA
Source organism: Rhamnusium bicolor (assembly GCA_029963845.1). Classification (NCBI taxonomy): domain Eukaryota; kingdom Metazoa; phylum Arthropoda; class Insecta; order Coleoptera; family Cerambycidae; genus Rhamnusium; species Rhamnusium bicolor. Next base: position 434,313 of record JANEYF010004174.1, read on the forward strand.
CGACGGAAACATAATAAACAACGCGCCACGTCCGGTCCAGGTCCACGGGTAGGGACATCACTACCTAGTCCCAGTCTACCGAATATGTCGCCAAGGTATTCTGGCTATATTCCTAATGCCAGTATATCGCCAAATATTCAACAACAAGGTGGATATAGTTCTATGGATTTCCCCAGTCCGGGGGGTAGTGTAGATTATGCAGATAAAAGATATAGCCCGGATAATTTTAAATTTAACAGTCAGTTTGGTTATGTTGGATATCAGAATTACGCCCAGAAGAGTCCTTATTCTATACATACTCCAGAGACATCACCGACGCAAAGTCCTGAGCCCAAAACTAATATAAAACCTCCTGCAAGTCCTGCTGAAAATAAAGATGGACCAGGAGAAAAAAACTCTACCTTGCCGACCCCTGAACTTTCACCGTTAGGTCATGAAAAAGACCAGTATCAGCAATACGAAGAAAAACAAAGAATATCGAATATACAACATACCAATAACGTTTCTAGTAACATGACAACCACCAATATGAGCCCAGCTCAGCAGAGTTATAATACTAGAGTTCAAAACTACAGACAATCAAATACACACTATACCAACACTCAACCTATAACTTCAGTTCCCATGGCAAATGGAATGTACGTTATGTGTGCGAACAAAAGCAGCGTGGAACAGGGCCATGTCGTCACAGGCACCTTTTATCCTCCTGTAGCTACATCTCAGGATCAGCAGCTTTTAGGCAGCAGTCATAATAATCTTAGTACCGTTGCAGCTAATACGGCGAATAGTTTGCATTATTATAGTACAAATATACAACCCTACTATAGCAAAGATTACTCTCCTTACGAACATCATCAAGATCCAAATAAAGATAATTTTTTTGGGTTATCAACCAATGAAAGCGATGGAAAAGGCGGATTACGTTCACAGTTATAAACCAAATCCCATGGAGGAAACCTACCAAGAATACACAACGCAAGACAATAGCCAGTTAGTCCAAACTTACATTCCAACTAATGAAGAACGTAGTGATGTAGATAGTGATGTTGACACTAGAGAATTTGACAAATACCTTAAGTTTAGTAACTCTGAGTCCAATGCTATTGATTCGAATCATAATTATCATCACCGTAATGACGCGGTGAATTCTAATTTAACGTATAATTTTCAAGCTCAACACACGTCTGTGATTTTGCCTAATACTAATGTGAAACCAGAACCCTTTGTTGGACACTGTCCGGAAGTGTACGATTTAGCGACTAATGGCGTGCAAAAAAATGAGGATGATTTTAGTGAAATTTTAGCTGGTGTTAGAAAGACCTGTTTCAGTACATGATTGCTTGTGGTTTATTTATCTAAGTGCAATAATAATATCAGTAATTTCTTTTCTTCTTGTTATCAAACAGCTTTATAGAATAGAGTGGCATGAAATTTGTATTATTGATGAAGATCGAGCATTTAACGAGATAACTCAACTAAAAATACTCGTAGATTTATTGTTTCAAAGCGTACCAAAGAAAGTTTTACGATGACAAAAGTAAGAATATATGTCATTAAGTGGGTATTGCGCTCCTTTTGGCAGACCTATAAACCCTAAGTTTACTGTCGGTTTGTCCACGACAATTAAATAATGTATCAATTGGGTACTGAAGGATAATGCTATCCATTATTCACTGCCGTGATTAATTCATTATTCACTGCTGATATTTTTTATTAAAATTTCATCGAATAGACCATGACATGTCAGTCAAACCGCGGAATTGCTATTTGATTTGAAACGTCAAAGTTTGTCAGAAATTTCGTCGCAATATTTTAGCAAAAATTGTTATTATTTAAAAGACGTGGATAAAGTATCGTCTTCTACCTGCATGTAATGGCTATTATTCACTTGGGTGATTTACGATTTACATAAACTTCGCCCTCGTCAATAATAGCCATCATTATATGCTCGTTGAATAATATACAATAGTATATTCCTAAATATAAAATAAAAACAGTGCTTCTGATTTAGGTACTTTAAAATTTAAAAGTTAAAAATTTAATGAATGAAATTAATGATATATTGAATTTCTACTTTTATATGATTACCATTTAGAATTTCGTCATTTTTCTATCAAACTTTATTGTCATCTGTCGTTTCACGATTAAAACAAGTGCATTTAAATCATAAAGAAAAGAAATACATGAAATTGATTGAAAAATGTGAATAGAATAAAAGAACAAGAGGCTGAAGAAATTAATCCATTAAAAGACGTAGGAATATGAAAATAGTATGACTGGTTTGTTGCTATTATTATACTGGGTGTTTTTAAACAGCAGGACTCGTACAGCTAGTAGAAAAATATATTATCAGTAATAAAAGTAAAATAAAATTAATATTCCCAGAACCGCTTGGTATCGAAGATAGAGGGTGTTAAAAAATTTTTACAAAAAACAGTTCTGATTGTAAATCGTAACTAGATAACGACTTTAAATTTAATTATTTTATGATGCTCCATTATTGTGGCTAGAAAGTTTACGCCACCAGATTATGAAAATATATTATATTTGTGAATTTCTCTGTGTTCTCCATATATTTAATGAATATTATCCCATGACTTCTTGCCAAACTGCCAATTATTAATTTATTTTAAATTCTGTAATTGAGAGCGGGAAATGCCATGTTGTTTCTAGCCTATTCATTATATTTATATCTTGATTTATTGTATTTGATTTGGAAATCACAAATAAATTATTATTATTATTATTTCTTCGAGGGTATAAAATCGACTTATAAAAAAAAGATGTATAAGAACAAAATTGGAAAAAAGTGGGTGGAGATCATTATCTATTTCATTTTTGATTCTTGAGTCATTGGACGATTTTTTACCAAAGATTTCCGTGATAATAGTAGTAGAGCGCAGTAATTTGTTTACAGATATATTTTTTGAAATGTTAGAAATGTGTGGTTTATTGAAAATCAATTTATTCCATATTGTAAAATGACCCTATTCTCTGTTTACTTCAAAATAATTTAAAAACTATCAGTCTGACGAAGAAAATCAAAAGTGTATGAGAAAATAAATAGACCAATCATATTAAGCAAAAATCAGGCCCACTTTCACGATAATTTCCAACCATTTCCGACCAATACCATTCGATTCAGTATGTTTTTGAATTCTCATGGTCAATTTTGCCGTACGTTATATGAGCAAGAATTTAATTTATAAACAATTAAAGTTGTGAAAATGATGAAAATCGATGTTTCTGAATGTTCAACTTCAAACGCTGCGAAAACGGCAACAGATAGAGAAAAATTGCTCAGAACATTTTTTATAGAGCGATCAATTCCCTTCAAAAAAAGTCCGCGACGGCATATCTCTACGATGAATAGTTAAGGCGTTACAATGAGTTAAATGTTTATTATTATAGATTTATTGGGGTCAAAATAAAATAAGAAGGTTTAGTGCCATATCCCCAAAAAAAAAAAACAACTATGCAGCTACGGACACGTGTTTCGGAGTTATTGCCCCTCATCAGCGTAGCGTAGCTAAAGAATTGGATCTAGGATGGGATATAAGATCAGGAACAAGAACTAAAATAAAGCTGGAAAGTACAGTACACAGGACTCAATTAGTGCATTCATGTTCCCATGTGCCACAATTGGGGCCTCAATGATCACAGTCAACACATAGAGCTCTATGTGTACTGCCCGTTTCCACCTGGCAAATACAAACAAAATAATATAGATTTATTGGGGTCAAAATAAAATAAGAAGGTTTAGTGCCATATCCCCAAAAAAACAACTTAGATCCTAGATCCAATTCTTTAGCTACGCTACGCTGATGAGGGGCAATAACTCCGAAACACGTGTCCGTAGCTGCATAGTTGTTTTTTTGGGGATATGGCACTAAACCTACTTATGTTTATTATTTTTCTACTGCGTACTGGTCAGCTGTATACGCAACGCGTATCCACTTTTTCCACACAAGAAACAATTTTCTTCGAAATCAAATTGCGGCACACTTAAACGACGTGGGTATCGCTCTTTTGGAATTCCAGAGCCAGACTTCAAATTATCTTTTGAGGAATACGCTTTTCTACACTTATCATGAACAGTAACTTCATTAACATTTTCTATTTGATTCCATTTCTTATCCTCACGTTTCTTGCTGTTTTCTATAAATGATTCGATTCCCTTTTGTTTTACTGTTACAGTCTTGCCCATTTGCAGAGTTCCTTCGCATATAAAACAATTTTCTTCTAGCGACATTTTTGATCGGTTTATTTTATATTAATCAACAGCACAACCACAACGATAATGTAAAAATTGCTCACAACCAGTACACTGTATAAACTGCGTTATAACTGCGACGACTATTAGCATCAAACTGAACAGCTCATAACTTAATAATAATTTATCTTATAACTTAATAATAATTTTCCAGGTCTTTGAGTATGCATAAAAGTATATAATAATTATATCTAGACCAAAAAAGTGATAAATACATTTGCTAACGTTGTAAAAATAAGAAAATTATGAAAGATTTACAGCACGTCTACTTTCAAATGTTCTGCGCAGGCGGCCATTACGCGGCATACGAGTCTGTTGATCGCGCATGCGCGTTACTTGTACAGCTGACTGATATACAGCAGAAAAATAATAAATATTTAACTCATTGTAACGCCTGAACTATTCATCGTAGAGATATGCCGTAGCGGACTTTTTTGAAGGGAATTGAACGCTCTATAAAAAATTTTCTGAGCAATTTTTCTCTATCTGTTGCCGTTTTCGCAGCGTTTGAAGTTGAACATTCAGAAACATCGATTTTCATCATTTTCACAACTTTAATTGTTTATAAATTAAATTCTTGCTCATATAACGTACGGCAAAATTGACCATGAGAATTCAAAAACATACTGAATCGAATGGTATTGGTCGGGAATGGTTGGAAATTACCGTTTTGAAAAACCCTTAATTTTACTGGTCTATAAATCTAGAAATTAAAAATTGTGACGTAACATTTCTATTAACTAGAATGGAGCTAGACACGATGAAGTGTCATAAATAAATTATTTATATACCGAGTAATAACCCTTCTCATTATGTAATTATATACTCAGGATCTATAATCAAAATCGTTTTTTCTTTTATACAAAATTTACAATGTGTTTATAAGAATACTTTTACTTGAAATAAATTTTTCCACAATCTGTTCTCGACAGTCAATCTGTTCAAGCCCTGCCACTTGGAATGTGAGCACCGTGTATTTTTCCAGTTAAAATAAAACATTACTGTATTGACGCATTATCCACTTAATTGATGAATTATTATTTTTGGCACAGATACGGTTATAAATCACAATACATATGAATTTCATTTACTATTGTTACATACTTTATATGTGAAACTGTAGAGTAAAACAGACTGAAGGGAGTAATTTCAGGTACTTATCTAAGATGATTAAGGAATGTGACAGATCTGTTCCGGATGTATCCCATTCCCTAGGCTAAGTTGCTATGAGGAACAAAAACATCGGGGTTGATAGTTGCGTTATTTTCGTTATTGGAGTATTGACACTGTTCCACATTTGTTTTACTGTAGAGTATCTGCCTATATTTTACCTACAAATCAAATTAAACCCTTATAGGACTTGAAAATAGTAATAAAGATTGCAATTAATTTTTTTTATATTTTTAAAATTCTAGTTTTAAAATTTAAAAATGACGTATACCTATATAGAGCAATGGGCATGATATACAGTGTATCCGTAAAGTATGAAAATTTATTATTTCTTAAACCCAAAATATCTAGAAAAAATCCTCGGACCCGTCGATTTTTAATTTCAATTGCGCACTTCAACCTTTTTTTTTATGACGATATCGATATATTTTTTAAATAGAACACCCTGTATATTTCTCCATTTTTGGATTCTGAATCAACAGCTCATTCCAAAAATGTGTGACACATTTAGGACTAAAGTTGAAGGATACGGCCATTTTGAATATAAGAATTTACTAATTTTAGTCACTAGAACTAACAGTTAGTTAATAATAAAAACAATTTATAGTAATTGTTCTAACTGTACTCCTTGTTGCAACTGACAGTACTCTAAACGATGAATAAAGTATTGCTGAACCTAGTTTATAGTTTTCTGACAAATGTATAGTTCTGTTCAAATTATCTCTTTTAATTCAACAATGTTTTCCGGTTTGATTTTATAAACTAAATTTTTAGATGGCCCCACAAAAAATAATCTAATGCATTGTGGTCCGGTGACCTTGGTGGCCATTCGATGGGTCCGCGTCTACCAATCCACCTGTTCAGAAATATTTAGTCAACAAATCCTTCGAACGTCTTCAGCATAATGGGGAGGCGCACTATCCTTTTGATACCACCGACTTTTATCAACATTTTCAGGATTAATTATACTGGGGACTAAATTTAATAACGTTGGAATTAAAAATTGATTCTATTTTTTTACAATTTCCGCCCACACATTTACCTTTTGTGGATACTGTGTGTGCTGATCCTGCATCAATTGAGGGTTTTCCCTTGCTCAGTATCTACAATTGTGACGATTCACTTCACTATTTAATTTAAAAGGAAAGTGCATTCATCGGAGAAAATAATATTTTATTTACCGGAAGAGGATCACCATTGCACATATTCATCATTGTTTCACATAACTGTATCCTCCGATCTGGATCATCATCACTTAGTTCTTGCACAAGCTCAATCTTAAAGGGATGCCATTTTTCTAATTTTAATACTGTATGTACTGATGTTTTAGTAACATCATAATCGCGACTATCCTAGCGAACGCTGGTATGTGGATTTTCTTCAACAGCCAGTAAAATATTTAATTTTGTATCCTCGTCAGCACCTGGGCGACCTGTTTTAGTAAATCTTCCACCATACCGTTCTCTAATTTTTTTTCAATTGTACACACTGTCGATTGAGTTATGGGTCGTTCTGGATATTTAGTATCAAATAAATTTCCTACTTGTTGTTCGCATCCTATCACCATACCCAATCACCGCAAGAATTTCAATTCTCTACTTTACAGGTACACTCATGTTCTAAATTAAAATAAATCGACAACAATTATTGAGAAACCGCTATTGAAGTAAGGTATTATTAAGTGATTCACTGTCAAAGACGATAATGATAAAACAAAAAACAAACAAAAATTAGCCTCCTCAAAAATTAATAAAAAACGTGTTTATTTTACTTTTTTACTTGTTTTCTTAAATGGCCGTATTTTCCAACTTATTAATTTTAAACCCTAACATATTTGGAATCAGCTGTTGAAGCAGAATCCAAAAATAGAGAAATATACAGGGTATTCCAAAAAATATATCGATCATAACAGAAACAGTAATGACGTTGTAACCAAAAAATAAAATAAAATAAAATAACAATGTTTTAATTATCCGATTTAAATATTTACGTTGTTGTCTTATGTCATTTTAATGAAACTCTAATAGCTGTTAAATTTCTGGGTTTGTTTTTGAAATAGTTGCAATGAATTTCCTCCGAGAAATCTAAATCTGAAAACAGGACATTTTGACATTTTTCAGCATATATTATTTGTAATGCCTGGTTAATGAATGAATGACCTTCACCAGTAATAAAAATATTGAAATTTTATTATCTAGTCATTCTAGCAAATAGAACAAATCTGCTAAGACCATGATTTACTCACATCAAAAAATATATATATATATACACATAATTGTAAAAGAATTTTAACCTATAAAAAACCGAAAAATAATCTGGTGAGTAAAAACTTATGAGTACAGCATTATCCGTGATTTCATCTCACTATTTTCTGACACATTTTAACATTTCAAGTGAAGTCAGTCGAAAACGTATATTTTTTTTAAAGTTCCATTTTTCGAAGAATTTGCAAGAACATTGTTTTAAGATATTTGATTAGCACTTCGAATAGAAGATTCTAATTTTATTTTAATTAACAATGAAAAAATACGACTGAATTTATCATTGGGTTAATTTTCCGAGAGCGCCCTGTATAAATTATCGATTCAACGGCTAAAATAAGGTGATGTTTATAAGCCAAATCTTATTGCCATTTTAACAAAAAAAAACTGTTCTCTTATTTTTTGTTATGTATGTGTGCTGAATGGCTCCATCTTTTAAAACCACTTTGCATATAAAAAGTTAAACTAAATACGATTAGTATTGAAGAAACTCAATCATAAGCAGCAATTTTTTGCATTGTTATTGACCTAGATACCAATTTTAAGGCAAGACCTATCTAATTTAATTCTGAGAATTCTGATTCTGTAGAAAAAATAAAGGTTTGTTAAAAAAATAACATTCTGTATATCACTGTGGCAACTGACGCTATTTATCGTGAACATAAATGCAATCATTATGTGTAACTTCCTGTTTAGCCGGAAATAACATGAATGTCGTACCAACGTACATACGGATTTTATGTACGTATTTGAAAATAGTACATTGTGTACCTAGTAATAAAAGCAATACATTCCCGAACGACGATATAAATTGAAATTCGGGAATGTGCTTTTACTACGAGATACACTTACTATTTTTTTCTGAAATCGCAGTCAATATTATTATAAATTAAGAAATTTTTATTAATGCATAACATTTTTTTATTACAATCTAATGAGGGCTACCGCGTTTAAACTCACCACGAGAGACGCTAGTGTACGGAAAGGTCAATGTCACTGAACGTTAATGTTTACTATGGCTTTTTAACGCTAGTTTTTAATATATTTTTTTAAAATTAGCTGAAAAACATTTAACACAATGATGGCAGAAGGGGAAAGTAGTAATTTACTTACTCAATAGGGAAATTATTGTACTTATCAGAAGTGTCTCATGTCATTAAAGTTAGGTTATATCAAGAATGAGCATGATGACAACAACGAATGTACATAATTATTGCTCACGATTTTCTGTACTAGACTCCTTTGGTAATGCATAATCGTCAGGATTAAAATGTTTCTAACAAACACACGAATGATTCGAAGGAGTAAAGTTATCTCCATCAACCACTATTTTAGGTGAGTTTTGTCTCTTGGAAGCATATGTCCGCCTTTTGTTTCCGAATAAAATGGAACTGCACAACACTGAGGCACAATTAACAAGGTTTTTTATTTGCTGATGTACGAAATAATTATAATAAAACACTATAAACTTTTCCTGCGCCTAACAATAACTTTTGACACGACCTTACTCGACCAGTGGCGTCAACTGGTCAGCCTGAAAACGTTAGCCCTCATTGCTTATCAAGTCGTTTCCTTGACAATCACTGTTTATTTATTGTTGTGATAAAAGTCAGATTCAGTGCTTATTTCGCTTTAATACTTGTAAGTGCAAAAAATATATTAAAAAATATTTAAAATGGACTGTGATGATGATGTCCAGGTGTTTAGGAAACCACCAGAGTTAGTAGCAACTGCAAAAAATGTGACTTTAAATTTAATGTTATATTTTTTACTAAAATATGCATTTTTAACGTGAGTTGTCTGCGTGTATTTATTTACTGACTAAAATATATATAAAAAAACCTTTACGCAAGTTAAACCATTACGCAAGTTACTTTCCCGGCTTAGGTTGGAAAAGTAACTTTCTCGTACTGTTTTATGATCGTTGCTTAGAAACGGACTAAAATACTAGAATAGCGTATTTTGGGATCTGAAATTACGCCGAGAAGTAGACATTCTTGAGCGATTTCAAAAAAAAGTACGTTTTCTAAAATATGTAATATTTTATCTTCAATAGTTTAAGATATAAAATGTCTATTGTGCGAAAGATTAATATAAAGTTTTATAGAGTGTCGCTATAGGTATAAAATATTACCTATATTACATTTCATATACAATTCAACAACCCTGTGTAATCTGAATAAAATTAATTGCTTCAAACCGATAGTTTACCCTCACTACCCTGTTTGCCTAGATATTCTGTTTATTACTGAGTACTTTCAATAACATTTTTCTCTCGAATGTTGTTTCTTTAATTTTTCATTGTAAAAATTCTAAGATACATACATGTATATATATATATATATATATATATATATATATATATATATATATATATATATATATATATATATATATATATATACGAAAACTGCATATTTTTATATATATTCTGAACTTGTGGATACATATCTACAAGGGGTCGTTTTTATATTCTCGAAATAGGCATGAAAACAAAAGACTAGAACAGCAACAACAATTTATTTTCCAATATAATTCCCTTGCTTTTGAATACAGGTATTACACCGTTTCAATAACATCTTTAATTTGTTGTTAAAATATTCATTTTGTTTCTACCCTAAGTGTATTTTGAGATTAGGAAACAAAAACTCATTGGGTGCTAAATCTGGACTATAAGGCAGGTGTTCAATTTCTTTGAAGCCACAATCAGCGACAGCAGCGTTTGCAAGTCTTGACTTGTGCACTGGTGCATTGTCGTGAAGCAGCAAAATACCTTACGCCAGTTTTCCGCGTCGTTTTATTTTAGTAGAATCTCTGAGGAGATACATTAAGTTTAGATAATGCTCTTCCGTTACTGTATTATCCTTCTTCAGATAATCAATATACAAAATTCCCTAACAGTCCCAAAAAATGGTTGCCCTTATTTTTCTTGCAGAAAGGGTGCGCTTAGACTTCTTGGGAGGGTTGGACCCTTGAGATGCCACCGCATCGACTCTTATTTCGATTCAGGATCATAATAATTAACTCACGTTTCATCTCCAGTGATAAGTCAGTTGATATTAAATCTGATTCGTCTCCACAAAATGTCAAGAATTGTTCACATGTCTCTATTTGAACACGCATTTGGAATGGCGAAAACATTCGCGGAACCCGTCATGTACTAAGCTTTGTCACTCCAAGGTAGTCATGTTGAATTTTGGAAACCGTGGTTTCTGAAATTCCTACTAAAGCTGAATATTGCCGCTTCCTCAATCTTGCATCTCCAGTACCAAACACCTGGTATTTTCAACAACATCTGTAGTGATCTAGTCAACAGGGCAACATAGATCATCATCCAATGATTCTAGACCATATTTAAACAGTTTTGGCCACTCGTAAATAGTTGACATGGAAGGACAATCATTTTCGTACATAACCAACCTATCTTCATGAATAATTTTTGGAGTTTTTTCTTGGTTTGTAAGGAATTTTATAACAACACTGTCTTAGATTTTATTCATTTTGAGATATTAACAGTGCTCTACAGCATAAACTAACAGTTAATGAAATTGATAATGGTGCAATTGTTCTGTAAATTGACATACAAGTTTCCAAGGCATATGTGATTAAAAAAAACTTAATGAAAAATTGTATCAAAATTTAAAAATGCCCAGTCCGAGAATAGAAAAATGACCCTTCGTATCAGATTTGAACTGAAAAATAAGTACGTAACTATTAGTTTCATAAAATGTTAAGATTTTTTTGCTGTGGAAGTAATTCAAGAATGTTTGTTGCTTAAAATGTAATAAAAGAAAGTGAGAAATATGCGAAGTTCAAAAAAAATTAAAGAATGCAGGAGGAATATTATTAAGTTTAACAAAATTTTGTTTTAATGGGAAAAAGCAATTTTGTTACTTAGTGTACACATTCACAGTTACTATATAAAAATGATGGTTTCTCAGGTAATTCCGCGATGTCTCATGATGAGTATTTATTTGCTGTCAATGATAGCTGCCCGCCCAAGAGAATTGCGCTTCCAGATACAAACACTCTTAAACAACAGATAATTAATAATTCATCATTCATCACCTATTTCTGAGATTCCGACAAAACCTGAAAATAAAAAGAAAATATTACAAAAATAAAAGCTAAAATGTATAAAAGTATATAGTATAAAAAAATTGGTCAAATATGGATTCAGTCTATTAAAAGAAAACGTCGATTCAACTGAATGGTAACTAAGTAAATAAAGGGTGATCCAAATTGAACTTTAGGATTTGCTTTCTGAATAAAAATCAAAATATTGGAAAAATCCGAATTTTATTGCTATCAGTATAAAGTACAAACTTAGCAGTTAGGTATGAAATATGATGTCAGCCAAATGCCCTCCACGGCTCCGCTGACATGATACCTTTCTTTTAGCGAAGTTTTTCATCACGCTTTCGCATAAATGCGGCTCTATTTCAGCAATTGCACCTCTGATGTTCTGTTTTAGCTCTGGAATCTTAGCAGGTTTGTTGACATAAACCCTTTCCTTCAAATAGCCCCACAGAAAGAAGTCTAATGGGGTTAGATCGCAAGACCTCGGTGGCAAATCGATGTCACCCCTCTGAGAGATGACACGACCAGGATATTTGGTTTGAAGTAAAGTGACTGTTTCACGTGCTGTGTGACATGTGGCTCCATCCTGTTGAAACCATATGTCATTCAAGTTCAAATCGTTGGTTTCATTGAAAAAAGTGGTCGTAGTTTTCTTAATGTAATCGTAACTGATCGCCTGTTTTCATAATAAATTTGTACGATATTTATGCGTTGCTGCACAGTATACGGCGCCATGATGAATTTGCCATGTGTTTCGATACCAACTGTACAAATGCAAACTCCCAACGTTCACACAACGTAAATGGCGCGTAATTCAAATCCTACAGTTCAATTTGGATCACCCTTCAGATGCATGCCATATTTACATTTTGGCAAAGATCATCCATTTATATTTTAATGGAGTAGATGTTAAAAAATTATGTTTCAGTTTTTCCTTGTTAGATATTAAAACGGTTTTTCTGTGATATCAGGAATTAAACTGCACTATTATTTATTTTTCTTATGCTTTTATTTGAACAAGTTCAACTATTGATGATCATTATATCATGTCGAAATTGGCCCTCTACTAAGCAATACCTATATTTTTATATAAATGTATCCATGTTGATGTATTCACTTTGATAATATTAGCGCACAAAAAATATTTAGTTCCTTATAATATTTGATCTCCAATAAATTTTAAATTCCAAATTATTTTTTAAATCACTGTATTACAAAACCTTCAGTATACCAAACATGTGTTTTATAATTCTTTTGTGTTATTTATTTATTAAGTAGACTTTTGAACACTAAAGTACTTTCCAGAGTACAAAGAATTTACGACGTGAATTTAGCCAACCATGTTGTTGCTATTGGATGATTAATACTAAACTTAAAGTAATAAAGTAGCCTTGTTATACATAATCAACTGTTACGGACGAAGTAATGTGTTGTGTTTTGATGTGGAAATTACTTTAGTGGTGTCACGCCAAAGTATCCAACCCTTTTCAGAAATAGATTTTAGGAACTCCCAATGTTAATTCAAATTCTTTTCTAAAAGAATAGATCTATGTATAAGAAATATCTATATTTTTATTATATAATAGTTTACATACCAATATGCCTTATGAAGTTGTTCCCTATAAAAAACATGTGTTATTATTTTGTATTTCTTATGGCCAGTAATGGTAGTAAATTGTAAATTAAATTATTTACTTTAGAAATAATCTCTACACGCTTGACGTCAAGTAAAGATAGCGTTAAAAATGATATAACCTGAAAAATTAAGATTACTCTAAATGCTTATGTACACAAAATTACAAGTGTTTTATTTTACTATTTCTCCACTGAATTTTATGTACTTAAATTAGTTGTTAATGATGTGTAATTTATAATATAAAGTATATTTTAATAGTTGTTACTAAAATACGCAAACGGAATTTTTTTTGTGAACCTACTGTATCACTACATGTCTCAGAGATATAGAGCGGCTCTATCACTTTATAATTGGTTCCTGACGCTAAAATCAAAAATGAAAAGTTTTCAGGATCGCTTATTTTTTGAAAAATTGATCGATACTACTACTACTAAAAAAGAAAATCATAGGTGATTTTATTTATTAAAACATAACTTGTCAATAAATTTATTTCAGCTATTCAACCAGGGTTGAGTTAAATATGGATAATTTTTATTTTCAGCTTTATAATTTTGGTTATTTAGAAATAAGGAGCAACTATGCAAAATGAGATAAATACAGTTTTTTCTATTTTTCAGATAAACATGAAAAGTTACTGTTGTTGACCCTAACTATGATTTAAAATACCCAGTTCGATGAAAATCCAAAATCTAACAATAAAAAGCATGTAGCTTACTAATAGAAATACTTTTTGATTTAGAGCTATAATATTTTTGATTTCCTTCAACTCTTATAAATATTAGAGAAACATCTGTTTTGTGTAAAACCCAAGAAAGCCACTTTTTAATTTAGAAGATAGGAATAAATTCCATACCGATTGGGCAAAGTGAAGTAAATCCACACTCTTGTCTGGCAAAAAGATATAACGACGCTTAAGAAACAATACCTCTTATCTCCAAATTAGCAGTTTTACAGGAGACGAAAAAAACTAAGTTTTCTTATTAATAGATATGAAACCTACATGTTATTTTTATCATGGAGGTCATGGAGATACGAGTTATTTTATGTTATACGAGGTATTTTTTAAGTAGAGTTTTTTGGTATCAATATTAATCTTGGAGATACAAGATATTGGGAACTGTTGGACATAGGAGTGGACATTAATTTAAAATTCTAAACCGAGTTTTGACAAAAATGGAGATACGAGGTATTGTTTCTTAAGCGTCGATAAATCTAATCGAAAAATCATAACATTAAAGTGAATATCATATATTTAAACTTGGAATGTATATGTATAGTATATGTATTATTTCAAGAAAGACAATACTTTCATCATTCTGTGAAAAGTAACATAGCTGTTTTTCACTGTGCAAGGGATAAAAAAGAGATAAATCCAAAATATAGTATTTTCTGTAAAAGAGGAAAAACCATTAAGAAGGGGTCTTAGTGGTTTTTCCTCTTTTACAGAAAATACTATTATCTCTTTTTGCATAGTTGCTCCTCAAATACTCTGGAGTGTAAAAGAGGAAAAACCGCTAAGAAGGGGTCTTAGTGGTTTTTCCTCTTTTTACAGAAAATACTACTATCTCTTTTTGCATAGTTGCTCCTCAAATACTGTGGAGTCTATTGAAAAAAGTCCTCTTTCCTTCATTCTTTGTTGAAATTTAACAAATGGAACCAGAAACTTAATGCAAAGAAGTTATTTGATGTTTTAACATCAAGTCTATTAATAATTTTGACCCCTGTATTATCTCTTTTTATGCATGTAATTATATCTTCTGCCACAACATATTTTTCTTCGTTTTCTTTTTTCCGCAAATACATAAAGAACATAAGTGTGCTACTGTAGTCGCTTCCATGCCTTGTACAGCTCTGTATAACTTTATGTAGAAGCTGACACGATTTGCTGAGCCCAAATTACGTTAAACGGTTTGTGAAAATGGCCACCTCGAACGTGATCTGGTTCATTTGTCTCATAGTTCAGTTCAAGTTTGGACACACCTTTAAAAGATTTGTCACAGAAATTGTACATTTTTTAAATAACTGCCCCATTCAATATTCTATATTCTGTAAATTTTCGAGGTTAAAATCGGAGAATAAAATAAGCAATTTATCCGAAATTCAGTTAATCTACATGAATTACAACATGATGATGGTTTTCCATTAAGAAACTCCATAATTAAAAAAAGAGAGTTCAGCTGAACAATAATTAATTGCCGACATTTTGAGTATAAAGTGTTTTTTTTTATCGAACTCTCTCCAATCAGGTCTAAATAGGTACATGTTTTCTTCCACGCCATCCTGAGTTTTTTGGCAAGCTCCTTCCATTCCACTATTTCTTTAACATCAAAGAGGAATTTTTAACCAGAAGTTACGTTTTCTATGATTTTTCCAAAAATAAATATAAATTAACTAATAATAAACATTAAAATTTATCTTCGACAGGCATTTTTTACCAATTCGCTTATTGAATTCTTCCATATTTTTTTGGGTTGAATAGCTTTCATCTGCTGCTCCAATAATTTTTTTTATTAGCATGGATCCGTACCATATGATCATTCCGGTACCAAAATCTAAAGCTTTCTCTATCTGAAGTATAAGACAAGCTATAAGGCAAGGCATACTTTTTTTAATCAATATTTTGCTTAATTTTTCAGTGCTCCACTTCAATGGAAAAATTGTAAAATTTTTTATTCCCCAAAATTTTATCTAAATTCCGTTACAACCACTAGGTACAACCAATCTATTAATTAAATAGCTAACAACTGTTCTCTAAAATGTAATCGTTTCTTCAGTATATTCGTATATTTTTCCCCCATGAAGCAATGCAGGAAAAATGTTTATAAAAATTGCACACATTATTTTGTTTCAAGATTCAATTATAAGGTTATGCCATAATTAAAGACGTTCTTTATCGTTTAAATTTTCCATGGAGATTAATTTTGCCAAAAAAAGAATTTTTAAATCATTTACTTCAAAAATATTTAATTTTTTTAAAACATGGTCATGTACGGTTATTAAATTTAAATTTATTTTGGCTTTACAATTTTGTTATAAATGACTTATTTGCACGGTATGTTGACATATTTTTCTATGAAAAATTTTTTTTGTCCAATAACTTTGTTATTCTTTTGATAACCAAATGATTTAATGAAAATATATGGTGTATACATTATTGTAATCTTACATGTCTATCACAATTTGTCTTAATTTTTTAGGTAATATCTTTTGAAATATAAATTAATGTATTATACGTTTAGTGTAAACAAGTACCTAAAATGATATTAGTTTTTAGTTGAAATGTTAAATTTGTATATTTATTTATTTTTTAAGTAAGAATTGAATTTTATTACAGTAATATTACCTGTATGTGTTTAATTCTAGTATATAATTTATTGCATAAAATACTGTACTCTTGAAGACTGGCTATTTTCATATTTTTTACACAAGACAATAATAAATGACAATAAAAATAGAATAATGTCGTGTTGGTAAAAAACATAAAATAATATCTGAGTGTTTATACATTCGTTTTGTTCATGAATATATTTTATGTAGGCTTAAGTTGTTTATTTTTAAATATGTAAAGAGATTTTATGTCAAAAACCAAAGTTTGTATATTCTGTATTATATTATTTTAATTATTGGTTATCATACTGTAAATATTAGTTTATATAATTATGGGAAAATATATTATTTAATTTTTTAACAGTGCTTTATTTAAATTGCCTTTCCTACCAAGAAAAAAATAGATATAATCTTTTTTTTTTCGAAGTCTAAAAAAAATAGTAAGCTAACATAAAACACATCAAGCAGACTACGTATATGTATGTCTTGCTGAAAATGAAAAAAGTTACCTTTCTGAAAGTGTTCGCAAAAGTATCAGCTAGTGTATTAGATCCACGGCCGTTATATAAAAGTGATATAATCCTTTTCTCTTCTATATTTTGATTGAGATAAATTGCTAAAGTTATTTACCGAGAATATTAAGTAGCATTTCTATAATTCAAAATAATCATATCGATTATTTAGACTTATAAATATAGACAAAATATTATTATGGACAGTACATTGTAGATTAGCAACAAAATATTTCATAATTATTTTACAATTAAGAGAGTGTCAGTTAAGTACTCGAGCATGTTTGACTTCTGTAAAAAATATATTCACAGTCGATAATATTATTGATATCATTAGCAAATAGAGAAAAAAACAAATGACCCACATTGAAAAGCTTGGAGAATTCCTGTATACATATGTACTTTAATATTGTAGACAATATTTATATTGTCTACAATGATTTATTTGTGGCATTCTACAATGTTTCTTCGCATGTTCTCTGGGTATTAAGTCACTGTCTTATAAATTGTTCAAAAAAATTTGCTAAATAAACCTCCGCGCCAAAAGGTGTCAAGATGCAAAAATTGTATTTATGCTGTAAATATTATAGCGATGATTCATCTAGAGATTCATCTAGACCCTTTAATGTGTGAATCGTTGAACACAAGAATTATGTATAATAGGAAGGAAGAATTTTAAAAATCAAAAATATGTGAGAACAGGTGGAATAACAATCGTATGGCAAAAATGGCAAAAATTTTGGAAAAGAAGGTAATAACACAAGAAGGATACAAAAATCCACTATTTTTCTATTAAAGGTGATAAATGTGTATCTAATTATTTTGGAGAATTTTGTAGTTGATAACGATTACGAATCCTTGGAAACGAGGTATATCGAAACAACATCAATATTACACAACGTGTATGATCAAAATAAAAACTATTCTCTATTCTCATTAAATTTTATGTTGTCGATTATAAATTATCACCAAATTTCTTTAACAAATCTTCATAGGTTACAACATATAATGTTTTGGCATGGTTTTTAAAATATATAATTTGTCTGTTATTTGATGATTTATGATGATGATTTACTCCCTACTTGGCAAAGACGAAAATACAAAATTACATTTATACAAGATGGTTTAAGAATGCCGTCCAAACAGTTCGAAAATGTTCAGTTCATTAATTATCATTTCCGATAATACGGAGATTTTCACATGTTATGGCTAATTAGGAAATGATTCCTAAACGAAAAGCTCATATTATGTTTTCTCAATAAATTCATTTCGTATATACAGTGAGTTGATTTTAAAAAAATGCTCTCAATGTTTACAACAAAGAAGTCTCTTTAAGTAGTCATTATGCAAAACAAGCTTGATAAAATATCTTCAAGCATTTCAGAGATCTTCAGGAATTTTTTTTTCAACACACTATCTCCGAAATAGCGAAATGATACAGTAAGGGCATAACTTCATTTAGCTTTTCATCTCAAAATAGGACAGTGGCTTAATAGTCAAAGAAGGTGAGAAAAAACGTTATAGGATCCCACAAGTAAATAACTATAGACAATATCTTAAAGTATATAAGTTTAGGAATCATTTCATGAATTTTCTCAATGTACTTATAAGGATCACCTTGTCTTGTAACGAAGCACTGAATTTAGTTTTGTAGATAATCCATGGTCCTTTATAAATATTATGTAAAAGAACGAAAAGGGAAAAATAAATGGACATATTCGATATCACCAATTAAATATTTAGGAAATATCACCAAATAACTCGTATACCTATATATAAAATAACTAAATAGTTTAGAAATCAATTTAATTTAATTATTAACTATAACATATTACACTTATTCACATATTTTTGATTATTTCTTTCTCTGCATGCGGAAATGATTACTGAAACTTCATGTTTAAAATATTTTATTAACAGTAAGATATTTTACATTAAAACAAATAAAAACAAATATATAAAGAATTAAGTTTAATTTCTGTAACACATTGACTACCATAACTCGGTCTATAAGACCGTGTGTCGTATTTGCCTACCAGTTTCTTTTATTTTTTTATTTTTTTTTTTTGGCAATACAAATTTGATTTCATTCCATCTTCAAAATCATCAGTTGTAAATAATTTACTTATTGGAAATTATTTTATTATCGGGGTTAAATTTTCCTTTTCTGGTAACATTTTCTAATCCACTCTTTAACTAAAATCTCAGTAGGAAACGAGAAAAATGATATTTTTTTCTCCACTCTTCTTTACCCTCTCGGTATTACATTTACAAATAGCAACACTGCATTAAGTTCCAGTCATCTTTAAATGATTATTTATTATTAACTGGATATCACTTCTCAAAATAAATGTAATTTAAACTAAATATTGTCCTTTATATAATAATCCAAATTTCACTTCAAATGTCAAAAGACACGTAAAAACGATAAAAAAGAGTTCTATAACAGTATATAAATAATAATAACTATAAGCAAAATATCAAAATATTAGCAAATAACCACACAAAACGATTATAAAATGAACACAACAGACGTATGATTCACAACACATGTGACTAAATGTTGATTATTGTGTTGTAAATTCTATTATCTAACAAATCTTTAAAAACACACAACACACGCCTTAGAAGACGAATTATTAAAACTGAATTTAAACACCATAGGTGGTAATATAACCCTCTGTATTTCTAATGTAACCATGTATGAAAGGACTTACATATTTGGAAACAATTAATAATCCTCAATATCCAAGTATGCTTGGATTAATTCCTGCTTCCGAAAAAAATCTCAGCTTTGCGACCGGAATCGAGGCCGGGAACTTGGAATTGAATTGGAAAGAAAATTTTTATTTTAAAACTATAAACAACAAATTTTGTCTCCTTATATGGTAAAATAATATACATGACGCTTTGAAAGTAGCCTTTTGAATGTCCTTTAAATTTGATGAAAAGCTAATGGAGTTTGTAAAATTATTGGCACTTGCCAAGTTATTCTAGGGGTCGGATATTAAAGGGTAATAATTAATTGTCGTCAATAGTTACTTCGTTACGTTCCGTTATTTCTACTACCAGAAACGTCGAGCTTTTTGAGCTACCCAAAATGGGAACGACGAGGGCGCATTCGAAGGATGAATAATGCCTTGACTAAACAGTTTAAAAATCTGGGACTAAGCTTTTTATGGATTTGTGATGACTATGGAATGAATTTGGATTTGATAGTGTCAATTGAATATTTGGTCTCGTATGTGTAAAAAATTGTGTAAAATAAAATTTCAACAATATTGCTTTATGCTTTGTTTAGACGATCTAAATATAATTGGTTTTTAATATCAAAGAGTATGTCTCAGGAACATTCTCTCTTTTTGGTGGCAAGATTTTCTATTTGTAAGAAGGTTTCATTGATTTGCTAGACTGTTTCATGAGTTGGAGAATCTGTAGGATTTTGAAAATTAGCAGTATAATTCTCCCGTGAAAAAGATTAATCACAAATCAGATTGTTTCCATGCGTGGCTAAACCAGAACCCTTGCATGCTGTATGGTTTTCCACTTACATTCTGGCATCAGTTAACGTATTTTATTAGATTATATCAAATATATAAATGATATTGAACGTTTTCGTACTGTGTATGAATTGAAACAAGGTGTAAATGATGAACAATTTTTATTATGTGAAATATATGAAAAATATATGGTCTTAATAGATTAATTCATTTAACAAAATAACCTTTCCTAGCAGCCCTTAACTAACCTGTTAAATTTATGAATACAGAAGTAGAAGTAATAGTCACAAACATTGTTTGATATTGTATTGGAGTATCCATCTTTATTAATAAGTATAAATGATTCACACTGTTGTAGTTCCTCATCTTTTGGGTGTTTCATATATGCATTTTTTTTCGAAGCTATGATTAATTTTTTGTTTTGTTTTAACGACGTTCCAGTATTAGTAATACATATAACAGTCGATTGTTTCTTATACAAATTCGTCCGGTTGAGGCTGAGGGCAAAACCAGATATTACAGTGTCATGTATTGGTTTTGGCACGTTTATTAAATTGCATGCAGTATTTTTTCCTTAAGGAACTAGAAACAATTAACTTCACCTTGTTAGTTTTGTTTTTTACTGATTTAGATTATCTTGTCTTGCCTTTGAAAAACTGATTTTCACATAAATACTTATTTTCATGCAAGTTTTTAAATTTGTTTATAAAAGTTTTACGTCTCAAGCCATTTTAAAATTTCCGAAATATACTTTCAATTTAACAGTTTCAGTTTGGCAGTAAACGTATGAAAGGAGATTTTTTATAGTCCTATTTAAGAAATGCATATGGGAATACAGCAATTTGATATCATTTTTAAGTGTACACACGTATATGCTATTGTAGTGTATAATAGCAGAAATATTAAGAGTACTAATTATACATACAGGGTGTCCCAATCAAAAGTAGGCACCCTGAATGACTTTGGAGATAAAATTTTTTTGAAAAATTGGTGAAACACGTCGACCTTGTTTCCAAGAGGGACATATTTAAATGTAATACTTGTATATTTATCATCGTCCCTCTACCTTACACGGCCACCCCCTCAAAAAAATTCAAATGACAAGGGGGGTCGATACATCTTTTGAAAGGTCTCTTAATTCCCTACATAACTGTATACTTTTTTTAACTTTTATCGATTCGTTCTTAAGGAAAATAATTTTATTTTTGATGATTACACAATCGAAATCGTTTAAAAAATCTAAAATACACTTCACTGGGTGTTGGAATTTATAAAAAAACTACATTTTTAGTGCTCTCAAATCAACACGAGTTTTTTCGACAAAAGCACTTTCCTTGTCCGTTCAGTTTTAGAATAATAAAAGACTCATTAGTATTTGATAGTCCTTGAACATTAATTTGTTCACAACCAATTTTAAATCGAGATACATTTTACCAGAGTGAGTTCTCAAAATAGTTTATACCCTTCAGGAGAGAATAGAAACTGTCAGCATTTATTTTAAAACCGATAATTGTGCTAGAGCTACGGAGCGCATATTCAATAGAAATCACCCAGATAGAATGGTTGGTTCTCAGTATGTTTTACAATTATTGACAAAATTTATGGAAAGAGGTTCTGTAGGAAACAAAAAGTATGAACCTCAGCGACCGATTCGACTCGAAGAAGATGATAATCTTTTAGAGGGCAAACTGTTTTCTCAACAGGATAGGGCACCCCCACATTTTGCTATAGCAGTCCGTCAATTTTTGGATAATCGGTTTTCTGAGCGATGGATTGGAAGAAGAGGTACTGTGGAGTGGCCCGCTAGGTCACCCGATTTAACGCCCTTGGATTTCTTTCTGTGGGGACAAAACCCGCATCTCTAGAAGAGTTACGTGAAAGAATGCCGTTTATTGACTCCAGATGTGTTCAGAAATGTTCGTACAAAATTTTAAGACAGATTATACTACTGTATGGAGGTCGGTGGAGGTCATTTTAAACAATACATACGATACTTTAAACTGCTTCTTTTATTTTTATTTCCCGAACTTAACATAATGAAACAATTATTTCTCAGGAACGAATCGATAAAAGTTTAAAAAAAATACACAGTTATGTAGAGAATTGAAAGACCTTTCAAAAGATGTATCACTCGACCTCCTTTGCCATTTGAATTTTTTTAGGGGGTGGTCGTGTAGGATAGAGGGATGATGATAGGTATACAAGTATTACATTAAAATATGTCCCCCTTGGAAACAAGGTCGACGTGTTTCATCAATTTTTCAAAAAAATTTTATCTCCAAAGTTATTCAGGGTGCCTACTTTTGTATAGATTATACAACACAGCTACAAAAGTAACTAAGGGTCGAAAAACCTAGATGCAATCAATGCAACTGACAAGTTGCTATGATTATGAAATAGCATAGTTACTAAATCCATCTAATATTTGGGTTTAGTTTTGGAAGTTAACATGTGTTTTTTTTTTAAATACGTATTATAATTTGGATACGTTTGAAGGGTTCAACGTCTTTGTTGATTAGAATTATGCCTTTAAAGATCGCATCTTAGGTAGTCATTCCAGTTAAGGGCTTACGTACAACTCTCGTACAAGTAATAAAATGAGAATAAATATTGTGAAATGCATTGGTACAGGATTTTCTTGGGAACTAATTAAAAATCTACTCTAAGTTATTTTATTGTGTATTACTAATTCTTTACAAAATACAACACATTTATGTACTCGCGTAATAATTAATTGAGAAGTGGCGAAGACACAAAAAACGCAAAGCGACCCTTTGTCGACCTTCAGTCTTGCATAGTTCGCACGCGGTGCATTATAAATGCACAAAATGTATTTATATAATACCGCGCCCCTATGCTAGAATTTATGTGCTTATTTGTAATGAATGGACTATAGTGCAATAGAGCTTTTTGCTAAATGTTCAGTGTTAATCTAATTCTGGACATTTCATATTCGCATACGAGCTCATTCCACCATTGATATTCGCAAAATGACTACCTGAGGTGGGGGTATTTACATTGCACAAGTTTTATTTTATTGGAAAGTACTTGGTTGCTGCAAATTTCGTTCTGGGGCAAAATTTATCAAAATATTTTAATTGTTCTGAAAGGTTCCTTTTGGAAATTATCTTAGATTATGTTGCACTTAGTTTAAAACTTGAGTTCTGTTAACAAAAAGTTTGATGTTGCCTTGTGCAGTACAGTATGCATTAATTTTATATTTTTTGGGATATTAAGTTTGGGCATTTTTATGAAATTTGAACTAATTTGTTTTATTATAGATGGGTTATCCGAATGAGATATACAATTAATAGGTATACTATGTTCTTAAAAATTGCATTATCTGTTCTTAAATGACTTAAGTTTCATATTTTTTCCACTGGCGCGCGGTGCCGATTGAAATATGAAATTTTAATAATTCTCACAATTTTACAATAAAAGATATAATACAAAAACGACAAGATAGGACATTACTCAGGAATACCTTTTAAAAATTATCTGTTGAATCGAAGTATATAATAAAAGAATTCTAGATAATCTGTTTCGATCTATAGATAATAATGAGATAAATTAACATTATCAAGGAATATTCATATATGTGTAAATAAAATGAAATGGGATGAATCCGGTCCCGTGACTTAATAAAATATAAAATATTGTTATGCGTTTGCTTCCTCACAAACACCTCAAACCGTAGATTCGTTGATTGAAAGTCCTGGTAACACTCACTCACTACTTTATTAGCTAATTAATAAATTTACAACAATAACTTAATGAAGGAATATAATTTCAGTTAAACACATAGAAATCACTACTTTAACTCTAACTTATTTCTTCTTTACTTTCACAATTCCAAATTAGTACTGAGCTCCTGGACTTTCCTTATATATCTATCCATGTACGGTCTAGAACTTTCTTGAATATACCTGGTGCTTCTCGAACAAATCTAGATCATTCTGTATGAGTTAAGAATACCTTGACTAGTTAATTTAAGTTTCAGTATCGGTAACGCCATCTCTGCACATATTTTGGAACTATTCCAGTCGGTACGCTTAACACTTAAGCTTGAATATCCCGGATAGGCAGTTCATTGTGCCGTGCATACTTCTCTAGGCTCTCTATATGCATAACCTTCACCTTATAGTCCTTCCCAAGATGGGTGAAGCTTCGGGGACTTACCATTCTGCCGTTCTCTTACATAGCATATGGTTTCTTCCATGGTCCAAATGCAATTCCAGGAGTACTTCAAATCGACATACCAGAGCTTGGACAACACTGGCTACTTCTTGGTTTGGTATGGCGTAAGCTTCAATTCACTTACTAAAATAGTCCATGGCAACCAAGACGTATTTATTACCATCATCTGTCACGGGGAATGGACTAGCTACGTCGATCGCAATGCGCTTAAGAGGATCTCCGACGTTATATTGCTTCTGTCCGTGGTCAGAGACAACCCGAGACGTGCAAGTGGATAGAAAATTTTGTCCGATTTTAACATCTATTCGCTATCTCTATTTAATATAAGAATAGTCACATATAGCTGTCCTAGTCCGATAAAATGGAAGGTGAAAGCAGAGGGTGGCACTTGCACTGCTGTCATTTCTGTTCTATCCCGCGCTTTCTCTGTGGTATTTATCTGTCAACTTGAACTGACGAAAGAAGTGTTTGTTATTTTGTCGTGATTTTGATTATTTCTCGTTGTATTTTGTGATATTTGTGTGTTAAAGACTATTTCTCTTCTTAAAGACTACCAATTTCATATAACTGGTAAGTTATAAAATTATAAATAATTTTATCCGCTATATGTAACCTATATATTAATCAGAAAGGATAAACAGTATTAGAAAATGTGCTAACTGTATCCTTTACTTATTTCATTCCTCATAATAAACTTTGAAATTGGTTGTAGGTTATTTTTTGTCTGAGATGGCCACAGAGTCACGAATTAGATTGTGTTATGTGTGTGATTCTTCGGAGAACGATGTGGCAAAACTTCATTATTTTCATTCAAGGTTGGAAAGGTAAATTAAGGCCTGCACTAAATTAACAACACTTCTAACAGCACAAGAGAATATGGGTATACATTAAACTGAAGAAACTCTTCAAAATTATAGGATATGCTCCCGTCATTTTACTGTTGAGAGTTATGTCGACCTAAGTAGTCATAGGTTGACCCGCAATGCAGTCCCCACACTTTTTCCATGTCGTCAGTTGGCAACATACCATGTGCAAGCAGGTAATATGTGTTTTACAAAATGTTGGTGGTGAGGGGTCCTTAGATATCAATCCATAGTTGTTACTAATTAGCTTGGTAGAATTATCGCAGACTTTTTACTATTATTTAATTTATTCAAAATAAAGAAATATAGATTTGAACCAATAAACATGGTCGCTAATATCTATCTCATTTTACTTCAGATCTAGCCTCAAGCGAGGCCTCAACTTCAAAGATTGTACCTTATGAGTTGGCGGAGGAATTTCCTAGCATAGTGAAGGCAGCTAGTGAATTTTTGGAGATTCCCAGCACTTCTGTGTCAGATCAGAATGTCACCATTCGAAAACAACCGGGGAATTATTAGAATTGGGATTCCTTGGTGGTGTAAGAGGCACAATGAGGCACAGAAGCAAAATAAAAAAGATGCTCGTGAGGCAAAATGAATAAAAGAATCATAAAAAAAATGGTGCTCGTGAAACAGAGAAAACTGAAGATTCTTTAGCATAATTAGAACCTTAATTTTTATAGAGCCACGTTGCGTGCCACACAATACATGATTTTTTTATCTAGCACTTAATAACATTTTAAGGTAGTCTCTGCAAGTCAAGCCTAATAAATATTTTAAATTTAATTATAATCATTAAATAATATTCTTTTTCTGCAACCTTCTAGAAATTTAACTGTGATCAATTCTTTGAGTGGAAAATACATATTTACAGGTCTAGCCCGGGATTCCTTATGTCATTTTCTGTTGACAAAAAAGTATCCGATAACAATTAAAAATGATTATTCCAGTCTTCCTTGAAAGTAAGTGTCTGATGTCTGTCAGTTGATTTTATATTTTATTAAAGTTAAAAAGTTTTTTGAGACTAGCAGGAACCATTGCAGAAAAAACATTGTACACAACACACCCAGAAAGTGACTTTACTGGACTCGCCAGGGCTTTTGCAATGGAAATTGCCAGCTCGCCCTGTTAAGAACCACTTTCCGGTCTTGTTGCATAAATAACTATAATGCTTTCTTGATAGGTATTTTCTGTAATATATTGACAAAATGTCCTAAATTTGCTTTTTTTGTATTTTTCTGATTTTAATAAATTTTGTACAAAATATTATTACCTACCTACTTGTGTTTTGAGTGTTATGTTAATTATCCAATACAAAAACATATTTCCTTTAAATCTTATGTTAAGCGGTTCAACAAGGTTACAATTAACCTTTTGATTAGTTTAACATAAAAATTATTTGACCTCTAGTTTTGTATTCTAACTTTAAAATAGCTTTGTTTCTGCAGCAGTTGGTGATCGTTTGTGGATCATCAGAGATAGTCACTCGGTTAGTTTTTAACTTCCAGCGAATAGAAGTATTTAAAAACAACTAATCGACTACTTCTGGTCCACAAACGATCACCAACTGCTACAGAAATAAAGCTTATAAATAATATCAACAAAATAATAAAAAGGGGGTTTTGAATTTTCGCGGGCGTTTGCTTCTTGCGCCATCTACTTTCACCTTCCATTACAATTGACCAATTTAATACTGCGGATTAAATTTTAGCACGTACTTGCGCGTCTCAGGTTGTCTCTGCCGTGGTCCTTTACTTGCCGCACAAACTTCACATTGGCGTCACTAAGCCTCCGTATATTGTCATTCTCGTCAAGGTTTTGTTGATGCTATGCTACATTAATCTGCGGAGGCACTGTATAAAATATCTGGCAAAAAATTTTATTAGGACTAATACAAAATGTGTTAGTAAATCTACATAAATATCGAATTTTATAATTAAGTGAAACATATGATGAATCAATACCAATGTCTAAAAATGTCTTAATTTACAAAACGTTGTTTAGCGCGAAGAACAATTACTATTAATTGTTTTATTTCATGTATTGTCGTATTCCCAGGTAAATCATGTATTCTCATCTATAGCAGATTATTTCTGTACGCAAAACATCACTAGGTAGTGTTTGAAAATAAATATAGGCATACAGATGTACGATGATTGTGTAAAAAAGAGCAGTGACATAAAGTTCAGAATAATAAATTACAACCGGCTAGCCGGCGGTAAACTTAAATATCTCAAAAGCCGATCGCCGACTTTGTAATTTACGAAAGCTCATGTCTACCTCAGATTCTTCCAATATAAATTAAATTAAATCGTTTCTCAATAATAATCAACCATTAAAAATTATATCTAAAAATATCTTGCATATCTATTTTTAACGTATTAATTTATAATAAACTCATATCTTATACAGTATCTATATATCTGGAATTTATAGTTATACAGGGTGAATCTTTTATTACTAATACCTTACGCAGAAAAATATTAAGAACGATGTATTAAAGTTATTAAATGAATAACAAACTTCTCTTCAAAATATGTACAGGGTTATAAATTACCCACCCCTTATCATTATTATTGCCTATAGAAAACAAGTTTTAAATAAAAGTTTTGTGGTTATGACTGAATTTTGTTAAAATGCTATCAAAAGTACACTCGCGTGCAGATTTCAGGGGATACAAAAAATAATATTTTTTTAAATAGGATACCTTGTATATTATTACATTTTTGGAATGATCCTTTGTTCCTGATTTCAAAAATATACCATATGTTACCCCTGCCATATACCGTTTTTGAGTTATTAAACTTCGAATATCTTAGTTAAACTAGTTACTGTAAATATAGAAAAGTTAACATTATTAAAGTGAGCTATGAAAATGACAACTATTATGTTCGATAAGTGATATTTCTTTAATGAAATAATCAAAATGGTTTACAGTGAGGAAGAAAAAAACCAAATATTTATACAAAATGATAACAAAAATTTATTGAGGAAATTTAAATATAAATAAATGATCTCATAAAAGATGTTCAATGTGTCCACCATTATTGTCAATGCGTAATTGATAAAGTCTTCTTATATTTATAATTGCACCGGAAATGTCCTCATTATTTACATTCAAATTGTTTATTTCAAGTCGAATCCTGTTTTTAATGACTTGAATACTATTATTATTATTATTATTGACAGTGTCTTTTAGAAATCCCCAAAAAAATTAATCCATAGGGGTCAAACCCGGACTGTTAGGTGACCATTTAATAGGTACATTATTCCCTACTCATATTGGGAATACATTATTCAAATGATCTCGAACGGATAGGACACTATGCGGAGTTACCCCATCCTGCATTCAAATCATATTATCAAGTTCGGCTTCCGGAAAATTCTGCAAAAGAATAGTTTCTGCTTCTGGGATAATTATTTCCAGATAGGTAACTCCAGTTAAAGTATAATCATAAAATATAGGCTCAACAATTTTGTTTCTGAAAATTCCACACCAAAAGCTAACAGTTTTTCTTCCTGATTTTATTTATTTGTTTTACCAATCTTTTTCTGTTGTGCTTGTTTTCCCACGACCTTCGATTTTTCTTATTAAAAACTCCTGCCATGCCGTAGAAAAGGATAATTCATCAGTCCATAATATTTTAGTAAAAAAATCGGGATCTTCATCCAACTTCTCAATCATCTGGCGGCAAAAGTCCAGCCTTTTCCTTTTATGAGCCTCTGTTAAAACTTGTACGGGTAAAATTTTATATGGTCTGTAGCTGTTATTTTTCTACGTATGTTGGATTTTGGAATAACTTCTACCTAATTGATCGACTGCATTATTTATACTACATTCAGAATTTTCTGAGAAATAATACAATGTTTCAAAAAAGTCTATTCGCGAATAAATAGGGATGGGCTTACCTTCGAAATGAAGCAGTATATCTAGGTGTTCTTCCTGGTTTGCTTGAACTACACGCTTTTTTGTACTAAAACTGGAGGTATTATTCACATTTCGGTAAATATTTTTGAACGTATTATCTGATGGTGTTGGACGATTTGTATACAACACCCTATATGCTCTTTTTGCTGCACGTTTATTTTTGTTATTTTGTATAATTATAACAAGTAAATATTTGGACTTTTTCTTCCGCACTGTAAACCATTTTGATTATTTCATTAAAGAAATGTCACTTATCAAACATAATAGTTGACGTTTTCATAGCTCACTTTAATAATGTTAACTTTTCCATATTTACAGTAACTAGTTTAACTAAGATATTCGACGTTTAATAACTAAAAAACGGTATATGATAGGGATAATATATGGTATATTTTTAAAATCTGGAACAAAGGATCATTTCAAAAATTTAATAATATACAGGGTGTCCCATTTAAAAAATATATTATTTTTTTTGTATCCCCTGAAATCTGCATGCTACTGTACTTTTGATAGCACATTAACAAAATTCAGTCATAATCACACAACTTTTATTTAAAACTTTCTTTTCTATAGACAATAATAACGATGATAAGAGGTGGGTAATTTATAATGAATAACCCTGTATATTTATTAGGTAAACATTTTTAAAAATAATATAAAAAGTTATTCAATATAACCCTGTGTTTTACCAGCCATATATTTTCACAGAGTATCTACATACTTATCCAAAATATACTAGTCAATAATTGGTGTCCCCAATGATACTTTCTTGGACCCGTGCTATGGAAAATAATCATTAATGTGATCACTGAGTGATGACTGATGGTAACCTAGATGTATGTTGTTAGCATTAAGTATGATATTCAAGGAAAAAGTGATAAATATAACACTAAAACAATAGTTTTGACAATTACTAAATATCCTCTGGATATTCCATACCATATCAAGTATTGAAAATTAGTTTTGAACGCAAAAGTTCTGTTTTGTGATAAATAAATGAATTTCACCGAAAACTATTTTCAACCTTGTTTATTAAAATACGGTATTTTATATCACTGATATAAAATATATATTCACATAAGAGTTCACACACAGTTCAAAATTGAATAGTGTTTTCATTTACCACTAAAAAATATCGTTACTGTTTAGTGTAAAATCAAACACCATACGTTTACCATTCATAAAATACATGCCGTTTTCACATTTTTACAGAATTTTATAAAAAATTATAAAATTAAAAATAAAAATAAAATTTAGCTACCAATTTAAATATCAGTTATTGATTTGGAATCAATTTTTACTTTCTTATACCTAATATAAGGAAATATAGTAATCGTGATTTTTTTCGACCTCGAGATTTTGATTGATATATACGTTTTGAACCCTCCTGAATCCATTATGACTATTTTCCGAATGATGTCTGTCGGTGCGTGTGTGTGGATATGTGTTTGTGAGTGGATGTGTGTATATGTGTATCCGCGATAACTCAAAAAATACTAATGGGAGACATCCCAAATTTGACAGATAAGATTTTCCACAACATTTTAGGTAACACATTAAATTTGGTGAATGCGGTACCACCAAAAGAGACATAATGAATGAAAGAAGAAAAACGGTACAATTTTGGGAAACAAAATTAAAAATTTTTATTGCATTTCTGGACGATTCTCGACGAATTATAATGAAAAAACTTAACTTTATGGAAAAAAAATCTATCGTCATGTCTGTAGTATTGCGATAGCAACCACCGTTTTTGATATAAAGCTTTTAAATTTGGTACACATGTTCTAAAGGCCAAAGACAATGATTAATTCGATGATGGGCAAAATTGGCCAGCTGAAAGGAGGTCCACGGGACCCAAACTTTTTTGTATTTGCCTTTACAAAAAAAAAAATTCTTGATGAAAGATTATAAATCATGTCTACAATATCAAGCCAATAAAATATATTTTCCAAGTACTTAAATAAAGCTGATGTAAACTGAAATATTTATATATTTGGTCGCATAAAATGGGGTTACGATAAATTTAACAGTTTGACATTTGAAAGGATAATTTAGTTACAAAAATGTCAATATCAATAAGAAGAAATTTCAAGGTACGCTATTAAAATTTAATTGAGGTAAGTGAAGAATTAAAGAAAGAAAAGAAAAGAAAGTTATGTGCTGGCCACATCAGAATTTTTTTTTTTAACTATTTTAGACTGATCCAAACTCTATCGGAATTATGAATTTACATAAAAAAATTCGGCAGGCCCATAATAGTAAAAAATAAATTAATATTTTTTTAAATTATGCTTAATAGTCATAAATTTTTTTATTGAATAAGATGGAGATCGATACCGGAATTGATATTAATGTTATTACCTATATTATAAATTGGAATGTCAGTTGAAATTCAATTAGATAGGTATACCAAAAACTCAATTTAATTAAATAAATGTTAACACTTTGTTCTCTGCCATTGAAACGTTGTGGTTTAAAACAATTTACAACTTGAGTTAATGAAAGGTTATTCCAGCCCAACACAAATTTAAAAGTCTAATTTCATGAATATGACTTAATTATGCATTACAAAGATCACGAAGAATACAACAATAAATTTCAAGCAAGCCTATAAGAAAAATCGTCATTCTTATTAATTAGACATGCAATGCTTATTTATTTATTTTCATCACTTAATTTGTTATCATGAAAAAAATTAAATAATTGTATTTTATATATACATTTAGTAAGCAATTATTTTTAGCTATTAGGAAGACAGAATTATTTAATGCCTGTACTGTATCGATAATCCTTCAATTAATGAGTACTAAGACATGAATAGATTAATTAATTAATTAGTTTTAGAATTAGAATTTAAAAAAATATGATGAACTTATTTAATGATGAGGGCAAACAGAGTTCATTTTGGGATTGATTGAGTAACCAATGATGATAATATGACAGGTGACGGAAAAAATCTGTGGGCTGTAGACCCTGGACCTTCTGATTATAGGTATAGAGAAGCTGCTCATACGGAACCTTCCAAACGGTCCTATTGGAAAAGTGTGCGATATTAGCAATTTTTGTTGTACTGCTGCAATAATTATTAGTAATGAAGTTCAGGATTCTTACTGCAACCTGTGGTGTTCTTAGGATCCTTTTCCTTCCTCTTTCGTTGGTCCTTGGTTTCAAAGTTTCAATTCCTCGGAAACGGCAATGGATCGAGGCTAATATTCTACTATCTGGCGATTAGCAATACGGATAATGTTTGTCGTAGAGCCGTTTCACTTCGTATCAATTCCTGTTAGAAAATATACATATCCGCCAATTTTTCAAACGTATATACAAGCATTTTCGAATGATATTATGTTGACTTGAAACCTTTAATATTTTTATTAATTACTACTATTAATTCCAAAAGAAAACAGTCACTGCATGAATCTTAATTCGACGGAAACAAATCTTCATCATATTTATCGGCTCAGTGACTTAGTGCTTATACTTTAGACTTGAAACCAAGGGGTCTCGGATTCGAATCCTGGCCAGGGCATGGATTTATAGTGAGTGGCGTTTTTAAGATAGCATAGAGCGTTGTTGTGTTGCAGAACACGGCTAATCACTGTCTAACTCTCCTGAGTTCGAGTCTCAGTTGCGGCATTTAGCAAATTTTGGAGGGAATGGTAGTTGTGTGTGTCTGTTTTGGTTGAACCGTGGAGAGCAATGTGCTAGAGGCCAAGATGTTAATATAAATAAGATCATAAAGAAAAAAACAAAAAATTATCAAACAATAGAAACTGGGCTTAAGGAACAACAATAAATCTTAAATTTTTTTATTGTAATACAAAGCACTGATAACGGTCTTGTTTGACCATCAAGTAGATAGAGTCGCTTTTCTCAAATGTGTCGAAAATAACTTCCTATCGATTTTGAAGACGAGTACCTTTTCTATGTATTTTGACTAGCTTCATCATTAGATCGCACACTAACGAAATATCTGACATAAGGAAATCTTTAAAAAAAAAAATGTAGTATTTCTCAAATCCTCAGCACTGAGTGGCCAAACATAAACAAAGTATTACTTTTTTCTTTCTTTTTTTTGAAATATGTTTGTAACTAATTTCGAGTTTTCTTCATGTATTTCAAAGAAAATGTAGTCAACAAACAAAAGTCACATCTCAATAATGGCTCTTAATACCGTGTGTCTCAAATATGAAAGATTTTGAGACTTATCTATGTTCATAGAAACTTATTTTAATAAATGAATCAGCTGGCGAATTTTCTGCATTAGGTTTGTATACACTCAGTATATTGTGTAGGTGCAATAAAATTACTAATATAATTCGGTAGCGTTTGAAAATAATAAGTTTTATTTTAATTATTATGTATGTACAAGACAAATTAAGATTACAAATGTCAGAGAATTTGACGTAAAATGCAAATTAAGCCAAATTATTTTCAGTTTTAACAAAGTGATTGATGTATAGTATAGTACGTATTGCTGTGGTAATTTATATAAAGAATAAATGTTGTTGTTATTACTGTTCAAATAAATAAATTCTGCTTCAATTTATGTCATTTCTTGTTTAAGAAAGAAACAGTGCGTTAATGGATTCATAACAACACTAGTACTGTAATAAAGATCTTAAGGAATCAGATTAATTTGTTTAAAAGCCTAGAACAACACCAATGATATGAATTATTATTTAATTGATTAAGTAGATATTTTGGGTAGCAAAGATATGGAAAAAAAAATAATTAGATACACTGAAATATCATGCGAGTATAAATAAATAGTAATAAAAAAAGTGAAATGACCTTATTATCGTACTTTTGTAATCACTTTCAGTGCAATATATTTTTTTTACTCTCAATATAGAATTTAATTTGTAACTACAAATTCTACTTACTTTATTACAAAGAAATATATAATTTAGTTAATTATCTACACATAAGTTTGTGGTAGAGTAACCAAGCGGAGGAAGTCGAAACACTTGAGATGTCTAAAAAGTGTTGAAACAAAAGTGGCCATAGCGACACATTGGCATTTGCTGAGCAATAAATAAGGCTTTCAACTCTTATCTAATTTGAAATTAAAAAAAATAAAACGTTCAGAATTTATCTTACAATATTGTGTAAGAAGTTATTGATATTTATGTCAAAAAGTCAAACTTATTATAATAATGTATTACAATATTTAAAAAAATTAAGCTTCTTCATAGAACACCACAGAAAAGAACTGGCGAAGTATGTCCACGGATGGACAACTATATTTGTAAACTTTTTTATTTTTGATTTTTTGACAAAAAGTTATTCCACAGAGAAACTTCTGCTTACTCTGGAAACTCGTCAGCCTGTTCAGAATTACGATTTAATATACAGTGTGTTCCAAAATGAAGAAAATATAACATTTTACTAAGATTAAAGTACCTATATTTTAATAAGTAGAGAAAAAATGTTTGAGAAAAAGTTATATGTAATGCCAAGTGCAGCCCTGATACGAAATTTTATCCATATATTAATATTTTTTACAATTTTTTTTTTAAATAATTGTTGTTAAATTAGGTTGGCTGTGAGTAATTAAAATCACATCGACTAATATTTCACTATTTGATGTACTGCATCTTCAGAATAATTAATTCATTTCACTTTTTGACATTATTTATAAAAATCGTAAAAAAAAGAAGTTATTGATTGGATGGATGGAACTTCGTATTAGGACTGCACTTGGCATTACATACAACTTTTTTATATAAGATTTTTCTCTGTTATTAAAACATTAAAATAAAGGAACCTACTTTACTTTTGGTAAAGCTTCATATTTTCCTCATTTTGTCATTTTTGTCAAAAAATTAAAAATAAAAAAGTTTACAATTAAAGATCATCCATGGACACACTGTATGTGTATACATATACATGGTATTTGATTTATCGTTCTAACGCCCATAACTTTGCAGAAAAGGCTGTACTGCTTCCTACAAGCTATATTAAGGCAACACTGACGAAGTTTTTCACAAAACACCAAAACACCATATAATGCACTCGACTAAAACAATTTTAATCATCTCTAGAATCTAGATGATGCCAACTTGGTTGGCGAAATGCGCGTCGAGTGTAGTATATGGTGTTTTGATGTTTCGCGGAAAACTACGTCAGTTTTATCTTCAGATCAAAGGTTTCAACCCACTTCAGGGCTATATTAAGACACTTTCAAAAACGAAATGGCGTCACACTCATCTTTTGCTCGTGCTCTCAAACAGAGATGTTTCAGAGTAGACCATTAGAAATTATTGGTGTAAAAAGGGTTAATGATTAGTGGCTAGATATACCGTCAGGCAAAGAAATCATACCATATGGGTAGCTTTTTTATTACTGGTATAATTGCTAAAAATAAGCTACCTACAATATTAATACTTTTAGTCCATGAAAGAGATACAATTTTGCTATATTAAGTTGACAATAATTAGGTAGTGATTGAAATTATTTGGTAATTATTCAGAATTAAAAACTGAGGGTCTTTAAATAACTGATAAATCTGATCCTTGATAATTTATTGTAAAAGCTAGAGTTTCGCCATAAAAATTTTATAACTAAACAAAAGTACCATTATAAGGATTTTTTTTGCAAATATTACGATTTTTCTCAAATTGTTTATAACAATTGTTTATTTAAAAGAAGTTGAAAATTCTAATGGAAAAAAATTCGAAAAAATTATATTATACTCTTTGTTACCAAATCTTCAAACAAGTTGACAGAGTTTTTGATAAACTAACATTGTGAAACATTTTTCATGCAAGAGATTGATAAAAATAGAACTTTTCTTCAGTTATGAATTTTTTACGGCAAAACTCTATAGTTTTCATATTAAAATATCAAGGGATCAGATTTATCAGTTAATAAAAGACGTTTATTTTGCACATAAATTTCTCTTCACCTCCATAAAAAACATAGAATAAATGATATGCTAAATCATTAAATGAATTCTGCCAATATCGTGGAAATTAAAAACCATTTTTGGCTAAAACAGAAAATGTATTTTGTGATAGCCCATCAGAATCGAAGCGTTTTCGAACCCATTCATAGAATTTTTTTTTCTAATTTAGATCGTAGGAATATGTTGAGCTGTGCATTTTTGAAACCCTGTAGAATAGGATATGAATCAGAAATACGCAGGTAACCACAACTAATTTTATTAGTAGGACCTAACCTGCTGTCACCATAGTCATGGTAAAGCATTGATCAAATTCAATACATTCCCTTCTGTATTTTCAACATAATATGGTAGACATTTCTGAGGATGATATTTAAATATAATTCCTACAAGCATAATTAAAATAAGTAAAATAACATATAATAGTATTCCTTTTTGTTTATGAAAATTAAAATTCAAAAATACTGAAGCTGTTAAAGCATTTAATTTAAATTAATTAGGATAAATATTTTTTTTTTCATAAATATTAATGATTTAATTAACATATCTTTCATTTTTCACACTGTGGGAAGTAGTGTAGATAAAAAAATATTAACCATAGATTTATTGCGTGTATATGAGTGTATAATTCGTAAATCACTTAGCATGAAATATTAACAAATAGTTTAATTTTAGAGCAATCAACACAGGTTCTTAATTCTTCTGTTCATATATTTCAATTTGCATACGCTCTAAAAACAATCCAAGCGTTAACTTCGTTCATCCATCTTGGATTTTACCGGAAGTTTAGATATCATCAGTACTTGCGAACACAATTTCAAGGAACCTAAGCTAACTGTAAATGACAAAAGGCAATAATTCTAATTATATTGCGGCAAAGGGGAGATATCTTTGAACAAAATTGAATGTTAAATTTTGCGTAGTAAACAATGCCACACACTATGTTGAAGTTTTCATTTATTTGTACCACAGACATTTGTACACAGATTACTTCGTTTTTTGAGTTCAAGTTTTTAGAAGTGTAATAACCAATAACACCTTTTTTTTTCGAGTGTTTTATAAAACTTTTTACTTTTTTCCAATTACACTGGTCAACAGTTAAAATGTTTCGGTGACAAAATGAGCCAATTTTAGTTTATATTACCATGTTTAATACCGATAGCCATTAAAATCGTTTATTTGCTCTAGTTTTGGAAATACATAGGGGTCTAATGTTTAGCGCTCTTGTATATTCATTTTGTGAATTTTGTACTTAGATAATTATTATTTGTGTCCCCACACTGTGTAAGTGTGTGACAATTATTGATTGCGAATCATCGTTTTAACAACCCGCTACAGGTGGCCTGGCGGAGGGTGAACCCAGGAGTTCACCCTCATCCAGTCCACCCTCAGTGTGCTTTAGGTTACTGTCAGTACCTACTGCGTTTTTGTTGAATATGGTGAGTTTGCAGTAATTGGCCATGACGCGTAACTGTGTTAATAGTGTAGACAATTCCTGTTATATTTGTGGAGGAGTGATTTTTCGTCTCAAAAATGTTGAAAGCAAGACAAAAAAAGGTTACATCATAAAGGCCGCTCAACGAGTTTTGCTGTTCCTATGGTATGAAGAGAATCTTCAGATCATATGACAGATTGTTATTTTTGTATGAATCCACCTCTCCAAAAAGGAATATCCAAGAAACAAAAAGGTGGGTCATAAATTACTACAACATACCATATTGATATTCAACCAGTACTGTACACAGAATACTTTCCGATTACCGATCCATCTTCTGAATATATTGTAGAATTTGGTGAACAATTAGCTGGTGTCCAAGATGATCCATCTGAACCTTCAACTTCAGCTGATTCCGATTTTGTGGCGGATCATCTGTATAAACAACCACACGAAATTACACAAAACGATCTCAACGACCTTGTCAGATTAGATCTCTTCAAGAATAAAGCAGAACTGTTGGGTTCTAGATTACAAGAATGGAACATTCTAGAAGAAGATGTAAGTGTGTGTATATCGACATCGACAAAAAAAACCTTATTCAGTTTTTTTAAATGGAACGGGATCTTGTAGTTTGTAGTGCCATAACTCGTTTAATTAAATCACTTTGAGGATAATCCTGAAGATTGGGGACTCTTCATAGGCTGTTCTAAATATCTTCAGGTTTTTTTTTTGTGATATTGTGAATTGTTACAATAGATCGAATAGACAGTCGACAGAATATATAAAGATTAATTGTGGATATAATATCAGGTGTTGAAAAATGGGGATTGTGTTTCTCATTTTCTAAAGCAATTCACACCGGAGGACTGGGGTGTGTACCCTCATATCAATTTGGTACATGTGCCCCTTGTAAACTCAACACACTCCTGGTCTGGCTAAGTTAGTAATCTTTACTGACGTAAAAATGGTACCTCTTTTCAATATTTTCAATAAGCAAGCTATTATAATCAATCGTCGCACCTTTTTTATAAACATGATTTGCATCATAAAAAGGATATGAAATTAGAATACAGAGGAGAAATAATTAGAGATCGAGAAGTATATGTGACGTCAATTTCAGGGTTGACGCTAGGTGTCACCGCGTAAATATGTTCATGTATATATGTCACAATATCTTACCTTGTGGTTATTTTGGTGAGTTCGGTAACATCCCAAGTTAATAAGAAGAGGGCTGAAAGTATTGGTAAATGTAACACTAACACACACATGTATTTTTAACTAACGATCATAATAATAAAAATATATTACTAATATTAGTACACCTACTAAAACGTTTGCTACTTTTCAGCCGCAAACATTGCTGGTTTCAACCACGCTTATCCAGACGTATTTGTCATTCAATACTGCCCACTAATCCACTTTTGCAAAAATTGTTTAAATATTCGATTCTCTAGTTTCGTCCACGTATATTGCACCCAACCATAATTCGCACTAATTCTAACTTAAAACTTACTTGCATGTCACTAGCAGTAATTCTACACCACTTACACACTGTTTATGACTGTCTGAGGAAATGTTTCTTAATTTTTGCTTTGATATTGCACGAAATCACTTTTTTTACAGCTTGTGGAATATAATTAATTCTGTGCCGTTAAATTGCAACTCCAGAAACCACTAAATTCACAAATTGACTTTAGGAATTGAACAAGCTATTTAAAAAAGTTTAACCTCCGTTGTCCTTAATTTCGCAGTGTTTTGGTATCTACGTGTTATTCACATAGACGTTTTAAAAATCTAATGTATTTAGAGTATTCATTTTCAACATGGGGCAGTAGCTATGAACGTGATAGTTAGCCAAGCCACGTGATCCGCCTGGATCCATCTATGAACTGCTATTGAACACAATAACGAGTATTTTCCCATCGGTCAGTAAGTAATTATTTTTGAAAGCTGCAAGCCATGCAATTACCTGATAAAAACGTTTAATTTTTTCCCCCATTTTTATAAAGGAAAGAGATTTATTGCATAGTACATAAAAATATGTTATCATTTCATATTGTTTGGGAATGTTTCATTAGGTGTTTATAATATAATATTATATCTACTTAAAATTCGTCTTTGAAATTTTTCGCTGCCTCACGATGTCCTGGAAATAAGTAAGTGCGATTCGACTCTTCGACAATAACTCAAGTTTCATCACACGAAACGCAGATGAACAACTTCTCTGTCAATGATGATACGAATATTGTAATCATAGGAAAATCTTCCATATGCAGCCTACCATAAAACTGTTTCAGGGGATACAGAAGGACTTTTAAATTGTTGGCGCAGCTAGAGATGGCAACGATATATGGATGTTTTAAAAACATCGATACATTGATCGTAAACATCGATGTTTTGTCATCGATATATCAATATCGAAAACTGGCTCATGTTGACTGATGTTTGCATCCGCTTGATTTACCATTGAACTTTGTAGACTGCCATTATTACTTATATATATATTAGAATCTATCCACTGATGTCGGAACTTAATTAGGCATGAACAACTGACAAATTATTCGTGTAAAGATCTTAAAAGTATATGTTCTCTAAAATATAAATATGAATAGGTAAATATAAATATAAATTGGATTATT
Source organism: Rhamnusium bicolor (assembly GCA_029963845.1). Classification (NCBI taxonomy): domain Eukaryota; kingdom Metazoa; phylum Arthropoda; class Insecta; order Coleoptera; family Cerambycidae; genus Rhamnusium; species Rhamnusium bicolor. Next base: position 475,047 of record JANEYF010004174.1, read on the forward strand.
TTGTTATTATTGCCACCTTCTTCTTAAGGAATATATTTTATTTTGTTTTTTTTTTGTATTATTATTTTTCAATGGCGTGTCGTGACTTTTACGAACGGGGAAGCTCTTACACAATAAACACCTACCTTATTTAAAATTTAGAAATAGTGAGAACTAATTCACATAATTTAAGAATTTCAAGGCAAGCTTGATTTAGTCCACAATCATTAAAGGATTTCCATAAATCACAAACACTATTTTTATTTATACCTTCCGATGTGTTGTATATCGCTGAAAATTCGGATCGCAATGCGGGAAAATCAAAATATTGTGAATAATTTTATTTTCAAAGAATTAAAATTTGTTCTTTAAAAATTTTAGGTTGTTAAACTCTTTGAATCTGATATTCGTGTGTGTAGAAATATTGTCAATTATTTCTGAAAATAATCTCCGATAACAAATTTTTTGATCTCCTACGATATCAGTATGTAGTATTCTTTTTACTGGTGGTTGAGTTTACATCTTCAAATGCTCAAGTTTTTTCCATAGGCGATCGAAATGTTCCCTTTAGATAAAACAATTGATTTGAATTTCTGGATCTTTTTTATGCAGAAACTTATATCACTCGATTTATTTTGTAAAACTGCAAATACTTATCGCAAAACGGAAATATTTCAGAGAAAACGAGAGGTAAAAGATTTAAGTTAGTGTCTGTTTTTAACATGTCTAAATAACTTCTAAAACATACTACTGTCTTGTGATCCCATTCCTCCTGGGGATCTAATATTTTTCAAAAAAATCAATAAATGGTTGGCGATAATCAAACACAGTTTGCACCAATCTACCATTATAATTCCATCGAGTTTGAGTTACTTTGAGTATTTTATTATAAACCTCGGAATCTAAAGCACTCGTCCGTTTTGACGATATTGAAAAAAATGATAAAGTAGAAAAAAACACCTTGCATTTCTTGATACTGCTAACAAATTGTTAAAACACTAAATTGAATCAATGCGCCGTAAAAACTGCATTTGGGTAACTTTGTCTTACATTAGCCTGTAGTAAACCAAACGCTTTAAATATTCTAAGGCAACTGTTTTGTCAGTCTTTGTTGACACGTTGTTATAAAGAAAAAAAATCTGGAATTAATTGACCATCCTCTGTCCAAGATTTGAAATATTATTGTATATGGTTTTTCGCCTGCTTCCCTATGTTTTATTCCTAGCCTGTCTAGGTACCTCCCACTCTCATTACAAGTCGGCGTGTGCCAATTTGGTCGCAATCCGCATGTTTTATCAGTCTGCTTATAAAAGTCACAGAGTGTGGGCGTACGTGGACCAGGCCCTTATATTTAGAATGTAATCATTGTGTTTGGCATTTTATTGTTGTTATGTACAAGTATGCAGAAAGTAGTGTACTGCATTGTGTAGTAAAGTACAAAGTACCTATTTGAAGTTAATAAAGTTGTTTCTGTGAAAAGGCGACGCAGTTGTTGGTTATTTTGAGTTGTGGAGTAATCCTACCTGTTTGAAAACACAAAACCAGCGATTCATTAATGTCTTAAAAATAGTGTATTTAGCACAAAGATTTGGTCCTTCTATGCCGATGTAGGAATATTTCAACATTTTCAACAGGCGAAAATCGCACAGCATTCGATTTTCGAGCACAGACAGGCAGGCAGCAGAAGTTAACCAGCAAGCAGAGGTTCCGGAGACAACGTGTTTTCCTCGCATCACACAAAGCCCATATTGCCGGCACGGCAGCATATTCAAGGTCAGATCACAGGTATAAAAGGAGCGCGCCAAGGCGGTGAGTCACCAATTACATCATTTATTATCTTTATCATAAAGTTTTTTGTTAGGTACAAGTTGTTTTGAGTTCATACATTGAGGTTTTTTGCGTGTGCACTTTCATTAAAAATCATACTTTTATACTCCGTATCATTAGAATATTTTTTCAGAATATTATTTTTACAATAATATAAAATATTAAAAATGTCAGAAGAACAACTTAGTAAATTAATTGCACAACGCGGTGTTATGAAAGGCCAGTTAAGTCGGTTTGAAACTTTTTTTAAATAGTTCAACAGATGACAGAGTACAATTAAATGAACGTTTAAGCAGATGTGAAGCATTATTTAATTCCTTTGATGTCGTGCAAACAGAAATCGAAATTTTGGATAGTTCAGAGGCTCACCAAGCAGAGCGTGTAGTTTTTGAAAATAAATATTATAAATTAATGTCGAAGGCAAAAAGGTCGTTGAATCCAAACATTGAGCAACTAATTTCGAGCACTAGCGTTGCTGATAACAATACTTCTCTCAGCGCAAATTTAAGTACAGGTAATATACAGTATGAGGAGTCGTTGCCAAATATTAAATTGCCCACAATAGAGCTCCCTACTTTCACAGGTGAAAATTATGCTGAGTGGTCAGCTTTTTATGAATCTTTCCAGGTTTTAGTTCATAATCACCCCAAGTTAAGTAAAATACAAAAGTTTTATTATCTTAATTCATCCCTCAAGGGCATTGCCAAAAATGTTATACAATCGCTAGAAGTAGTAGCAAATAATTATGAGGCAGCGTTGCAACTCCTAATAGAAAGATTTCAAAACAGAAGGTTAATAATTCATAATCATATAAAAAATATTTTTGAGTTTTCACCCATAACTAAGGATTCACCCAGTGCATTGCGCAACTTGATTGACAGTGTTCAAAGGGATTTGAGAGCTTTAGAATCAATGAAAGAACCGGTGAAACAATGGTCAACACTTTTAATTTTTCTCATATGCACTAAATTAGATAGCACCAGTAGGAAAGAATGGGAATTTTTCAGCATAAAGGAAGATATTGTAGATTTCGACAATTTAATGAAATTCCTAAAACAAAGGTGTCAGATTCTAGAAACAATGGAGTCAAATAAATCAATTTCAAATATAAATAAAAATTATAATGAGCGCAAATATGAAAAAAATGACAAGTCAAAATTCAATAAATCACAATCGCACTCATTTGTTGCAACAACTAATCTATGTCCAATATGTAACGATAATCACCCAATTTTTGCTTGTCAAAATTTCAGAAAATTACCAGATTTTACAAGATTAAGTGAGGTCATGCGTTTAAAATTATGTTTAAACTGCTTAAAGTCTAATCACATAAGTAAAGAATGTTCGTGGCAAAGTAAGTGTAAGAAATGTGACAAACCACACAACACATTGGTTCACGTGGACTCTTCAGCGCAAATTCCGACACATATGCGTTCCAACAATCAGCCACAGTCATTTAATAATTCTAGTGCACAAGGAACAAGCATGCAACGTTTCAGTCAGAATTCAAGCGCACATCACACAGCAACAAATTTAGTAATAGATCAAACACAAGATGACATACATGTCAATTCAATTTCACAAGCTTCAGGCGAAAATTCATCCGTCTCAACACATTCATCTAATAGCTCCATACACAATCAGGTTTTGCTCTCAACAGCTAGGGTTTTAATTTTAGATAAAAATGGTAAGTCGCACGAGGTCCGGGCTCTTTTGGATTCAGGTTCCATGTCAAATTTTATTACAAAGGAATTATGCAATCGTCTAAATTTGGCAACAACTAGCACAAACATGTCAGTCATTGGTATCAACACCTCGGTCATAGGTTCAACCCATATGACACATGCAATTATAAAATCAAAATTAAATTCTTTTCAAACAAACTTACAATTTTATGTCCTTGAAAGGATTACAAATCAATTACCCCTCTCTTATATAAACCGCGATAATTTCGTAATTCCTGATAACATTTTGTTGGCAGATCATAGTTTTAACATGCCAGGGCAGATTGATTTGTTATTAGGCGCCAACATATTTTATGAATTATTATGTCAAGGGCAAATTAGAACATTCAAGGGTCAACCGATCCTTCAGGAGACAAAATTGGGTTGGGTTCTTGCAGGCAATATAAACATGCACAAAATTCCGTCGGCTAACATACATGCAACCACATGTTGTAATCTATCGTCGTTTGAAATTCAAAAACAAATTCGGGATCAATTGGAGGACTTTTGGAAAATAGAAGAGATTCCAGCAAAGGAAAAGTATACACAAGAAGAGAGAGATTGCGAAGAATCATTTCAAAAAACAACTAAACGTGAAGTAGATGGACGTTTCATCGTGACGTTACCTGTCAAGGAAGGAATAGACGAATTGGGAGACAATCAAGACATAGCATTGAAACGTTTTTACAATTTGGAAAAGAAATTATACAGAAATAACAGCTTAAGAGAACAATATGTACAGTTTATGAAGGAATATGAAGAATTAGGCCACATGACAAAAATTACAGATAATGGAGTACTAAACAATAGAAAGTCTATCTTCTACTTACCTCACCATCCTGTTTTCAAGGAAACAAGTACCACAACCAAATTAAGAGTTGTTTTTGATGCCAGCTGTAAAACAAACAATGGAATAAGTCTAAATGATAAATTAAAAACAGGACCTATCATACAGGAGGATCTCTACTCCATTTTGATAAGATTCAGGAAATACAACTACGTTTTAGGAGCTGACGTCGAGAAGATGTATAGGCAAGTTTGGATAGAGCCGACTCAGAGAGATTTACAACGAATCATATGGAGAACATCACCCGAACATGAAATTAGTCATTATCGTCTCAATACGGTAACATATGGAACCACTTCGGCCAGTTTTCTTGCAGTAAGAAGTTTACATGAGGCAACAAATGAATTTCAGCACAAATATCCAGCTTCCTGTCAGGCCATCCTTACAGACTTTTATGTTGATGATTTTTTATCAGGGGCAGATGACAGAGAAAATGCCCGAAAATTGAAGAAGGAAGTTTCAGAAATTTTATATCGTTCAGGCTTTGTCCTAAGAAAATGGATATCAAATGACGTAGCGATTCTGGAAGATACAGAGGTCAATAAATATGATGTACGGCATTACATAAAGGAAGATCATAAAACGAAAACTTTGGGAGTAACATGGAACGTAGAAAATGACACACTTCAATACACGGTCAAAATAAAAACAGACATTGAGCCAACTAAGCGAAACATACTTTCGATCATCGGTCAAATATTTGACCCCTTGGGGCTTATTGGGCCAGTTACAATATTGGCTAAAATCATACTACAAAAATTATGGACAGAACGCTTAGATTGGGATCAAACAATTTCTCCAAATTTACAGGCACTTTGGGCACAATTTTTGTCCCAACTTCCTAAACTAGAAGAGGTTCGCATTCCAAGGCATGTTTTTTCTCGTCATTCACATAACATACAATTACATGGATATTGCGATGCCTCAGAGCAAGCATATGGGACCTGCATATACGCGCGTTCAGTAGATTCAAAAGGTAATATTGTCACGAGGCTGTTGTGCGCAAAATCAAGAGTAGCGCCATTAAAAATTATATCTCTACCAAGATTAGAGCTCTGTGGAGCACTTCTTTTAGCGAGGTTAATGAGCCAAACAATTGAGGCATTACACATGGACATAGATGATGTCTGTTATTGGACAGACTCAGTTATAGTTCTTTCATGGTTAGTTACCGAGTCAGCATTATTAAAGACATTCGTGGGAAACCGTGTCTCTGAAATCCAACAACTTACAAACATACGCAATTGGAGACATGTTACAAGCCAAAACAATCCAGCTGACATAATTTCGCGAGGATATGGTCCGAAAAAACTTATGGAATCACCATTGTGGTGGCAAGGACCTTGTTGGTTGCAGCAAACACAACATTATTGGCCATCCACGAAATTTGACTCAATTGAAATTCCAGAAAAACGTACTCCTAAGACCCAGGTATTCACAGTTACTACGGATCAAGGATTATTCATCCGATTTTCAACGTTACTTAGACTTCAAAGAACAGTGGCGTACTGTTTTAGATTCATCAAAAATACGACTTCTCATCGTGAAAATAAAATTTCAGGCAGTCTGTCCGTAGATGAATTGCAACATTCTTTGGAAACGCTAATAAAATTGGCACAAGCTCAGGTTTTTACACAAGAAATTAATTTTTTACAGAAAAATAAGCCAATTCCAAAATCCAGTAAATTAGTTTCATTAAACCCTTTTCTTGACGACAAAGGTATTTTGCGTTTAGGTGGAAGGTTATCTAATTCGGATAGTTCTTATGATAAAAAATTTCCCATATTACTTTCAGGAAAACATCCGTTAACCGAGTTAATCATTAAAAATGAACATCTTAAAAATATGCACATGGGTACGCAGGCGCTTTTAGCAAATCTTAGAACACGATATTGGCCCTTGGCAGGTCGTAATGCTGTCAAGAAGGTGTTGCGTAAATGCATGGTGTGTTTCAGAAACAATCCTTCTAATATTAGCACTCTTATGGGAAATTTGCCCAAACAACGTGTTTCGATTTCTCGACCATTTTGTAATTCAGGAATTGATTACGCCGGCCCATTCTATACAAAGACTGCTAAGCTGCGTAATTCAAAAATTATAAAATCATATCTTTGTATTTTTGTTTGCATGGCAACGCGTGCTGTACACTTGGAAGTAGTGTCGGATTTGTCGACAGATTCATTTTTGAACGCCTTAAAAAGATTTTTCTCTAGAAGAGGCAAGAGTCGTCATTTATTTTCAGATAACGGCAGTAACTTTATTGGTGCGAATCGTGAGCTCCAAGAACTCACAAATCTGCTTAAACAAAATACAGGTCTAATTTCAGATAATTTATCCCGCGATGGCGTAACATGGCATTTCATTCCACCGCGTTCTCCCCACCACGGAGGGCTGTGGGAAGCCTGTGTGAAAACAGCTAAGTATCACCTAAAAAGGGTAATAGGTAATGTCTTTCTTACGTATGAAGAATTTAGCACTATCGTTGCACAGGTGGAAGCCTGTATGAACTCTAGACCACTGTGTCCATTGTCCGATGATCCTTCAGATCTTAATATTTTAACGCCTGGTCATTTTTTAATTGGTGGCCCCCTACTTGCGTTGCCTGAACCTGACATTCGTGACCTCAGCATCAATAAATTGAGTCGATATCAACACCTCTCCCAGATGGTGCAACATTTTTGGTCCAGGTGGTCCCGGGAGTATCTCCCCACTTTAAATCCTAGGTCCAAATGGTGGCATGAGTCCTCTGCATTGAAAATAGGCAGCATGGTGCTACTTAAGGATGAAAACTTACCCCCCTTACGATGGTCTCTGGGTAGAATCGTTGCCCTGCATCCAGGGAGTGATGATATTGTGCGCGTTGTGACAGTGCGTACCTCGAGTGGTGTGACAAAGCGAGCAATTAATAAAATTTGTATTTTACCAATTGACTCCGATTAAGACAATATTCTCATGTCATTTTATTGAATGATGTATTTTGCTTATGTTGTTAAACAATGTATCTTTGTTTTTATTGAAAGTAAGCACTTTCAAGGGGGCGGCATGTCCAAGATTTGAAATATTATTGTATATGGTTTTTCGCCTGCTTCCCTATGTTTTATTCCTAGCCTGTCTAGGTACCTCCCACTCTCATTACAAGTCGGCGTGTGCCAATTTGGTCGCAATCCGCATGTTTTATCAGTCTGCTTATAAAAGTCACAGAGTGTGGGCGTACGTGGACCAGGCCCTTATATTTAGAATGTAATCATTGTGTTTGGCATTTTATTGTTGTTATGTACAAGTATGCAGAAAGTAGTGTACTGCATTGTGTAGTAAAGTACAAAGTACCTATTTGAAGTTAATAAAGTTGTTTCTGTGAAAAGGCGACGCAGTTGTTGGTTATTTTGAGTTGTGGAGTAATCCTACCTGTTTGAAAACACAAAACCAGCGATTCATTAATGTCTTAAAAATAGTGTATTTAGCACATCCTCATGATACGAGATATAAATTAGATTCAGTTAAGGTTCCAAAAATTGACAAAACAACAGGCCAAAGAAGTCACAGTTACTTAGGTACTGTAATCTTCAACTCTTTACCTGCTAATATAAAAGCGACTAATTCGTTTAATTTGTTTAAAAAAAAGAATTAAACATTGGATAATCGAAAAGAAACGAATCGAAATACATCAAATTATAGATCGTAAAAACACGTATGCGTATAAAATATTTTAATTATATTACTAACGACTTACTACGACGTATCTGCTTTACTTACCTGGTATTACTTGCTTCTCACTGTGCAGCATATCAACTTCACTACTATAACAGTATGAGTACAATTCCTTGTAATTTTTAGTGCTGCATAATCAGTATTGTTCTGGCACAGTATTCTTAGTATTCTTGAATTATTCTTAAATTTTTATAGATACATACTCGTATTTTTTTTAAGTTTTCTTTTTATTGTTAATATTTAGCCAGTATTGTTTAACATTAGGAATACAATATTTAGTATTAGGGCCGTCTAGATATCCACGCGCGGATTTTCCATGTGGATTTTCAATTTTATTTATGTTATTTATGTACAGAGGTGCGGATGCACCTATATATGTAATTATTTGTGTATCATATTGTATTGCATTGCATAAATAAAATTATTATTATTATTATTATTATTATTATTATTAGTCCCCCTTATTCCCCTGTCATTACTGCCGCTCCGTCGTAATTTTGTGCGACTAATTTTGAAGTACAATTAAGTTCACCAACTATAAACTGCACAATGTTATAAAGATCATTTGCTGTTCTTGGCGGAAAGCCTAAAAATCCTAAAAAGCGTTCTTTTTACTTTCTTATACCTAATATAAGGAAGTATAGTAATCGTGATTTGTTTCGACCTCCAGATTTTGATTGATATATACATTTTGAACCCTCCTGAATCCACTCCACTATTTTCAGAATGATGTCTGTCAGTGCCGTGTGTGTGTATAATTGCAATAAACAAGGTTTCTTCTATTTCGCACAATATTTCCTTAATACAACTTCTCCTACGCACGAAAATGAATCATTTTGTATAAAATTGAAATGCTGTCGAATTTGCTAAACGGAATTGCAATGTTTCATAATGTTTTGAAAGAAAATTAATAAAAACCACATAATTCCCACTATTTGCAGAATTTTCCGATTCATTGTGACTCCGAAAACCAAGCTCATGTTTACCTAGCAAACACACCACATCTATAAATATATATTTTTTCGTACTTCTTAATTATTTTGTTCATGGCTTATTCTCAATTGATTATCCAAAGCATGTCTTTTTTGTTAATTTATGCAAAGTATTTAAATCGGAAAATCCATTTTTGTTTCCCAAATTCTTTTCATTTGAAAAAAGTAGACATGGCCAGCAAAATAAAAGCGATTTAGTATTGCAACCAGTGAGCTATTCACATTTTTGATAATTTTTCGTTTGGAAATCTGTTTGGTTAACTTTGTTAAAATAATTAGTTTTTTACCTTCAAAATTATAAGTTGAAAATCCCCTTATCACTAAACAGATTACATTCACATAATATAGTTTCCGTTGTTTCAGAACTATTTTGCGAAGTTGAGAGTCCCGGACGACCCGGTGTCTCCATTCGCTTAGCATGTAAGCTGTCTAGCCTACAGCTTACATTCGCACTATTTTTTAATTTGTGAATGCACTATATTTTAAGCAATAAATTATTTCAATATCCAAAGTCAATATAAACACCACCAAAATAACCACCATTTTAAAATAAATAAACTAAACATCTCGATTGTGACATCTAATACACGCCACGTTTACTCCAGTGCTGCAGCGAGTTCTCATTCGAATGTACTATTCATGTCAGTGAAAATGTACTGTATTGTACTATAATCATTGATTAATTCATCGTCTCCTTTTAGTTATATGAGTGGAAAGAGAACGTGTTATTATTGTAAGTTATTCACTAGAATGTTAAATGAATTTTGCATCTCCGCTTACTACTTCTACAGTGACTTTAACACCAATACCTAATTCTAATACCGATAGCGCTACCTATCGACACAGTTATCAAATAAGGAACGGTGGTTTCTAACAGTAATTTCCAATAGTAGTAGTGTAGAGATACATGTGAATCAAATTTCGAATGCGATACTTCGAACTAACTTTGTGTGGAGCCATCAATCCATGCATTCTCGATCGATAAATAAATGAATACTTTTAAAGTTCATATTTTAAAAAGTTCTGCAATGTATTATAGAAGTACTATTTTATAGAAATTTTATGAAATGTACTTACTAGAAATTATATTATTTTCGCGTAAATGTACTGTCGTAATTTTTCAAGCAAAAAATGTACTTTAAGTAGTACAATTGTACTGGAACGGCAGCACTGGTTTACTCACAAACATTACACATTCACCGTATTTAAGTACGCTGTGAGAAAACAGCGTACACTCGAACAACTCGCTTCGGAGTAAGGCTGGGAATCGAATACGAATAATTCGAGTATTCGAATATTCGAGTATTCGAATACGAATTATTCTAATGGGAAATTATTCGAATATTCGAATAGTACTCGAATATTCGAATATATTCGAGTATTCAAATATTCGATTATATCTGAGTAAATTTGAATATTAAAATATATTATTAAATTATGTACGAATACGTATGCAGTATGCATCCAACCAAAGTAGGTAGATACTAGGTATAGGCAGGTACCTATTCTAAAATCCAAATATATAAATAGACCACATTAGTGGCACGTTTTACTCGTACTCCCAGTCAAACTATTCCATCTCTTTCTCACCTCGACCTTACTCTTACTGTACTAAGGCAGGGGTTAAAATTAAATTTTAAATTTTAGAAAACCTGTAAATATTTAACTATTGACTTTTCATGTATTTGTTTTACCTTCACAATCTGCGTCTTTTTTAAAAACATTCTAATTTTAGAGCACTTTTATTTTCTTCGAAAAGGAAAAATAGTTATGACACAGAAGTATAATAAACTAGTTCTATTTTCGTTTTATTTAAGCTTCAATAATTAAATGTGAACAATAGCGCCTCAATCTTAAAATAAAATACCTACTAACTAAATAATTCTGACCCTTAAAGCACATGTACAGGAGACATACCCTATTGTGGGTATGGAAAGCAAATCAAATTGCCTGCTTAGTGATTTACGTCACGACTATTATTGTGGTCTATCCAACTAAATACTCAAATAGAGTATTCACTATTCACTAGTATTCAGTGCTATACCTATTAATAATGAATATTCGAGGATCCGGATTATTCGGATACCTATTCGAATAATTCGGATTATTCGAGTATTCGAATATTCGAATAATTCGAATTATTCGAATAGTTCGAATATTCGAATATTTTTTTCGAATACTAAAATCTGGAAAATTCCCATCCTTACTTCGGAGCCGTTCAAGCGGTATCGGCATCGCATTTTAAAACATTTGTTTGACGCATATCGAGTTCATAAGCGCAGTCGAAGAAAGAGATTGGGAGCAATAAGAAAAATAATAATATATTTTATTATTTTAGGATTCTTTAAGAGAAACTGTACTTTCCTAGCTTCCGTGGAGAACACGCCACTGTTATTTTTTGTAATAAACCGAACTTAAAAATTATCTGTTTCTTAAAAAAGTTAATAGAGAAAATAATTTATTTTTATTCTATAATAATATCATTTTTTGTTTATATGAATGAAAATTAATAAATAAAATCCATCACAACATTTAAAATGTAAAATCATCGTTATTTGCGAAACATGTATGTTTTTCTTTCGATGTATCGATCGCATCCTTGTCTAAGCGGCGATGTTTATCGATGTCGATATATTGATGTTTTCATTCATTTTACCATTCTAGGCCCAGGAGAATGGTTAAGCAGTTAACTACTCACAATGGTAAATTCATCCTTTAGGAAACGATAACTATTTACAACAACGTAATAACGAAGTAGTCTAGCCATCCTGGTCGCCAGACTTTAATCAAATGGATCATTTTATTTGAAAATATTGGAAAGAAAAAGTATAGAGTGGAAAAAAGATGCTTTTAGTTGAATTAAGGGGCCCTTGGTGATTAACGCATTGATTTGACGGTGTGAAAATTGTATTGATGTAAAATATAATTCAACTAGCAGAATAAACGTTTAAAATGCATCAATCAGTATAACTATGTTTAATGTGCGATATTTCCGATTATACTCAATTTGTAATCAATTATTATTATTATGCAACCTTATCATTAAGTATTTATTTCACCATCTCAAATCGCGAAAAATGTGATTACAAATTTAAAAAAGTTCAAGTACGAATATAATAGGTAGAAATATAAAATTTTCCTTGTCACCATGACAAATAAAATATACTCCTGACATCACTTGATAAAAGAACGTAGTTGTTCAACGATTCGAATCGAGATTATAACAAATTCTTGACATTTTAGATGTTATGATATATTTGATGTGGTTTTTCAAAATGCCAGTTTCTTGAAGCTGATAAATCTTGATATCACTTAATTTCAATTAGGTTAATACATGTCATAAATAATTACAACAAAATTTCAATAAATGTTATATTTATACTAGATGTTTTAAAATAGTTGAGAAACAACCCCAATTAGCTTGACCACATTTAACGGCGCAGTTCCCTGATGTAAATTACAAAATTTCAAAAAAAATCTTACAGCTAACGCCTGTGAAAGACAAAATTGTTTTTAATTATTTAAATGGAAATAAATGCAAATAAATAATAAATAACGAAACAACGGATAGGTAATAATTAAAGTTGGCAAAAATGCGCCTTAGGACATAGGCGTACGCATCATAATAAGTGTAATAAAAGAAATTAACTAGTAATAAAAGTAATAAACTGTTAAAATTTATAACAATGTATGCACAACTTACCCTCTTAACTAACATGGTTACCACAAACTGGAAAAAAATCTGTAAAACTTTGCAGCATCATGTATGTTTCTATGGTTGTCTCCGAGAGTAATTTTGAGAATGACCATTCGATATCTATTGATAATAATAATAATAATAATAATAATAATCGTCTTTATTTTGAGTATACATGTAGGTATATTACACAATATACACATATATAAATTGCAAATGATGTTGGGGTGTGCGCGGCGAAGTTTAGCCAGTGGGCTACTCTTACACTTAACCGCCACAATACATATATATATATATATATATATATATATATATATATATATATATATATATATATATATATATATATATATATATATATATATATATATATATATATATATATATACAAAAAAAAAGAAAACTTAACTAAACATACAAACTATAAATTAACCTAAAACCTATAGCTAGACATGTACTAGACTACACAAAGGATTGGTCTAGTTTTGTAAATATTTAAAATAAATAAAATAAGTGTGCACCTAAAAAAGAAAAAAGAACGTAAACTAAATTTCATATTTGTCTATTCCAAGAAAGAAACATATCTAAAAAAAGTAATAATATAATAAATACATAAATCATATAACCAATATTACTAATTTGATAAAAGATGTGACTTGATTTTTTTCCTGAACTGATTCACAGAAAGATCTTTGAAGTTATTGGGTGTAACATTGTAAATTTGCACTGCATTGAAACTAAATGATCTGGTGAACATAGCCGTACTGTGTAAGGGCATAGTAAGTGTGTTGGGAAATCTGATATTTAAATTGTGTATGGCAGTTCTGAAAACAAGCTTTTCTTTAAGGTAGGCAGGTGACGAGTTTATTAAAAGCTTTTGAATAAAAACATGATAGTGGTATCTAACAATTTTTTCCATATTTAGCCAGTTAAGATTAGCAAAAGCAGCGGAAATGTGATCAAATTTTCTTAAGTTGCAAATGAAACGACAACATATATTTTGTACTTTTTGTATACGGTTTTTTGTCATTTGATCCAAGCAGGGAAAATATGCTAAATCACAATAACTGAAAATAGGCAACACAAGTGACTCGCAGAGTTTTTTCCTAAATTTGTAATTTATTAAATGCCTGTTAGCAAATAAAACTTTCATTTTTACGAAGGATTTTTGAAGCAGTTTACCAACATGAGATTTAAATCTGAGGCCATCGTCGAAAATGACACCCAGTATTTTTGATTCATGTGACAGAATTAAAGGTACGTTATTTATATTAAGGCGTAATAATTAATTTATACCTTCCCGTTTAGTCTCTGAGCAAAATAGGAGCATACTGGTTTTGCTTGGATTTAACTTTAAATTATGCTTTGTTGCATAGGAAAAACAGACTCAAGTTCTTCATTAATTTGTAATGAAACCGTTTGTACTTCCATTGCCTCGAAATTATATTGAAGAAGTATATCATCTGCGTACGCTTGAAGATTTGCAGTTTCTACAGATTTTATAAAATCCGACGTATAAATTAAAAAAACAAGAGTGGGCCCAATATTGACCCCTGCGGCACTCCAGAAACAACAATTTTTGATGAAGATATTTGATCGCAAATAGATACTCTCTGATATCGATGAAATAAATAGGATTTAAAAAAACATAATTTCTCTTTTCCCAAAGCCATAAAAGTTTAATTTGGCACAAAGTAAATCGTGATCAATGGTATCAAAGGCCTTTGAAAAGTCCAAAGAGATTAACACTGTAGCAAGCTTTTTATCATAATTTCTTAGTATATTGTCGGATAAATTGAGAAGTGATGTGGTTGTACTATGTTGTTTGCGAAAGCCAGATTGGTGAGCAGGAAGTATGTTATTTGCTGATAAATATTCTTCTATCTGAATGTGTACTATTCTTTCTAATATTTTGGATAGAACTGGCAACAGACTAATGGGACGTAGATCGGAAACGGTTTGTGGATCATTTATTTTAGGCAGAGGACAGATCAGCGCCTGTTTCCAGTGTATTGGAAAATAACCTAACTCCAGGCAACAGTTTATGATGTTTGTAATGTAGGGCGTTATTATTGGAAGACACAATTTTACCATATGTAATGATATTTTATCTAGTCCACAAGCATTCGATTTTAAAGATAGGATAACTTTATTTACATCTTCAACTGTAACTAATCTAAAATGAAAATATATATTCGCATCATATTTTGTATTCTTATAATAATCAATATTTCCCGTGCAGTTGTTAGATTTTACAAAAACAGATGCAAAAAAAATCATTTGCTTCTTCAGGATTTACTAAGTGTTGTGGTATAGAAGAGTTGGTTTTAAAACGAATATTTAGGGTTTTTAAACCTTTCCATAAATCTTTATCAGAGTTTTTATTTTGTAAAAAAAAATTAAATATGCTGCTTTTTCTCGCCTAAGTGAAGCCAATGCGAAATTACGCAAATGTTTATAGTTATTTAAGTTCTCACTAGATTTATTTCTTTTATAAACATTAAGGGCCTTATCACGTTCATTGAAAATTAATTTTAAATTGTCGGTTAACCAAGGTGCATGAGGTTTACTAACCCGAACAGTTTTTAATGGCGCATGAATGGAAAAGAGATCTGTAATGTTATTTGTCAAAATTAATACCTTTTGGTCTATATCGGGGCTATAAATAATATTATCCCACTGAAAATTTGACAAATCTTCTTTGAATTTTTCTAAATTGAATTGCTTAAAATCACGAAATGTAACAATTTTTTGAACAACTTTTATAGTAGCAACTTTTATTTTACAGTATACTAATCTGTGATCTGATATTAAATCTGCATTGACTGTACCAGCCTCGGTTATTAAATTAGGATCACTTATAAAAATAGGATCTATCAGAGTTGCGGTGTCTTGAGCTATCCGTGTGGGGTCATTTATGACTTGTATGAAACCTAAATTGTCAAAATAAGTAGCAAGTGGGTTACCCATTATAAACTGATTAATATTTACATCACCAACAAGTATCACTTTATCATTGGTCGTTATGATTTGTGGCAATATGTTGTCTAAGACCTCGATACATTTTGTAACAGTAGTTGTTGCATGACGACGATATATCACTCCTAAGGCTAGGTTAGTTTTTTGGATTTTAATTTGAAGCCAAAAATATTCAAGATCACTATCATTCACAAAATCAACATCAATAACATGGCAAATAAACTCATTTTTAATAAAAAAGCCCAACCCTTCGGCACCTCTACCACGGCCTTTTCGGAAAAGCCTGTACCCAGGTATGTTAACAACATCAGACGGTATATCCTCAGATAATCGTGTTTCAGAGACAGCCAGTACACTTACAGATAAATTGTTTACCAAATGAGATAGTTCAGTGAAATAATACAAACACTCTTAAAATAGTCTTTGAACTCACTTAACAGATCTACAGATGCACCATCAGCACCATCACAAATTTGCCTTATTCTGGTAAAATCGGTGTCTTGCTTTAACACAAGTGCGAACTTTTCTCCAACGGGCTCATTTTTTTGAGTCACCTATAAAGTGTACAGTCGATTTTCTTCGTCCACTATTTGCAGTGACTCCGCTAACGACAACGCATGGTTTTGTACGTTTTGTATGGCGTCATGAAATACTTTATAGTTTTTGTGGATAGTTTTTAAAGCTGTTTCAACAGAAACATCATCGAATTTTGTCTGGCTTTCCTTAATAGCTGCAGCCTCGTCTGGATTGAATTGTAGTATCACAACTTTTATTTGTTGTAAATATTCGGCATAATAAAAAGCTGCCCTCGACCATGTTCACCAACGTGTAAGAATCAGCTGTGGTGGTTCGCGATTACCGGGACACTTGCTATGAAATGCGCGAAGACGTTTAGAGATTTACGAAACACTTTTTTTGTACTTGCTATTAATGCAAAACCTGGTCGAATATTTTCTGCCACAAGGTGTAAAGCATGCATTTTACATGTAACATATACCAACCTACAACCGTGTTCTTGAAAGAGAACGGCCTACCAAACGCATTGTCGCGGCACCATCGGTCACAACATCAACACTTTTTGACAGGTCAAATTTTTTTAACGTCTCCAGCACTACCCGCGTAATAGTTTGGCCACTACACTCAGTTAGTCTTTTGCTAGCTAGTAACAGTAGAAAGCTCGGTTTAAAAGGTCCAGGACACGTACTATAACATTTAATTTTTTTTAAGTCTGTCGTCTCATCAACACATTTGTCCCAGCACATCGGGTCTGTCTCGCACACCTTACAAATTATGCAAATATAAAATAACTTCAAACTTTCCTGCTTATCTAGGTTTAAATATTTTTAATAAGTTACCGGCAAAAATTAAATTGTCAATAAATTTAATTACTTTTAAAAAAAGAATTAAATAGGTATCTGCTAGACAAGTGCTTTTATAGTTTAAATCATTTTTATGACAGTAGACTAAGTTATGTGTTTTGTAGGTTGTAAGTGTATGACTATTCCTATACAAATGTATTTTTTGTCTTACAGGAAAATAAAAGTATTATTATTATTATTATCATTATGTGTGTTTACTGGGTTGTCTTGTTTGAATTGTAGACCATCCAATTGAATTTATCTGGATATAGTGATTTCTGAAAGATTATGTCCAAGTGCATGTGCAACCACTCTAGCTGCAAATTCTACTTCTCGATCAGGCATTTTGAAATAATCGTAGAAGGAACATATTTTATAAAAGCGGTTCTAAAATGAGTCCTTTCTGTATCTTGAAATAAAGGAAACATAATTTTCGTGATCAGAAATATGGAGAAAATATTAATATTATTTAAAATATTTTCTAAACATTTTTTCTTTTTCATTTCATTATTACTGACTATTTTACTTTTACAATACATTTTTCACATTGCAGAAGCTTGTATTTATGACATAAGTAATTATCACGTTTTTTTACTAGTGTTTGTATACCACAGTTTTTTAATTACTATTTGAAAAATAACAAATTTAGTACCAGCTAATCATTTTTTCCATGTAACAAAAACACCTACAATAAAAAAAATACAGGAAAATTTTAAAATTATCTATTAACAAAAGGAAACGCTAACTTTAATAAACTTTGTATTGAGAATGACTTTCATTATTAACAGAAAAACGGGTAATAAGAGTAATAAGTAAATAATCTATAAAATTTAACCTAAATAGGCGTTACCGTATAATTAAAATAGCAAAACTAAACTTCCGGTCGCAGTCAGGATATTTACAAAAACCAACACGAATATTTTTTACGCTTAATTAAGGCTGGGTTTAAAGGAAAAGGGTAATTGTTAAACTCGTGGGAGATCAAATAGTTCATTGCATTAAAATAATAAAGCGGCCTCAGAGGTTTCTACAGATTCATTACAATTTAGTTTAAGCAAAGTTTTTCAGTAACACATTTTTCCGCTTTGCATTCTCGAAAAAATATAATAAGACTTTTTTGTCTGAATTGGAAAATAAATAATGATTTCAGCATTTTATATTTTTCGCTAGTTAGGCTCTTAAAAAGTATGTAGTGGTTTACAAATTTATATTTTAATTAAGTCAACAATGTTTAAAAGATTTACATGATTTGAACACTAGGTGTATTTTTTTCAACTAATAAAAATATTAGATTTTTTTCTTGACCTGCCATAGGAGTATTCAGCAAATGTTTTTTGAATAAAATAACTTGAATTGAGAAGCTCGATGAGCCTTAATCACAAGCTATCACATTATTCATTTATGCGCTCTTCATTGCTGTTATCTTTACTAATTGTAGATTTCTTAGTGGCGGTCAATCTTAACTCCTACTCAGAGTCAGCTTTCCCGATAACAAGACATTCCCCAATGTTCTAACACTGCATTTGAGTGTCATGATAAGACAATGTATCATTTTTTTGATTATAGAGTACTGCAACGGCCTCTCCTTGGCCCTATATTATTTGTAACATATATTAATGACATGTCATATAATTTAATCTAAGAGGTAGTTCCAACATTTAAAGCCAATGATGCCACGTTTTTACTTAGCAGCAACATATTTTCCAACGTATGCATCAACATCGCAGAATAGAGTAAAGTGAATAAAAATGCCAAAAATGGATAAGATCAATAAGTAGTATCAGTTAAAATTTAACAGTTTGACCCAAAAAACAACACTGTCTGTATGTTGAATGTGAAAATGAAATGGGGCCGTTCATAAAATTCGTGACGCTATTTTCGGTTATTTTAAACACCTTCCACCGTCTGTGACAGGACATGGCGTTTCGTGCACTTTCCTTGAAAGTCACGTGACCGGCCAGATAGCGACTCGCCCTCAGAAAATGTAGAAACAACAATGTTAATCAGTTTTTTTTTATTAATTAGAGACAATGCGACAACCGTTTCGTTTATGACCGTGTAGCTGAACACGGCTCTGGGATTCACCTATTGCTTACGATGAATTATGATTATGATGCACCTAAATGGACTTTACTTTATATTTTTTTTTTGCTAAATTATTTTTCACGGACGATTTTAGCGAACTTAGTGTCAAGATATCCAAAACATCAAAATTCAAGATGGCTGACGCAATTCAAAATAGGTATTCTTTTGCAATCGTTCTTTTTACTTGAAAGTTGTCAAAATGACAAAACTTATGACAGATTTCGAAGGAATGAACTTTCCTTTACATTTTAAGACGGTAAGTTATATCGGTTCATTGGTTTTGGAGATATAGAGAATTCAAAAAAAAGCTACTTGCCATTTTTTGAATCTGGAACAAAAACAAGCTTTGATATCTTGCCTGCCAATTCTTCATCTCTCAGCCGATTTCCAATTTTGTTACGTAGGCAATACAATCGACTCTAAGAAATTGCGAATAAATTAGGAATTGAGTTTTGTATTTCGAAATACAAGACTCAATTCCTACCAGTACAGGGTAAGTCACATAAATGTTAACCCCCTGTTATTTTTGTTATTTTTGACCTAAATGGTTCATTCAAAAAATAAACCTGATCGAATTTCAATGTAGAGTTTATATCTGTTAATGCTTTTCTAAACCTGCGTAAAATATACAGGGTGGAACAAAAAGTATGATTTTTTTTAATGGAACACCCTATATATTTTTACATATTTGAATTTGCAGATCTCTTCTGATTATAAACATATATAATTATAGCATGATTGGTCCAGTAGTTTTTGAGTTATTACCAAACACATTTTAGAGAAATTGACACTAACAATGTCGCATAACATAATAATTTAATTAGTGAGCTAGGAAACAAGTGGATGCAGAACAAATAGAAAATATTATTTTATAACAAAACAAAACAAATTAAATATACAAACGGTAACGATAGCATAATAAAAGTATTAAACGAACACAATCTCACATTTCAGTAACATAATATATGAAAATAAAACAATTATTGCATCACATTGTATTTTCTACATAACTTCCATTATTTTCTATGCATTTGAAACATCTCAAGATTATTTATTAGTTCTAACTTTTTCAAACACCGCCTCATCCGCATTAATCAAATGAATGGCCTCTCGTATCAGCTGTTTAAGTTGCTCAGGGTCCCCTGAGAGTTGTCCGCTATAAATATTATATTTTAGAGCACCCCAAAGATAAAAATCTAGAGGATTTAAATCGGGACTCTTCGCGAGCCAGTGGATTGGACCATTTTTTCCAATCCAAACAGCATGTTTTTGATTTAAATAGTTTGTGATGGGTCGAACATTGTGCGGAGGAGCTCCGTCTTGCTGCCAGATTGTTCTTAAGCTTAATAAAATTGGCAAATTATCCAAGTATTCCTCAACTTGCTGTTGCAGAAGATTGAGATAAACCTCACCCGTCAAGTTTGTATTTATAAAAATAGGTCCAATTATTTTATTTCTGTGTATCCCACACCACACATTAACAGTTGTACGTCCCTGCTTTTTTAATTTTTTCAGCAATCGAGGATTTTCTCTAGCCCAATGATGAGTGTTATGTCTATTGAATATTCCGGCTGTGGAAAAGGTAGACTCATCGGTCCAAAAAATATTGTGTTAATAAGTCATTATTTGCATTGTATTACTCAATTATTTGTTGACAAAACAATATTCTCTGTCGGCAGTCGTTTTCATTCAAGTCCTGAACAGGGGTAATGTGGAATGGTTTAAATTTATTTACTTTTAAGGTCCGCATAACACTTCTCTGACTTAAATTTAATTCTTCAGCTAACGAATAAGTAGACCGATTTGGCACTTATATGAAAGACAATAAAATATTCATCTGCATTTCCTCATCAAGAACAGTCTTTCTTCTTCTTCTAGTTTTATTTTTTAATGAATTAGACTCACAAAATTTATTATAAATTTGCTTAAATGTCTGATTTGGGTATCTTCGTATAAACTCTGCTTTTGAAGTAGTCATGCTTTTATTACAATATAAATATATTTCTAAAATCTTACGTCTTTCTTCCAGATTGTAATAATGCATAATGCGTATTTTTCACCACAATATCAATTTGTTTAATAATAAAAGAGCCACACTAATTGTAGATAGACTTAACAACTTTGACAGTTATACAAATTCACTAAAGTTTTATTGTTTTCATAGCCTACCATCATTATTAGTGATTTATTATTGGAAATAAAACTGATTTAGATTTTTTGGTAATAACTCAAAAACTACTGGATCATGATATAATTATATATATTTATAATCAGAAGAGATCTGCAAATTCAAATATGTAAAAATACACAGGGTGTTCCATTAAAAAAAATCATACTTTTTGTTCCACCCTGTATATTTTACTCAGGTTTAGAAAAGCATTAACAGATATAAACTCTACATTAAAAATCGTTCAGGTTTATTTTTTGAATGAACCATTTAGGTCAAAAATAACAAAAGTAACAGGGGGTTAACATTTATGTGACTTACCCTGTACTTCTGTTGCTTATACTACTACAATATCTTAAATAATGACAATTAACAGTACAAACTAGAGAAATAATTTATAAAAAATGTTATCTAGGTTTAGTTCATTCTTTCGAAATATGTCATTAGTTTTGTCATTTTGACAACTTTCAACTTGAATGAGTGCAAAAGAAGGCCTATTTTCAATTCCGTCTGCTGTTTTGAATTTTAATATTTTGGCATTTAGTCTTTGTAGTCTCTTTAATCAGCCAACTATTGACATTAAGTTCATTAAAATCAGCTGGGAAACAAAAATTTGGCAAAAAAAAAAATAGAAACTACCGTTCTTTTCGGCGCATCCGGTATATTTTAAATTCATAAATGTTTTGTCTATTTGAAATATGCCAAACTTCAGAAAGAAATCTATCTCATATGTGTTAGATTTGATGAGAAAATTAATGGAAACTGGATCAGTAACTAATAAAAATGTAATTAAAAAAATGTAACAAAAAGTCTTAAATGGGTCACCCAGTACAGTGGCCTAAATGAAACTGTCATTCGCACGACGACACTAAAAACATGCATCGTATATTAATTACATTGTACTTAATTGTAAATTTTTTAAGTCATTAATAAACCCTCATATACTAAGTAATTCCACTCACCATCAGAATAGGTACCGAAAATATGACCGTATTCTAAAAGCGCAACAGTATTAATTAAAGTTAATCTTATTACATGAGTTATAAAATCTTATTTTCAAATTAATATAATCAGAGAATTAAATAGTATGAAATACGTAAATTGTATATATTCATTAAATTTTAATAGTATACTTTGTCAATTTAAACTTAATTGAATTAATTTAGGTAAGTGGTTTTAATTAACAATAACTTCTCCCTAATTCTTTTAAAATTATTCGGAAAGATTGCAAATATCTTTAACACTAAGGCAGGGCCGTAGTCGGAGAACAGAACAGGCACGATTTATAGGGAGGGACACTAAATATTTTTAAAAACTACACACACCTGGTTTTACTACAAACTATTTTATAAATGAGAAATACTTACATTGTTAATTTGGTAAAATGGGTACACCAATAGGATTTTTTGTTTGAAAAGTGTATTTTAACCGCCATCTAAGCACAGAAGTAACTCTCTAATAGATCTAGAAGTTTGAGTAAAGGACAGAGACTCCTACTGAACCCACATTCTTTTTTTGTTCAATAAGGATAATTAACCAGGCACGGTAACGCCGGTGGCTAGGCTAATTAGTTTTAAGAATAAAGTTATTTTGTGTTCATTTCCAATATTAAAATAAAACATGTTTGAAATCCATGAAAATAACTATATGTTATTTCTATTTAAAAATATAATACAAGGATAATGTAAAATAAATTTTATACAACTGTCAAGAAAAGTTACTTTTTGTTTATCAAAATATGTATTTTTTCATGAGGACTATTTTCTTATGGTTGCCCTTAACAGCGTTAAAAAATTATTTTATCCATGACTATTACATAATATATCAATTGAGTATGTTTCCTCAAGAGAAATGCTATCCATTAGTAGTTGCAATGGATAATGATTTCATTATTCACTGGTTCTGAAATTTGTTATTAAAATTTCCGAATAGGCCATGGCATGCCAGTCAAAGCGCGGAATTGTTATTTAATTTGAAACATCAAAGTTTGTAAGAATTTTTAATGCGATGTTTTACCAAAAAATTATTACTATTTAATAGTCCTGTATAAAGTATAGCATTATACTCGCCTTCGGCTCGTGTCGTAAACTTCACCCTCGTAAATAATAGCTATCATTACATGCTCGTTAAATAATATGCTATTTCGCACGGTGAGCGAATTTACCCTAAAAACACCAAAATCAATTAAAACACTATTCAAGAAAGAGAAAACCACAATAATTATAACTAATAAATTATAGAAATCGTTTACAATTGCTGCATTGATTTATGTTAATTCCCGATGAGGTTTCGCAGTTTAAGGGGTGCATTTTGGAATAGAGGCAGAACTTGTGGCTGATTCCTCGCAGTATAATGTTTTATTTGAAATTTCAATTTTTTTTATGAAGTGTATCCTCTATACAGGGTAGGGCAATAGTACGTCCGACTTCGATATGTCGAGTTATATGACAGCTAGAAACTTGATTTAAAAACATAAATAAACTGGACAAAAAAGTCTATAACCGGAAATTATTTTCGAATATACAGGGTGAACCAAGACGATTCTACAGGGTCAACTAACAAATGGAATGCCATGTATATCAGAACACTTTTTGAAACCTCTTTGTGGCGTCCTTCCACTCCTGTATTATTATGGACTCACTCCCAACCACTTGATTGTAATGATTTTTTTTGTTGAAATAATGCCATTACACGTGTATATTAAAAAAATCACTACAATTACAATTATCGATTTTAAGAAAAAATATGTTAGTACCAGAAGCGTTGCAGATGTCTGCCTAAAGCAGTGCCCAGTGTATTGCTTATCATTTAACCGTTCAAGATACTGGGCTGTTAACTTGGGGATGGTTTCCATTTTATTTATACCATCGAATTGCTGAAAACATCTTCCATTGAGGTATTTAATGAAGAATCGTAGATTAGGCATATTAATGGCGTAAGGCTTTATAAATGTCGATATAATCAAATACGATAAAAGTGCGTCAAATATGCATTTTCGTGTTGAACACTTTGACAGTTAAGATAGAACCAGCATCTTGGATATCATTTATGGTCAGTTTGACTAGTTCGTCGCATCTATGCACCAGAAATTTACATGATTGGAACAACCTATAAAACAAAAACAATTCTTACAAAATAATTATTAAATGAAAGCAACTAACTTAATGCCCATCATTAAATTGTCATTATCAGCCTCCAGTATGAACATACTTATTTTGTTTCTAATAAAAATCCTCGACGTTTTACAGTTAGCCAGATATCTCACAGACTGTTTCAATACGACAAAATTACCTTTTCTGAACGTTTTCAATACTTTTCTTTTTGCGATATAAGGCATATTATTACATTACCTGTGATGATGTTATTATGCCCTCGTAACTAATAGTAAACTATTTGCAATACACAATATGTATGATGAGAGAAAAGAATAATGTTGAAAACAATATATAATTATTTCCGGTAAAATAATAACTACAGTTGGCAAATCGGTCCGCAAGTCACGGGCGGTGCCAGGTAGAGAAATACCCAAATACATAAGTGAGACTTGTTTACTATTTTAGCAAAGACTAGCATTTAATTTTAGTCTATTGTTATGCCTCGTGATGTGTACAACGTAATTTATCCCTTTCAGTTGTATTGTAAAAACCAGCCATACGCCGACAAAGTGATAAATTTATCAGTGAATTTCCGGATTTATTCTACAATGGTGCTATAATAATTTGTAAGGTGTTCAAAATAGACTTGATGTGCTGGGACAAACGTGATTGTAAACATCACGTAAATTTTGTGCAACATAAAACTAAAAAAAAAAATGGTGTGCCTTCGACAACACAGTTTATGTTCGATTTACTTTTAATGCTGATTGTCTATGATGTTCCGCTGCACATACTCGATAAACAACCATTTCAGGAGTTCTGGAATAAATACAATCCCAAGGTGACGTTACCAAGTCGCACAACGTTGCGTAACTATGTACCAACTGTAAGCGAAGACATTGTAAATGAGATCAAATATGTACTAAAAAATACACGGCTGTGGTTATGTGTTCAAGAGACGACAGATTGTAAAAAAAATTCTATTTTAAATGTTAATAGTACGACATTTCCACTGTTACTAGCTAGCAGAAGACTAACTGAGTGTACTGGCCGAACAGTTACGTGGGTGGTGCTGGAGACGTTAGAAAAATTTGACCTGTCAAAAAATCAAGTATTGATGTTCGTAACCGATGGTGCCGCGACAATGCGGTTGGTAGGACGTTCCCTTCATGAACACGGTTGTAGGTTGGTACATGTTACGTCTATACTTTATACCTTTTGGCAAAAACTATACGAGGCAGATGTTAATAGCAACTACAAAAAAGTGTTTCTTAAATCTCCTAAACGTCTTCTCGCATTTCATAGCAAGTGTCCCGGTATTCCTGAACCACCACAGCCGATTCATACACATTGGGGAACATGGTTGAAGGCAGCTTTTTATTATGGCTGCTCCCGTTAAATTGTTGCAAAAAATGAATGCACCAATTACATGGCGATTTAAAAATAATAATTAAGGAAAGGGTTATAGGCACATCATAGGAGCAGAATAGGAAGAGAAAAGGTAATACCTATCATGCCGCACTAAACATTGAATCCAAACCTAGTTTGGAATCTTCTGTGCGTAGTTACATGTGGATTTTATGTGGCCCAGTGACGATAATTTTGCTTGTTAGAGACTCCACAATTTGTAAAACGACTTTCATCCGTCCATATAGCTCTCGATTGGAAATCAGGTTGTTCATCGCATTTCTGATTAAACCAACGACAAAATCCAAGTCTTCTACCAAAATCATTATTGGATCAGTTTCGTGAATATTATTTGTGCGGTCAACATTATCAATATCATACCAGTCTCTTTTATTATCAAGACACCCGTAATCTAACAAATTGCTTACAATTCTTCCAAAAACTCTTCTGTGCGGTTACATTCTCTCCGGAAATGTTTCTAGATAGGATGCCGATGCATTTTGCGAATTTATATTTATTTTTAAATAACATTCTAATATATCAAATTTTACTCCATTTCAGAAGTTGCGCGCCATTTTGCAATAATCACACTCTTGAACAGTAATAATAAGTATTCTTGAATAATTTACAATAATGCTACTACTATTTAGTGAACAACTGTCGACTAACAGTAATGGTTATTATTTGTTTTAAACCACAGCCTACTAAATTTTACTGAAAGTTGTGTGTGAATCTGGTCGTTTTTAGAAAAGTACTTTTCAAATTTTACTAATTACTAACTACTTTGAATGCAAGAATGCTGTTGATGAAGAGGATTTCTTTGTTCGAATTTTGAACAATTTATTCACAATTTTATGGAAAATAAAACCTTAATGTTCGTCCAAAAATTGATATTTTTAGAGAATTGTACAAATAGAGCAATTTACAGTAGATTTTAAGTTATAAATAATAATTCGTCGCCGTCTGAATAAGCAACTTCCTTGTTTCTGGCTTTAAAAAACTTTTTGATTTCCATGGCATACTATTTTGTTTTGTTAAGCAATAGATAACTTTTCTTAAATTAGTCCTTTGAAAAACAAATTTTCCTTGGCATGTGATACATCATCTAAAAACTCTTTTTAAGCAATGTGAAAGACGAAAAATGCAATATGGCTGCCATAAGTGCTGATATCTCGAAAACAGAAGAATATCGAACATTCGTTTCTACATCAAAATATTAGTCTCCAAAATGTGTCCTAATAATGTAAAAGTCTAAAACCTGTCTGACTAAGGTTTACTTGGCTAAAGAAAAAAGGGAAATCACAAAATTTTCGTTTTTTTTGGAAAATCTCAAAAAACGGTTTCAGTTAGCCATGATTTCTTAACGGATTTGAAATCAGCATAAAATTTGCTAAAACTTACCCTATTTAACCGACCTAGTAGCTCTTACCGTTTACGAGATCCCAATGGTGAGCATCGAATTTGGGACACACGGTATATACTTTGCGCATATTAAAATGATCCACGCATGCAAAAACACAACTTGTTTTCCTTTGGATCCCATCTTTAACTACACTTTTCTACATTTTCTGTTCCTCGAACTTGGAAAGAACTTTTTTCTTCTTTTATTGAAGTATTTTCACATATCAGTACGATGCACCACTAATATGATGATAATTTAGAAGAATTGATCATTATAATAATTACTTCTCTTAAAATTTCACAAGACAAATCATAAATAACACGACTTGTTTACATTCAACAACGTGCTTTGCCTGCTTTCTACACTAGCATTCAAGTCCTCTGACGTCACCGACTTTCCCGGTCGGCAGTGTTTGCGCGCGTAATAGACTAATTCAAAGTTTAATGTTGAATAAGTTTTGTAAAATAAAAAATAAAAAAAAATCCTTTGCACACCGTTTTATGTATTAAGTAAAGATTTCAAAAATGCCAAAATTATATTTTGTGCGTGGAGCTTATTGTTTGTATCTAAACTGTTAACGATCTCTCTTTTAATTGTAATGGAGAGATTAATTGTGCGTTCTTGGGATAAAGTACATTTTAAATAATTTTTTACTCTTTGCAACAGAAAATGACCTCACCGCTCGCATTAGTCCTGCTACTGACAAAAATTCTTAAATAACGTCCATGGTGGATATAGTAGCATATTATTTTTCCTTTCAGATTAGTTTTTATACACCGCAAGATTTATTTCTCGTGTCTGGGTATAACGATTTAAGAAAATATTTAAACTGAACACAATTTTTGGGAAAACTATTATGCAGAAAATTTTTTAACAGTTCTAAGAGCCATTTAAATTTTGTTATTTGTTGTCATGTGAGACAAGTCACCCAATCATTTCAACATTTAACTGATAACAACATTCAGGGATGTTCTCAATCACTATACCACCAAGACTTTTGACAGCTTCATATTCCAAATAAATTTCAAAATGTCACGTTTTGGCAATGCGAATTTTCAATCTGTTAACGCGCTAATTAAAGAAAAAATTCCAAAAAATACCACAAACAGTCACAAATACACGTGGGGAATATTTATGGGGTTTTGCTATGAACGAAAATATGAGTTAAATGAGCATAGAAGCGTAGAAGAACTGGCGTTGATACTGAAAGATTGGGCAGTCAATATGAGGAAGAAAGAAGCAACGGTAAAGACTATGTGGAACGTTTCGTGCAAACTTTTACAAGAGAAGTACTATAATGACTATAAGATTATGATTGACCCTTTTAACAGCATAGTATTTAAACCTGCCCGAGATGCCCGCGATGCAACCAGGAAGAAACTGCAAGCAGATCCATGTAAACGAAGACCAGTTCAGTTTTGTTAAGTTTGTCTGAAGTAAACCAAATAATATTGTTCTGGGATGAAAATATCCCTGAATGTCTTATGCGTAAATTCTATCATATTGCTGCTGTAGAATTAGCGTGGCAGTTGCCTCTCTCTTGGATTTTTTTTAAATCGAGAAAAATAACGATGGCTCTCCAACAAATCGCATTGAATATAATCTGGTGTTCAGTAAGACTTGCCAAGGCGGTTCAAAAAGCTGTACAAGTATTAAATTG
Organism: Rhamnusium bicolor; assembly: GCA_029963845.1. Taxonomy (NCBI): domain Eukaryota; kingdom Metazoa; phylum Arthropoda; class Insecta; order Coleoptera; family Cerambycidae; genus Rhamnusium; species Rhamnusium bicolor. Next base: position 503,974 of record JANEYF010004174.1, read on the forward strand.
TTGATTGCCAATGGTGAAAGTCAAAGCTACCCTGTACTCCTTTTCCATAAACTGATATCAAAACGAGGCGAACATATTACCTCACCACGGCTGTTCTTAAAATCAAATCGACACTGAAAAACGGAAACCGATAATTGGTACGACAACGTCCCTGTTGAAAAAAATACTATTAATGGATGGACTAAATTGTCTGCTGAGGCTATTAGCCTCAATGTAAAGGACAAAAAGATAACAAACCATTCGAACAGGTCAACTGCTGTTAGCGAATTGGCAAAAAAAGGTTTTCAAGAACAACAATTGCGCTAAAAATTACTGATCATAATAATCCATATTCTATAAAATCATACTTAAACATTGACCAAGAACACCACAATAAGATCATAAATACTGTGGGTGGTAATAGATCTTCTATAGTAGAAAAAATAGCCAATCTAATGTTACGTTAAATTTTAATAACTATACCTTAACCAGCTGTACTTTTAATAAATAAATAATTGTCTTGTTGTGTTGCAAGTTATTTGATTTTTTTACCAAAGAATTATCTGACCGAATATCCCTCTGACATTAACAAATGCCTCATAATTTTATGTCAAATTTCTCAAGTACGTTGCCAAAAGATGACAACAATAAATGTTTTTCTGCAGCAAAATGCGACAATGTTGAACATGTTACAACTAAACCAAACTCTATATCAGAATGCGCACTGTGAAAAATTTTAATGTAATGACAGATTTTTCCAAAACAATCGATACATTTGATGGTCAGCGAGGGCCAACTGCAGCAAAACAATGGCTGGAAAAATTAGGAAGTACCGCTCGTCTACATTCTTGGCCAGAAGCTTTTATTTTCGAGACGGTCAGTAGTCATTTGGCAGGAGAAGCAAAATGTTTGTTAGCAGAATAATATGAAGAAATTAGGGACTGGATAGTCATATATGCCTGTGTGCAAAAAACAAAACATGTTAGTATTTACTTTCATGAAAAAGTAGCCTTATACAAAAGATTATCATTAAGCTTTGCAAAAACAAAGGAACAAATTGCAATATAGTCAAATAAATTAAGTTCATTCATTAGATCAAAACATCATGTAATCGTGGATGATTTGTATCAAGATATAATAACAAACGAAAGAATAGATGAAGCACGAAGAGAAAGAATACTCGATGCAAAAGGGAAAAAGAAATATGTACATGTAAAAGAAGATTACAAACAACAACTATAAGTAAATGCATTAGCATTGTTAAACAATTTTGATATAGTCAAAGAAACCATGGAGCTAAAATGTTTTGGACCAGAAAACTTTAAAGTTATCTCTCCAGGAACTACAACGGCAGTACTCAAAATAGATTATGTAGAAGCAAAAATGTTGTAATGAGAATTGTACCTGATGATAGTCAAGCTGTTGACATTATTACCGGTCGAACCTATACTGAGTTGCCCTATATTGTTTATATCAAGATGGACGATTTATTACCGAGACGAATCGTTTTAAGATATTTTACCATTTATAGATCAGCCTGCAGAAACCACATTTAAAATAACAATAGAGAATTTTAAAATGCAACCATTATCTATGAACTTTATTCAAACTTTGAATGAAAATAAAAACATATCTTACCAATGTTGAATTTTAACAACGAAGAAACAGAAATTAATCCACGTAAAGAATTAGAAAGACATGATTTGCGAAATAAACGAAATTACTTTGCCAGATGTTAAGAAGCCAATGACTCGGGAAGATATTGATGTAGGAGATAATCAACAACAAGAAATTATTGAAGATTAATTGAATGTATTAAATGAGTACCATGTTTGTGTTGCTATGAACATTAAAGAATTAGGATGCTCGAGTGTAACAGAAATGGACATATTGGAGAAACCAGATAGTGTACCAATTCAAAGTAAACCATATGGAGTTTGTAATACTGAAAGAGAAGAAATTAAAAGTATAGTGGAAGACTGGAAAGAAACTGGGATGGTAACAGAAACATATTCGTCATATTGTAGTCCTGTACTACTAGTCAAGAAAAAAACTGGCGAATCAAGATTAGTTGTAGATTTTAGACGCTTGAATAAACAAACTATGATAATGAATTTTCTGCTCCCTAATACTGACGATCATTTAGCTTTGTTATGTGGTACTAAAATGTATAGAACTCTCGATTTGGCGCATGGATATTTACAAGTTCCCCTTGACAGAAGCAAGACTAAAAACAGATTTTATAACACCCGATGAAACTAGAGAATTTACATATATGATTTTCAGACTGATAAATGCACCGTTTTACTTTTCTAAAGTGATGCAAATTGTGTTAGGACCCTTACGAGATAAAGTAGTGCTATTCTATTTGAATGATATTTTGTTACCATGATTGGATTGGAATGACTTAAAGGATCATCTAATTGAAATATTAGAAGCTCTAAAGAAAGCTGGTTTAACCAAATGTGAATTTTCAAAGGAACGAGTTAGTTGGGTTTTGAGATATCAAGTATGGGAATTGAGCCAACACCACAAAATATACACGATGTAAGAAGATATCTAGGATTGACTAGCTATTTTCGAAGATTTATATCTAATTTTGCCAGCAGAGCATTTCCATTATATGAACTACTTAAGAAAAATAAACCTTTTGAGTGGACCAGTGAAGAAGACATCATTTAATAAATTGAAACAAATTTTGATGAGCAAACCAATTTTATAAGTATTTGACTCTAGTAAATATACTGAATTACATACTGATGCTAGTTCGAAAGGGTTGGCAGCTATGTTACTGCAGCGACATACAGACAATAAGTTACATCCCGTATATGCGATAAGTCGAAGGACTAGTGAAGTGGAAAAGAATTACTATTCAAGTAAGTTAAAACTGTTGCTATTGTATGGGCATTGGAGCGACTACGAATGTTCTTGATCATTATAAAATTTCATATTGTAATATATTGTCAAGCTTTAGTATACCTAAATACGCATAAGATAAAATCACCCACAGATAAGTACGTTGGTATAATTCAATATGTGAATTTGATTTCGATATAAGCCACCAACCAGGTCAAAAGCTTCAACACGTGGATGCAATGAGTAGAGCCCCAATTGATCAGTCACCCGAAGATCATAAAGATATGACAGTCCTTAGTATTACTATCAATGAAGATGAAGTTTTACTGTATCAAAGTACCGATGAAGAGTTACAAAAAGAAATAAATATTTTAAAGAAAGACGATAGAGATAGAAGTCAGTATGGAAAAGGTGTAGTAAAAGATTATGAACTAAAGGAAGGAATTTTATACAAACGAGACCAGGGACCTCTGTTATATGTAATATCAAAACCTATGAGAAAAAGTTTAGTAGCCAGATATCATGATTTCCAAGGACATTTTGGCCTGGACAGAACTTAGCACAAGATAAATGCCTATTATTATTTTCCCAGAATGAGACGATATATACGCCAGCATATTAGAACATGTTTACAATGTATAATGATAAAAACTAGAACCGGTAAGCAACCTGGAGAATTACATCCCATTAAACCAGGCAAACAATCTTTTGACATTATCCATATTGACCACTTAGGATCACTTGTAACCAGTACGAAAAGAAATAAGTACATTCTTGTTATGACAGACAATTTAACCAAATTTGTGAGGTTAGAAGCAACTAGAGATACTAAAGCAGAAGCAGTAGTACGAAAAATGGCAGATATCGTCTTAGATTTTGGCGCTCCCGCAAAGATAATAAGTGACAGAGGGACTTGTTTTACCTCCCAAAAGTTTGCAATATTTTGCGAGAAACATGGAATAAAATATGTTTTGAATTCCCCAAGACATGCGCCAGCTAATTGGTAGAGATTGTAACTAAGACTATTATTCCAGTAATCCAAGCATCTATAAAGGATCCAGAACAATACGATTGGGATAGAAACTTGAAGAAAATTGCTCGGGATCTTAATGAGTCAATAAACAAGACAACTCAAGAAAGCCCTTTCAAATTGTATTGAAGAAAATCCTTACCAGAACCCGAAAGAATTACAGAACCATGCAAAGAAGAAAATTGAGCAAGTACAGTATAAGTATAAAACTAGATACGATAGAAATAGGATATAGAAATGTTCATTATGACGTTGGAGATATAGTATTCTCAAGAACCGTACCCACGAATTCAGGCGACTCCACACAATTGCAAAATAAGCACAGAAGACCATTAGTTATAACAAGGTTTTACCAAATGATACGTATGGTATAGCGAGTCTTAGAGAAGACAAGACAGGAAGAAGATAGCGAGTACAGTACATATATCATAGTTAAAACTTTGGAGACCTTCCGAAGAAGACGATGAATCTGAAGAAATGAATGATTCGGAAGAAGAAGTCTCTATTCTGCAACAAGACGAAATTAGAAATTAGAGTAAATGAAGATGTACCAGATAAAAGTAAGTTGAAACAGGAAAATAAAAAGCAAATGAGGCAAAAAAGTAGAAGACGAAGAATTATACTACCTACCCTCATGGCTAACAGATTATATGACAGGTGAAGAACTCAAGGACGAGTTCAATAGGATGGCTGAATGTTAGCAAATAGACCTTTTAAGTTGGCAAGATTGGTATGGTAGAAGGGATGGAGTGATACTAGCAACGTTAATGTGTGTGTTTTGTCATGTCATGTCTCTGAACTAAAAGTGTAAAAAATTAAGTAATACAACTTGTGTTGTTTTATAACTGTGTTACATCTTGACAAGAGAGATTAGCCAACAGAGCCTCGATCCTTTCTTAGTTCTCAGATCGTCCTAGGCGGATTTTTGCCGTTTTCGCTTCTTGATTTGATTTCTTCCCCTGTTGTTCTCGGTTCTTGGATAATCATTCGATTCGCAGTTTTCGACATGTAATAGATGCGGTCTAATTTAGTACAGCGAGTAGAGTAACTACAGCACAGCATTATGTCATTTTACGCTATTTAAAATAAAAACACCGCTCCGTTTGAAAACAAAAAAGATAAGCTCTGTTGGGTGGAAATTTTCAACGGTTTGCGTTTTATTCTCCTTCTTAATAACATTTGCAAAAACAACAGTAACATTGTAAAAATTATTATAGTAATTTTTTTCAGCGTGATAATTTGAATTACTGACGCTTAAAACATAGTGTGACAATTAATAATTGTGATAACATATCTTATTTTTACGAAAAACAAAGGATATTAATTAAGAAAATACCAAAAAATTTGCTAAAATTGCAGTAAACGTTTTGTATATTATGAAAGCGTAGTATTTAAAACGCCCCCTTTATGTAGTTTGTCACTCAAATGTTTTTGGTTCGATATTACTGAATGGACCTCGAGATAAGAGATATTAAAATAAATGTGTTGAAACTTTTCGAAGGAATATATCTTGTAATAATTTTAAGATCGATCTTTAGTAAATTCATGTATCACCGGTGAAAGGTGTTGGAAGGAACATGGTCATGATGCTCTGCTGTATTAATATTAATCAGCATACGTCAAAATGTCACTGCCATTACTATATGAAATACAAGACATTACCGACAACCTGGCTATATTAAATTATTCTCGTTTACGACTGGAAAATTTATTTATTTATGTTGTTTTGTATGCTGCATATAATTAACCGAATGCAGTACCCGTTCCTTATTCTATATTTTTACATTTATCGATTTATGGATGGCTCATTGCATCGTAAAACAGGCTTCAGACCATAAAGCGAAATTATTAACTTAAAATTTTTATTTTCTGTTAACAAAATTAATTGATTATGCTATTACTTAGAGGTGCGAAAAATTATAGAGAAAACAATAAAAACAAACTGCCTAGTTAAAAAATAATAAAAACGTAGGTAGTTCATTTTACAAGAACTGCCGTTGTTGGAGCTGACAGTGATGTGATATATATCTGTTAATTTTAAAGCTAAATAAAATTATGTACCACAAAAATTTGTCACAAACACCTCAAAAATAAAATTGTTACATTAAAATTCGTTTTCATAGTTTCCTGAACTTAAAACTATGTATACAGTTTGTGTATTGAGGTATTTATTAGACATGGGTTTCTTAAAGCTGCGTTTTCACCAGATATTTAATTTAAATCCATAAATTGCTGTTAAAATTTTTCTGTTAAATATCAAAAACGAATACAAATGATTCATCCTAAATATCATATAGATTTAATATATAAAGTTACAACTGATGCATATATTTTTATTAATAGGAATATGATTATTAGAGTTGGCAAGCCGTGCGGCTATTCAGTGGTACCACAGCAGGTAGATAGATATCTGGTGAGCCAATGACCGGCTGGCGGACAAATTAAAGCAGCCGCGAGACTAGTCCATATTGTATGTCGTAGTGTTTATACGATAATTTATTCCTCTCCGTTGTATTTTATGTTGTTGTGTTGTTGATAGTTTTATTTGTTGCATTTTATTGTTGATAATAATTTAATAATAAAATATGTCTGGTGCGCAAGGGTAAAAAACGGTCATACGCTGACAAAGTGAATAAATTTATCAGTAAATTTTCCAGATTTATTCTATAATGGTGCTACAATACAATAATTTGTTAAGTATATGAAGCAGACCTGATGTGCTGGGATAAATATGATTGTAGAAGTCACGTAAATACTGTGTAGCATAAAACTAAAAAAGATGGCGAGCCTTCGAAAACACAGTTTATGTTCAATTTACCCCAGTAGCACAACCACATTGGAAAAATATTATTTCCACATATTGGCCGAATATTGTAAACGACAGACATTGATGGCATTGGCACAATATAATTGTAACATATAGGTTCAATATTCACCTCAAATATTTCACCAGTATTGTATTTTATTATTGGTCCAATGTTGAAATTAACTGATGGGCCAATGTTGGTAAACTAATATTGGCACAATATACTCTTATATTATTGGCAGGATATGTTGATATGATATATAACCAATATCGTAATTAAAACAATATTGGTGACATATTCCAGTAAAATATTCTGCCAATATTAAAAAAATATATTGTACCAATTTCGTACTTAATTTAGAATTGTAACATATTAATATATAATAATCACAATGCTAAATTAAATTACTAAATTGACAATAACATTGCAATGAACATTTGGTGGCAAATTAAATATGTTGGCTTGATTGTATAATTTATCAGTATAAAATAATACTAAAAGGCCATTTGTATAAATAAAATCCATCAGTCAAAGATTTAGTCGAACTTGGTTCAAAAACTAAGGATACCATTTTTGTAACAATTGTATCGTTGGATTTTAAATCAAGTTCAGTAGAACTTTGACTTACCTACTTTCGTACAATAATTTGCCCTTTATAAGGAACAACATTACAACCGTTGCAAAATAAATTATTTTATTTTAGTCAACTCATTAAAAGAGTTAGGTTGAAAGTATATCATCCTGTCGTTTACTATGAGGCCAATATGTGGAGTTTTTGTAGTATAGGTATATATGTATCTATTCTCTTATTCATATTACTATAAACATATATATTTTAGTGATTATAAATTAGACATTGCTAATAAACAAAAAATGTAAACAGATAAAACATCATATAGCTTAATACAATATACATATATCAGTACTACTTACTTTCAAATTCAGCTGCTAAGCAAACAAAATTATTGTTTTATATGAGAACTGTAGAATTATGACTTGCTAACAAAAATAAAAAAATTTTAAAACAAGACATATTTTTATTAATAATAAAAAACATAACATATCAGCTTTTTAGAGTAAAGGCAAAATTAAGTTTAAATATATAAAAAAGTAGAATTTATAGGTACAAATAATTAGGTCCTATTTTTTTTCTCTAGATTTTCTTCCACCTTTTCTGTCATTGGCTCCTGCCTGCCAAATAGGTAGGGATTGACCTATTTAATTCTTTATCGGTAACATTTTTAAACCGTTTTCGAGCAGCTCCTAACAATGAATCATTATCTATTAGATTAAAATTAAATATTAATATATAGGTACTCACTTAATACTGCGTCATAGCATTTGAGTTTTTGAAAAGAAAGTTTTCCTTTCTTGCCTTCTCCTGAGTAACGGATCGATAGCTCCTTCGAAAACAGTTTGTTCATACAGGCATAAACTGCTTTATGATATGTATTTCCCCCACAAAGGCACTCGACCTATAAAATAAAAATGTTTATAAAAATAAAACTAGAGAAAACCGAATTCATTTTCTTACAAAAATGTCAACTTTCTGTTGGTCTTTTAATATCAGCTCAGTAGATTCCAAAGATGCATCATCTTGTAGTGGCAGCTGCCACTAGATTCATTGTTGGCGCCATATACTGCACTTCCTGTCAACTGAAGTTCTTCTAATTGGCTTAGCCTTTTGTTAAGTTGTTTACGCATGTCACCTATTAATTATAATCATAGGATTCATGATGCGTATTAGATTAGTATTCTTAACAAGTTTATTATATTGGCAGCATATTCTCCCAATATAAGGACAATGTTTCCAAAACAATAAATATAGATTGTTTTATATTTTGCTCATCACACAAGTATTAGCTGTATTATGACCCATGGTTGAATGAAAACAAGATCAATTATAATTAATATAAACCAAAAAGTAAATAATAAATAACAATTTTTTTACTGTGTGTTGCATTTTCTGTTTAAATAATTTTAAATACTGTTAATAGTTGCGAAGGTAACTAAAATATAGTCAGTAGGTACTTACATTTTAATAACCAAATAATAATCACACTGGACACTGTTAAAATATAAATTATTTATTACAATAACGTGAAACACAAGCAACGACAAACACCAACACATAATTGCCGAGTGGCGAGTAGCAGCATCAGCCAGCATCGTGTCATCGCGATCTCGTGATGCGTGCTTGCGCGCGGCGATTTCAACGGCTTTTTTAGGTATATTGGGCCTATCAGGGAAGTATATTGGTTGTATATATTGGAAATAATCTTCTATCGTACATGTTGCCAATGTAGGTCAAACATTTCCGATGTTAAATGTTTAATATTTATATGTTTATATAACAACTTTTAAGATATATGAAATTAAAATCTAATAACTATAAATTATATAATAATAACATAAAATACTATAAGAATAATAATATTGGTCCTATGAAGGAGAAATATTAACTGCATATATTGGAAGCGGGTATCTGACCAATATAATACCAATGTAAATTAAATGTTTAAGAAATATATTGTGAGTTTACACCTCTGAAACCATTTTAAAAATAAGTAATAATATTAATAACAGTTTTTTGTCACTACGATGGAAGACAAGTTTTAAATTTATATTTGTAATAATTGAACAAGTTTTGCTAAAATATATGCCCAATATGAGGCCGATAATTAAACACATTGTTATTTTACAACCTACTAATTGGATATTGGGCCATTGTAGGAAAAATATTGGTTATATATATTGTATGCTTGTCTTTAACCGATATATGACCAATATTGGTTAAATCCACCGAATATTGGCCCTAGTTGCAATATATTACCCATATAAATCCATTATGGGACCAATATCTTGTGCTACTGGGGTACTGTTAATGCTGATTGCCTGTGATGTTCCGCTACTCGATAAACAACCATTTCGGTAGTTTTGGAATAAATACAATCCCCATGTGACGTTATCAAGTCGCGCAATGTTGCGTAACTATGTACCAACTTTACGGTTGTACCATACACAGCTATGGTTATGTGTCGACGAGACGACAGATCGTAAAAAAATGCTATTGTAAATGTTATAATACGTATACTGGAGCCTCTTAAATTGACATTTCCACTATTACTAGCTAGTAACAGACTAACAGAATGTACTGGTAAAACAATTACGAGGGTGGTGCTGGTGTTGTTAGGAAATATTGATGTCAACAAGTCAAGTGTTGATGTTGGTACATGTTACATGTAGAGTGCATGCTTTACATCTTGTGGCAGAAAATATTCGACAAAGTTCCAGAGGTAGGTGCATTAATAGTAGTACAAAAGAAGTGTTCCTTAATTCTACTAAACGTCTTCACGCATGTCACAGCAAGTGTCCCGGTATTCCCAAACCACCACAGCCGATTCTTATAGGTTGGGGAACCTGGTTGAAGGGAGCTTTCTATTATGCTGAATATTTACAACAAATAAAAACTGTAACGCTGACGCAGTTTTCCACGAAACACCAAAACACTATATACTGCACTCGACGCGCGTTTCGCCAACCAAGTTGGCATCATCTGGAGATGATTAAAACTAAACTTATGCTAACAATCTACCCTATTTATAACTAAATTATTGACACGGTTCACCGAACCATCACGGTTCGGTGAACCGTGACCCACTAACCAATAAAGTGAGCTATTTGGGATAGGCCCTCTGTCACCGTTCATACTATTTTTACACTTTATGATTTCCAAGCATTCAATTGCATCCAGCTGTCTAGTATTCGTTACATTCCTAATTAATCTTAAATTGCTAATATCTATTTTATGGTTGTTCTCAAATGCATGTTAGGCTACACTAGACTTATCTATTTGAGATGGGCCATATACTCTTTGAATCTAGTTTGAACTGATCGTCTAGTCTGTCCAACATATTTTTGATTACAGTCCTTACAGCTAATTTCGTAAATCCCCGGCTTTTCGTTTGTTTCAATTTTGTCTTTTGGATTGCCTAAAAGTTGTTGTAGTTTGTTTCCCGATGAATGAACCACTGTCATACCTACATTTTTAAAAATCTTACCAATACCACGAGTGAATCGAAGATCGAATAGAATCGGTACAAATTTCGGATTTTTTCTTTCAGTTTGAAAGGTCGAGGAATTTCGAAGCGACTCTTTAAACTTTCGTTTTCTAATTATTTTATCAATTAAACTTACAGAATATCCATTACTTGTAGCTATATCCTTAATCAATGCCTTTTCTTTTTCAAACCTCTCCTTATTGAGGGGGAAGCTTAATAGACGATGGACTAGAAAATTAAAACTCGCCATTTTGTGTTGAGCACAATGGTAAGAGTCCTTAGGGATATATCTTAGAGCACTGGTATCTTTTCTGTATATGTCAAATTCTAACTTATTTTCACTAATTTTTATAAATAATACATCTAAAAATGGTAGGTCCAGAGTTGTCAGTCTCATATGTGAATTTAACTGACGCGAAACGACTGTTTAATTTAGATACAAAGTTGTCAATATCAGCGACCTTTGTATCGAACACTGCAAAAATATCATCCACATACCTAAGCCAAACCCTGTGGAACTACTCGAATTATTCTTTTGCTTTCGTCTCGAATCTGTTCATGAAGAGACTGGCAATGAGTTACCCATTGCTGTTCCTTCATGTTGTTCGAATCGTTGAATCAAAAACAATTTTGTTTCATGCAAAGTTTAAGATATTCTTTTGCTAAATCTTGATTGAGATTATTTAATTCGAATAGATCCTTAAGGTAGTCCAAGGTCTGTAGTATCGGAACACTTGGAAACAATGAGCAAACGTCAAAGGAGATCAAAATTTCACCTTCTTGCAACTGAATATTTTTCACCTTATTAATGACATCGTTGGAATTAATCACAGAGAAACTAGGTAGTGCAACATGTAAATTTTCGAACTCTTCTGTTAACCATTTTGATAGGTGGTAAGTCGGCGATCCGATTGCTAAAACAATAGGACGTACCGATTTTCCTGGTTTATGTATCTTAGGCAAGCAATACAATCTAGGTACACTTGGGTTAGACATATGTAACTTCCTATTTAAAGCTGGAGTAATAAGATTGTTGCAGGATTTAAGTACATTTCTTACTTCAGTGACCATTTTTGGTAATGGATTTCTAGAGTGTTTTTTATAAGGACCATTACTAATTAGATTGTCTACCCTTTTATAATAGTTGTCTTTATCTAAAATAACAACCTTATTGCCCTTATCAGCTTTTAAATAAAAACAATCTTTTTCACGCAACCGTTTGATAATTTTTCTGTCTTTTGTAGATTTTGACTTTTTATTTACTTTAGTGACAATATTTGTCGAGATTTGATTGTTATATAATTGTGATTATTATATAATTAAATACATATAAATAAAAACTGTGATACTACAACTCAGTCCTGACGAGGCAGCAGCTTTCAAGGAAGGCTAGACAAAATTCGAGGATATTTCCGTTGAAACAGCTTTAAAAACTATTCACAAGAACTATAAAAGGCTACATGACGTCATACAAAACTTACAAAACAGTGCGTTGTCGTTAGTAGAGTCACTGCAAATAGTGGACAAAGTAAATCAAATGCTACACTCTATACGTGATGCAAAAAATGAGCCCGTTAGAGAAAAGTTCGCACGTGTGTTAAAGCAAGATACCGGTTTTACTAGATTAAGACAAATTTGTGGTGGTACTGAGGGTGCAAGCCCAGATCCGTTAAGTATGTTCAAAGACTATTTTAAGTATGTCTGTATTACATCAATAGATGTCGACGGTCGTTCTCAAAGAGATGATAAAAATTAACCTTATGCTAACAATGTACCCTATTTATACCTAAACTATTGTCACGGTTCGGTGAACCGTGATCCTCGTGACCCACTAACCAATAAAGCGGCCTACTTGGAATTGGCCCTGTCACTATTTATACTATTTTTACACTTTGTGATTTCCAAGCCTTCAAATGCATCCGGCTGTCTAGTATTTGTTACATTCCTAATTAATCTTAAATTGCTAATATCTATTTTATGTTTTTTCGCAAATGCAGATTGGGCAACACTAGACTTATCTGTTTTACCATATTTGAGATGAGCTATATGCTCTTTGAATCTAGTTTGAATTGATCGTCTAGTTTGTCCAACATACATTTGATTACAGTCCTGACAGTTAATTTCGTAAATCCCCGACTTTTCGTTTATTTGAATTTTGTCTTTCGAACAACATGAAGGAACAGAAATGAGTAATTCTTTGTCACCATTCATTGCCAGTCTCTTCATGAACAGATTCAAGACAAAAGCAAAACAAAAATTCGAGTATTTCCTCAGGGTTTAACTTAGGTATGTGGATGATGTTTTTGCAGTGTTTGATACAAAAATTGCTGATATTGACAACTTTGTTTCTAAATTAAACAGTCATTTCGCGTCAGTTAAATTCATATATGAAATTGAAAACTCTGGACTACCATTTTTAGATGTATTAATAATTAGAGATAGTGAAAATAACTTAGTATTTATCATATATAGAAAAGATACCAGTACTCTAAAGTATATGCCTAAGGACTTTCACCATTGTGCTCAACACAAAATGGCGAGTTTTAATTTTCTAGTCCATTATCTATTAAGCTTCCCCCTCAATAAGGCGAGGTTTGAAAAAGAAAAGACATTGATTAAGGATATAGCTGCGAGTAATGGATATTCTGTAAATTTAATTGATAAAATAATTAGGAAATGAAAATTTAAAGTCACTTCGAAATTCCTCGACCTTTCAAAATAAAAGAGAAAATCCGAAATTTGTATTGATTCCATTTGATCCTCGAATAACCCGTGGTATTGGTAAGATTTTCAAAGATATAGGTATGACAGTGGTTCATTCATCGGGAAATAAACTACAACAACTTTTAGGCAATCCAAAAGACAAAATTCAAACAAACGAAAAGTCGGAGATTTACAAAATTAGCTGTAAGGACTGTAATGTTGGACAAACTAGACTATCAATTCAAACTAGACTCAAGGAGCATATGGCCCATGTCAAATATGGTAGCACAGATGAGTCTAGTGTTGCTCAACACGCGTTTGAAAAAAACCATGAAATAGATATTAGCAATTTAAGATTAATTAGGAATGTAACAAATACTAGACAGCTGGATGCATTTGAAAGCTTGAAAATCACAAAGTGTCAAAATGGTATGAATAGTGACAGAGGGCCAATTCTAGGTAGCCCGCTTTATTGGTTAGTGGATCACGGTTCACCGAACCGTGACAATAGTTTAAGTATAAATAGGTTACATTGTTAACATAAGCTTAGTTTTAATCATCTCCAGATGATGCCAACTTGGTTGGCGAAACATGCGTCGAGCGCAGTATATAGTGTTTTGGTGTTTCGTGGCAAACTACGTCAGTGTTATCTTCTCCTCAAAGGTTCCAACACATTCGAGGACTTAATTTCTTTTATTACGCATATTATGATGCGTACGCCTATGTCCCGCCGCACATTTCTGCCAACTCTAATGATTATTTAGTTTCATAAAATGACAATAAAATATTTGTATTTCTTATTAATAAAAAAATACACATTAGTATTGCCTGTAATTTTATATATTAAATCCATATGGTATTTAAGATATGAACGTATTTGTTTTCAATTTTCGTTCTCATCAGTAGAAGAATTTTAACAGTGATTTAAAGTTTCATGTTGGCAATCCTGACGACGAGGGCGTGCTAACACTGTGTTAAATTGCAATGTAACCAAAGACAGACATGTTGCATTAATTTTCAATCTAGCTGTCGTCGTGCGGTCAATAGTGCACACTGCGCGCGACACGATGTCAAATTTCAATATTCCTTCAATTTACTATGTCTAACGCTTTAATGCACATAGTTTATATGAGTGTACATCTGCCTATTCTTTTATTTTTAATTTGTTTAAGATGCCTGGGAAACCAAATGAGACAATCCCTCAACAAATGCTTCTACGAGTAGTATCTGCGCTAATCAGTAGTTTTATAGACATAGGTTTTATAGATAGACAATAAGTTATATCTCGCGTGTCTATGGAAATACATAAACCGAAAACTGTCACGTTTGACATTGCCAAAAAAGACAAATTTTATCCCTGAAGTGGATTGAAACCATTGATGTGAAGCTAATAAACTAATACACTGATGTGGCTTTCCACAAAATACCAAAACACTATATACTGCATTCTACGCGCTTTTTTGCAAAGCAAGTTGGTATCAACTGGAAACGATTAAGGTTTTAATCATCTCCAGATTATGCCAACTTCTCATCTGGAGGTGATTAAAACTTTAATCATCTCCAAATTATGTTTATTTGGCTGGCGAAACGTGCGTCTAGTACAGTATATGGTGTTTTGGAGTGTTGTGGAAAGCCATGTCAGTGTCAGAGCTGTCAATACTTAAAGTAAAATACTTGAAATTATGCTTCAAGTATTTATTAGTATTTGAGGTACTTTACTTTAAGTACCTATCTGAGTAGATATTTGTACTTGTATTTCGATTATTCACATTAAAAAAACTTGATCTTTACTTGATTTTGTCAAGTAAGTTACTTTAAGTACTCTTAACAATACGTGAAGTATTACATCATAATTGCAGTAATAAATTGTACATGAAGTATTCTTGGGCTACTTCAAGTAAATATTTGTGTGATACTTGCACTTTGAAACAATTACTTGAAATAAAATTCCTTTTTCAATTATATTTGGTTTGTCAAAACTCGCATAAACAAGACCATACAAGAAATGCTTCGGACTTACTAGAATTACTTAGGGTTTATTTAATTTAATTATATGCTGCAACGCCTTGAGGTAAGGTGTCTTTAAAAATACATTTCTAAAATTTTATCTTGTGTATAGAGTACAAGTAGTAGCATAGTGCTTTCAGTGATTAGTGATTTATAAAATTAAAAAGGTAGATAGATAGCATATATAACTACGCCAAACATCACTGGGTAAATTAAGGTATATGTCAATCAATAAACCATTTATATCAAATATTACTTTCACATCACGTCACGTGGGTGGAAGTATTGTATCGGCAGAGGAGCGTCTTACTAATGGCAACCGGTGCAAATTTTTTTCGGAAATAGGACGGCTATAGCTATAATATTATCATCATTACGTAATTATTATTACGATAAGGTTACATGTTGCATCCTTTTTCCTCCGAAACAATTAAAATGATCTCCATTTGAAAGGTTCAGGATAAGATTTTTTGGTGTAGACTTTGCTAATTTAAAACTGATTTCAGATATACCGGATCCATTGCAGGGGGTCAAAACAAAGTAACATTTTTAAAATACGACACTTACATATAATAAATTTATTTTTATGTTCACTAACTTTCACACTGTGATTTACATGCAAAAACTTAGTATATAACTAAATATGTCAAATTATATTTTTTACAAAACTCTAATCTGAATCTGAAACCATGAAACCATTTATCCATTCAAAAAATACAAATTGTATTTAAATCGAAAGTTACAGATTTTTACTTAGTTTTTTATGAATTTTTTGTAATATTTCAAGTAATTTTATATACTTTAAGTATTCTATATACTTAAATTATGAATCATGCTTCAAGTACTGTTGTTTTACTTCAAGTAAATTACTTGGCGATAAATCAAGTAATTTTCAAGAAGACTTGATAATTGAAGTATGTTTTGAGAAAAACTGTGCTTGATACTTCAAGTAATTTTTGATATTTGAATACTTGATACTTACACTTCAAGTACTTTCTAAGTACTTGTGACAGTTCTGGTCAGTGTATTAGTTTTTTATCAAAGACATTTTCTTAGTTTTGAAAACGGAATCAGAGAGCATTCCGAAACATCAACATTTAATCATCTAAAATATTTGACATTTAAGTTTCATTTTCCATAGGCAGAAATATTTTTTTTCAAAACCAACCTCTGATCCATTTTCGCGTAGAGGTTTATTTAAAAAATTTCTTAAATAATTTATGGGTCAGTGACTTAATACACAAAAAAGGTGAGAAGAAACATTATAGAATGCCACAAATAACTATAGACAGTAAATTAGTACACCTTACATGTGGTCGAAGGGATCTATCGCTGAGTAAATTTGTTGTTAAAAAATTTAGCGAACATAGAAATAATTTGTGAATTGTAAAATTATAATCCACGCAAACTATACCAAAAAAGGGCAAATAATAATAATAGTAATTTATACAGTGTGTCCGAGTGAAAGTAAGCAATCTCTGAAGGCATGTATAACCCTTAAAAATAACACCATAAGTTCATATGAAATATTCTGTCACAACATAATCTTGCTAAGATATCAGCCCTTAAAGCTGAATGACGAGAATATATATATATTTTAAATAATAATGTTGTTTCTATGTTTTTACAAATAGTAATAAATACTACAAGCAAAACCTAAATATAAGATATAAAAAGTCCTCTCACTGTACTTAATTGAAAATTAAATAAAATTGCCACATACACTTCTTGACGACTTATAAAATTTGTATCATGCAAAGTGAATCCATTAAGCTTTAATTGCGATTGCCCACTACTAAAAGACTTTTACCAAGTAAATGGAAATCATTCTTGAGGCCGTCGCGCATACCATTCGCAGACCGGTTTCTGGCTATTGCCTTCATCAGTGCGAAGAACGTATATGCAACGTTAACCAAGAGAATCTCAGAATCATTAGTTTACGTGAAAGTAGAGTACTAACGAGTTAATAGTAACTCCTTCTACCAGTATCAATCGCAATGTAATAAATTGGAAAAATGCTCCAACAAAGCGACCTTTACTAATAAAGGTATAATAAAAAATAAGATATCAAAATATACCAACAGGGTGGGTAATATTAATTTACAAATAGCAATAAATACTAAAAATAATACCTAAATAAGGTAGATTTCAAAGTCGTAATCCTCTCACTTTTCACCTTTCATGATTTCACTAGCAAATTTAATTACGTATTTTATAGTCTCTAAAAAAGTTCCCCAGGCCCCCGACACGCTGCTCCTGCCTAGATTCAGACAACACTAGACATAAATGCTAGCTAATTTTACAATTCCTTATTAAATATTAAAAGTTTGGTTTGTAATGTTTTTTTTAAGAATGTTTCTTAATCGAATACCACTGTAGAATTATAACAAAAAAATGTATGTGTTTTTTATAGATAACGTATGATCCACATTCTTAAAGTATTTCTTTTTTTTTTTTCGAATTGGAAATACGGAAAATTTATTTCAAAGAATCCGTCCATTGAACTTTTAAAATGTAACCATAACAAATTCGATAAGTAGCTAGGTAAGGTATTTGTGTGTTTAAGCGCAATTAAACACAAGAGTCGGCATTAGTCGCTTGAATAGTCAGAAGATTTAGGAATATGTGGAGACTGTTTAGCTGAAAGGAGCCCGAGTTGCTCGCAGTGACAGCTAAGATGCAGTTAGTTAGCAACTATTGGCCGCCAGATGTCAGCACGGTAGCGGGTGACAGCAAGAGCTAATATATGTCCGAGATAATCGAGACACCGAAACAGGACTGTACTCGAGAAGAGTTAAGAAAAAAATGAGTGCAAATATTTATACTAAAAAATTCAACTCTTGACTTTTCTAATCTAAAAAATACAGCGTCTATTTGCTAAAATGATTGATTATTTAATTCTCAGTTGTTAAAATCAAACTCAATAAATTATTTACTCCGATATCAAGTAGGTAAAAGCAGTGACAAATATGTATTGTCTGATGTGTACAAAAATATTGGAAAATTAGTTTCAAATATGAACTGAAAACTGTTTTAATGTACGAATTTCATTTACTAAGCTTTCTTGACAGTTTTATAGATTGGCTCCTTTGCTGAAGAGTAACCATTTAATAGAAGAATCAATTATTGACGTTTTCCTTTTCGTTTTATAGCGTAATTCTAGTTGGTATAATCTGAAACCTAGGTAGAGTATTTTCGAATTGAACAAATTACAAACTGCATAGAGGAAGGATGTAAACTAAACAGAAAGTCATGTAAGCAAGTAGTTGCCTATGGACGCAAACTATATTCGCCCTTCGACACTATATGTATACATATGCAGGATCTCACCACCGAGTATATAAATCATTTATTCATCATACGTCACTATGAATAATAACCGTACTATTGTACTAATTATCTTGTGTATTATATACAGGTTTTTACAGGTAGACTATGATACGATTTAGAGGTAGTTTCATTGTGGATTCTGAACGAGACGGTTAATATTATATTTTTTACACGTTGTGTAAAATAGAGTCGTGTACTACTTATACTAACAGTATTCCGTACACGTAACAACAGAAGTGGTAAGGAAAAATGACCCCCATCAAATAAAAAGAAAAGACATGCTAGTCCTAGTGATAGTTCCACTGATAGTTCTACTTATCGTTCTAGTGATAGTTTAGATACATTTCTAACAGTAAACCGTAAATACACCCGTTTTGGTGGTATTTACATAATGTTACACCAATTGTGGTGGTATTTAGATACAGTTACGCCGATTGTGGTGGTATTTACATGCGGTTAAACCCGCTGTGGTAGTATTTACATACACTTACACCCATTGTGATATTTACATACAGTTACACCCATTGAGGTGGTATTTACATATAGTTATCCCGTTGTGCTAGTATTTACAAACAATGACACCCGCTGTGATGGTATTTACATACAGTGTGTTGGTATCAATTATGCCAGAGTCGCATGATAATAATAACGGTGTTTCATTTAATTTCTAAAACTACTCTGTTATAGGTATATTATCATATTTCGTCGTTGCGAGGACGAACGACAGCTACAGGATGGCCGAGTGTAGGATCCTACCACCGAGTATATAATTCATTTATTCATCTTACGTCACTATAAATAATAACCGTCACAGTACTATTTATCTTTTGTATTATGTAAGCGTTTTTATAGATATGATTTAGAGGCAGCTTTAGTGTATCCGAACGAGACGGTTGATATTATATTTTCATTAATAAAACACTGTGTAAAATACAGTTGTGTACTAATTATACTAACAGTACCCCGCACAACTAACACATAATATAATTCTTGGCCACTCATTGGTGCCATTACAATTCTCGGTGGTTGACGACCGCTCACCGGTGCCGATTTTACATGCAAAAGCTAATTAATTAATTTAATTAATGTGTCAGTACAGTGTCAAAAATTATAGAGTAAATCCCTAAGTGACTTCCAAGAGCGATTCACACATTATTAAAGAGTTAATAGAGCACATAGTCGAATATCTTATAAGGAAGTTTATTTCACATTAAAATTTTATTGCAGCACGAAACTGAATGTTTTCCTTTTTTTGCAAACGACAGCTAATTCTCTAAAAAAATATATAATGAAAATTGTATGATATCGATGTCATGATCATTTTTCTGAAATTGGTTTAAAAAATTTGGCGTTGTCGTTATAAAAAGGGGCTGTCGTAACAAAGAATGGGAAATGTATAAAAAAAATCATGTAAATATCAGCCATTCTACGTCAAACAATTTTTTTTAAAGCAATCAAATAAATATTTACATATTGTATAAAATGTGTCCATTCCATACACATAGTTTGGCGCCTCTGCGTCAAGTCTACATCGCATGAAATGAACCTGATACCTGCTTGAAAGTTTGTGCAAAAATTTGGTATAATATCGATAATGAATTAAAATTTTTTTTTAATTAGTATTTTTCAAAAAAAAAAAATTCCAAACCAGTTATCATGTTGAAATCTCAAAACGCCTCAAGGAAGCCATCCTTTTTGCAAAATGTCAATCACTAAAAGTGTCAACAGAATTGAAGTAAAATTTCTCCCCTAACGTTTGAATTGATGCTCAATATATTCAAACGCTGACAGTCTATATACTTTATTACTCAATCTGTGATTATTTATTTTTGTATTATCATTAGCGATATTTAAAACAAAAATACAATTTAAGAACATAAAAGTAAACTACACAATAGTGAAGCCTGTCCTGCATACTGGCGGCATCGCGGTTTGGACTTCAGAGCGGTATGCTATCGCTCGCGACCATAACTTGCAAAATGCCATCTGACCACGCACTATCTACATATGCATATGCAGCCTGCTGCTGCAGTCTCTTTGCCAACCACAAATCCTTTCCTGTACTTCTTTCTTTGAATTTTATATACCCAACTATAAACCTCTACTGAATTTTTATATGCATATTGATTACTCAAGAATCTACTGATTATGAATGGAAAGTTAATGGAAATTAAAACGTTTTATTTATTTATTTATTATTTCATTTTATTTACACACGACTACTTATATTAACGTTCGCGAGTCTTGGTTTCTAATAAATTGAATGTAACCAGAGCCCCACATCGTTAATCTAGTACCTAATAATTTAAATTCATAAAGATGGTCAAGCACTTTACATCACACACAATTTGGTCAAAATTCCTTATACTCTAGATATAACAGATGCTATTTATACTGGCATACCTTTAGATCCAATGTTAATGCATAAATATTTGACAAATAGAAAACAATGTGGAAAAATTAAAAATCAATAATAATCTCAGATATAACGAGATATTAGAATATGGAGTTCCTCAAAGAACAATATTAGGTCCGATTTTGTTTAATATCTATCTAAATGATCAATAATAATAATATAACATTTCGGTGAAAGAAGGCACAGTAAGTTTTGCTGATGATGAATTAGATATTTCATTCTAGACGAATACTGTAATAATGATTTAACGGACTTGTAACGTAGAACATTTTATTTCATATTGTGCTTTTGATATTCCACGATTTAGCTAAAGACCTATCACATTTTATTTCATAGTATGCATTCGATATTCCTCGATTTAATTAAAGTCTTATTACCTGCTTTTGTTTCATAGCAAGGGTCTATGTGTTTTATTTGTTGATTTATTTACCTGAATTTATCACCTGAAATGTTGAAAATGGAAGCGTACCAAGATTGTGACCTTTCTAATAAAACTTTATTTAAATATGTGGAGGCAATGGAAAAACTGATTTCAACGAAATCTGCTGGAAGGTATTACATACAAGGAATACTTTGTTTTGATTAAATTGTTGAAAAAGTTACTTTTTGATGTTTTATTCTGTTAATAAGTTCCGGTAAGTTGCCTAGCAACCTTTTACCAGCTCTGATACTGTAATAACACACTTACCGGACTGAAATTAATAACGTAAACAAGGATTTACCGTAGTATGACATAAAGACTTTTAACCACTAATTTAAAAATAAAATTACTGTATTCCTCTAACTTCTTATTCAAGATACTTAGTAATGATATATGCAGACACAAAAGTATTCGATATCCGACATTTGTCCAACCCGAATTCTTGACCAATTGCCAGCGTCTATTCTTCGACAACCCAAAGAGCCTATTGTAGTTCGTGCTATCCGGAGGCATAAGTTTAAGATCATTCATATAAAATTCATGGGTGACCTTATGCTTATGATCGCTGGGTGATCCACATTGATATTGATATTGGCAAAACCCAACAGACAACGGCAGCAACGAGATGCAAAAGAGGAAATGACTCAGGGATTCATCTTGGAATACTCCTCTCCTGAATGCCACCTGCTCTGTCGTGACCCGTTGTGCACCAAATGTTATGATGAAACGAGTCCTACAGATCGGCAGCAGCTGTTGTATGCATTTTGTTAGTGGTGCTAGTACCGCATGGTATGGAAGGAAACATTTCTTCCACCATCGGCTATTTATGCTGTCTGGGCCTGGGGCAGCGAAGTTCTTAGTGTCAACAGGAGCTTGTACTCCGTACTGATTGCTAGGTACACTTTTTTTGGCACTTGGCAGTGTTGTGGCAGAAGGTCTTGACGTGTGCAATTGCTAGGGTGTCGCAGTTAAATGGACGCATTGTTTCATAGATTCCCTTCCAGAAGTTTCAGATTTCCTCTACAGTCGGCGGATTATCGACAACACGCTGTGACTCTTGACACAGACGGGAAGGATTCGTACGGAACAACGTGTTTTACTCCATACTCATAAGCCGCACTTTTAATGTTTTTTTAATAGCCATATGCACTCGAATCTTAATCTAGACAGTACTGTCAGATTTAGAGTGTGATATTAGCGTCTTAGTCCGGATGCTATACCCCAAATACTAGGTGTGAATATCTTTCCTGATTGCATTTCGCCACACTACATTCGAGAAGCGTGTTGTTGGACTGACTGTATCTTGCTCCCGATTTTTTGCACACGCCGCTTAGCCTTCTCGATCTCGCTTAAAGTATTAGTGGACCTCTCATGGGGAACAAATTACTTCGCAGCTGCCAGATATCTCATTCTTTTGGAAATACCTCATCGATGATCGCGTCCATTTTTGCCAGGTCTTGTGGCTTAAGAGTTACTCTGCTTACTTTTATTCTATCCTTAAGTCAACTTCGGTGTATTCTGAGATGATCCCCGTCAGCTGTTATTTGCCGCGGTGGAATTACGTCAGCTGCGTCTGACAGTTCTTTTATCTGACAAGGTGCCTTTATTCAACCTGTTATATGCAAATGATACACGACCTCTGAGGTATTGTTCAGAGAAGGTGCGGTGCTCAGGCTGCATATCACACCAGATCTCAAGCAATCGATCCATGTACTCCCTGCGTGTAAGTTCGCTATTCTCGTAGCATGCCAGCAAGTCATTCCGTAGTTCCCCGTCCATTTAAATCTTTAAATGGTCCTTGTGCATTGCCCAGGTTGTTACCGGTGATACTATCCGATGGGGCACCTTTAATTTGTCTCTGACCCACATCTGATTGAGGTCGATTGTGAGGGGCACTTCTTCTGTTGCTTGCTGGAACCAGAGGTATAGGATACCCAGGTGGTTAGCCCTGGTATCCACAGTTGACATCTACCAGACAGAGTTGTCTCTGCCTGACCAGGGCGCACAGCGTGGAAGTAGCGCGTCCAGTTTTTATTTACATAATTTAATCTTGACATCTGATATTTTATATACCGTTCCATTTTTTTTGTACCAGTTAACAGTACTTGAGGACAAGGAAAACTTTTAATGAAATGATTTTCAGGTCACCAAATAAACTTTTGTTTTGTTAACAAATTTATTTCTTACTTTAAAATGCGTTGAATTGTATTCTATAATCCAATATTTTTTTAGTAGGTATTTAGCATTTAGCTAAAAGTGGCAATGTCCATAAATTTAAATATAAGATTAAAAGACAATCAAAATCTTATACATAAAAAAAAGAGTTGAATATTAAAAGGTGAAATTAAAAAGTGAAATTACAGCAGAGTCTAAAGTATTACACTTAACTATCTCCTTTGTATGATTTCCAGACAATAAATATATTTGGAGACCATACAAGGGCAGCGTGTTCAATTTTAGGATGTACAACTGATTAATAATAATATAATAATATAATAATAATAATATTTATTAACCATAATCATGATACAAATAGGTATAACAGTAATGAAAATAGGAATTATGAGGTCTAATATGGTCTAATAAATAGTAGTGAACCTACGGTAAGCACACCTTGTTGGCGTTCTGGTACTAATCAATTTGAACATAAAAAGTGCAAAATATTCACAAAAATGATTAACAGGTAACAATTATAGAAATATAAGGAACAGTAACAAATATTATTAACTAACAAATAACTGAATCATGGTATCAAAGACTACGTGTAAATAAAAGAACAAAATATTATATAGCAATAAATAAAGGAAATGTATATTCAATAAATAAATCGATAAAAAGACGTTATGAATTCATTTTATATATTTGTGGAATAAAAAATAATATTAACTGAAAATTTTTGTTAATTATTATTTACTAACTTTTACAAATCTTATCACAGATAAGTATAACATATATCTTTTTAAACAATTATTTTCCCGGCTATTTGCCAAAACGCTGAAACTTGGATTACAAAAAAGATAATATGCACATTATGTTCAGTATTACTGACTCAATAATGTTATTTTAAATTTCAACTATTCTGTCTAATAAAACCAAAAATAAATAAAACACAAGGTACTCACCAGTTGACACTCACTTTAAAAAACTTTAAAATATCTACCGACACGTGTTTCTACTTGCTTTAGCTCATCAGGGTAGCCAGCGTATTTAAAGAATCCAAAGCAAAGAAACTTGTAAACCCCAATGTAATAAACATTAATGGCTTCAGAGAACAGAATAATTGAAATTATATAGTGGAAATACCCCTTATTAGGGTCAATGAAATAATTTAAAAACAAATTAAGTTCCTCTTCTTGATAAAAGTTAAAATATAGAGTGGAATAAAAAATAATATTAACTGAAAATTTTTGTTAATTATTATTTACTAACTTTTACAAATCTTATCACAGATAAGTATAACATATATCTTTTTAAACAATTATTTTCCCGGCTATTTGCCAAAACGCTGAAACTTGGATTATATATTTGTATTATTTAAAACCTCGTTTATTTTCTTTTGCTTGTTTTCATCAAAGAGCTATCGCCGATTTTTTTTGTACCTACTTAAAAACTGATTTTAATTCTTTTATTTCTATAGGTAGGATATTGTACAATTTTGGACCAGCATAGGAAAAACTTCTTTTTGTTATTGTTTTATCGTCTGTCGGTAATACTAAACCCTGGTTATTTTTCAGTCTGATATTATAATGATGGCATATTTCAGTATATTTATTTTTATTCATATAACGGTAGTTTAGCAATGTTTTGCATTAAATTTATTTAATGTCTAATACCTTTGCTTCGGAAAATAATAGTTCTGTGAGATACTGCATAATTTTGTTTAGCATTATTTTTAAAATTCTTTTTTTGTATTATGGTTATTTTTTTTAAATGAGTATTCGATACACCTCGCCAACCTATTATGCCGTATTGAAGTAGAGACTCAATTCATGCATAATACCTATATAATTTTTAACAGATCATATGTTAATATTTATTTCATTTGCTTGAATTTATAAACTAGTTCTCTAATTTTTTTTATTAAATGTTTAATATGTACATCCCATCGCACGTGACAATCTATATAAACACCTAGATATTTTATGTGTTTTGTTCTTTGTATGTTAATATTTTTATTAGTATCATATCTTATGTTCAAGTTAACATAAGTTGGAAGAGAATTTCTGTAATACGTAGAAGGAATAAAATTAGTTTTGTAAAATTTATAGTTAGAAGTTTGCTGTCAAACCAATTTTTAATTTGAGTGAAATCTCTTTCAATTTTTATTTTCTGCCCAGTTGTCTTCCTCATAAAAGATTACAATATCGTCAGCAAAAGAAACAATCTGTCCAGCTGATTTTATTTCAAACATACTATCGATATATGTATATGGTAAATAATAATAGTTTAGAACTGTACCTTGTGATACTCCATATTCGACGAGTCTAGGTTCACTTTTAATATCACCAACTAGAACAGTTTGCTTGTTACCTGTTAAGTAACTCTCCATCAGATTGTAAGTTTTTCCATGAACACATATTTGTTCTAGAGTTTGCAAAAGTTGAGAGTGACTTACCATGTCGAACTTAGTTAGCTAGATCTAAAAAGACACATGATATGCAGATTTTATATGCCTATTTAGGGGTGAATATATGCAATCAATAAGGTATGCTATGGCATCTTGTGTGGATTTATTTCCTCGAAAACTTATATTATCTTTCTGATAGTAATTTAGGTTTTTCTTAAATAGTTAGACAGACGATTTTAATTTTTTTTCATATATTTTGGGTAAGGTCTACAATAAAGAAATTGGCTTATAATGTTCTGTATTTTCTTTATCACCTGTCTTAAAAACTGGTTTGATTATGCCTAATTTAAACGCTGCTGAAAAATAACCCATCTCTATTGACATCTATTATCTCAACTAAGGTAGTCGCAATGCTATCTTTTAAGGTTATTAAAACATTGGAAGAGATTCCGTCGATGCCAGGAGATATATGATTTTTTAAATTAATTATGTTTAGTTTTACCTCTTCAGCAGTTGTCGGAGAAATGAATACAGAACTTACGGCTTTTTTCTAACAATGACTTTGTTTTTGCTATTTGGTACTTTATTAGCCAAGTTTTTACCTATATCGGTAAAACATTTAACAAATTCTTCCGAAATTAGTTTGTTGTATGTAACAATATGATCGTTTTCAGTTTTAATTTTTGTTACTTCAATTTTATTTTTATTCTGATTGGTACAACATATCAAGAGATTTATATTAAATGATCTAGTACTGCGTGTTATGAATTCCAAAAAGTCTCGTGGCAGAACTACTATATTATAGGCACTGTATAACTGTGCTAGACATGATCATTAAACATCAATTTTTAATCAAATGTACACTTACATCATTTTCCCCACTATATTTCAACATTTTAAAGGGATGAGTTTTACTGACAAGAAAATGTATTACAAACAAAATATAAATATCAAATTACAATCCTATAGTTTAAATAAAATTAGGTTTAATGGCTACCTATCGTATTTATATCTTGATTTATGTTATTTTGTTGGAATTTGTTGGTAATATATTTTCTTGTCATTAAAACTACCTTTAAGTTAAAACCTTTAAAATGTTGATAATACTCTCACAACATGTTTAACATGTTTTCTTAGCCACTTCTTAAGTCACCCGAGTAACGCTCCCTGAAAATCTAGAATTTTGTGTTAGATAAAAAGAAAAGAGGCCCTACAGTTTATATGGAGGCCAAGCTACATCTGCGGCATCGACAATTCCCTATCCAAGTCCAAAACAAATTACAAATAAAAATTCTAACTTGTTCCAGAATGAAATCGAACCATCGACCTTCGTTACCCAGTAAATAGCTATAAAAATAACATTACCCACTCGGCTGTCCGTAACTTGTTACATTACTATTAATTACATAATAATAGCTTAAAATATTTACATTTTTTGTAAGACGCCATAAAACATTTTTTGAAATTTAAAGTAAGCCCATTTATTTGATGCCATTGTTCAACTATATTGAGATCATGCTGCAGCTTTTAAACTATCCACATGAGACTTTATGGAACAATTTCTAATCATCAGCGTAATAACGGACCCAAATTACTACTTTGTGGTACACCCGAACAGCTCTTATAGCTGTGTAACCTGAAATTTTTAACGATAACATATTGACTTTGATCACTTAAGTAATTTTTCAATAAGGCAATAAAGTGTGATGAAAAAACATCACTCGAGCTTTGCTATTAAATGTATATGACAAATTTTCTGGAATGCTTTCATTATCAGTAAACATATATCCCTGGTTTTTACTATCAATATTATCAGATAAATGAAACATAAAAAACATAAAACGTAAAACATAAAACACACCACATAAATTAGATAACCCACAAACCAAAACAGGAGCTGCACGGACGGAGGTTACACAGTTGAAAAATTGCGGACACACATAGCCAATCCCTTCGACTTTGTCAAAATCGAAACCGGGATTTGAAGCAGTGAGTCGATAGGCAGTAAACCAGCTATGTTTGTCCCTTAATGCTCAGACCCACTGCGCTACCAAGTTCAGATAAATATTGCATTATAACAGAAAGATTTGTCGCAATTGACTTAGAGGGCATAAAACAGTGTTGATTATTTGAGACGCATTCATTTTCTCATGATCAGCTCGAGAACAAACGTACATACTGGTGTCCGCCATTGTGATGTTGACAAAGTGAAAACTATTCAAATTTAAGAGATTTTGGGCAATCTAATTATACCACTAAGTAATCATTGCATCTTGCGTTGACAGTTAAATCACTCAATTTTGTGTATCCATGAAAAAAGCCTAAATTTTTTTTCTAAAAACTCATTATTGTTGGGGCGCGTTTGATTTTTCAGCATACAATGTCTATATTTTACAATTAAAGTGGTCTGCGTTAAAAATTTTGGTACCACAAATCTCTTAAAATCTACCGAAATTATCACAATAAAACACAGAAGGTGAAGCTCTACTTTCTATATTTTTAAGTTTAGGTGGGAACCGCTGTGGTGTTGACACCAGTTGATACAGTCATGTTTTTAGTTAGAAAAACATACTATACAATTTCGCCAATTTTGATGTAAAAGTTGTTGCAAAAGCTCTTTGGATAATCGCTGTTACGACGTCATCCAGCAATATCAGGATGCGTTGGACCAAGATTCTTAAAGGAGTAGGTTATCTCTTAACTTTTGACCAATAGAATTTATGGCGGGAATACGTCATCTGTGTGCCTATTTGAAATAGCGTACATTGGTATGCTTTCGTTTGGAACTTTAAACTTTATGAATTATTTTAATTATAAATTCTTATGTTTATTATTTAATTTAACATGTGTTTTAATAATTAAAAGAACATTAAAATTACCCATAAGTCATAATGAAAATAACTGAGGAATAAAAGTGGGTACTACTTATTGAATAAACTTATGTATATTTATTTTCTTGGCGTTGCATGTTTTTTGTATGATCAAAATAAAAGCTGCTATTCTCATTAAATTTTATGTTGTCGATTATAAATTATCACCAAATTTAAGCATTTTCTTTAAAAATCTTCACAGGTTACAACATATAATGCTTTGGCATGGTTTTTAAAATATATAATTTGTCTGTTATTTGATGATTTATGATGATGATTTACTCCCTACTTGATCTCTGGAAAGGCCAAAGCGGTTTAATTAAATTTTGCAGATAGTTTTGAGCAAAGACGAAAATAAAATTACATTTATACAAGGTGGTTTAAGAATGCCGACCAACAAGATCGAAAATGTTATAATTTATAATATTTGTAGCATGCCAGTTCATTAATTATGATTTCCGATAATACGGGGATTTTCACATATTATGGCTAATATACACCTTAAGTACATGCATCTAGAAAATTAAGGAAATGATTCCCAAACCCATATTAAGACGAAAAGTTCAAATGATATTTTGTCAATAAATTCATTTCGGAAATACAGCGAGTTGATTTAAAAAAAAATGCTTTCAATGTTTACAACAAAGATGTCTCTCTAATTATTCATTATGCACAGCAAGTCTGATAAAATATCTTCAAGCATTCCAGAGGTCTTCAGAATTTTTTTTCAACACACTATCTCCGAAACGAAGCAGTTAAGGGCAAAACTTCATTTAGCTTTCCATCTCAAAATAGGATAGTGACTTAATGGTCAAAGAAGGTGAGAAAAAATGTCATAGGACGCCACAAATAAATAAGTCTAGAATATCTCAAAATATATAGGTTCAAGATAATTTAGGAAATCATAAAAAACAAACGTATTTTAAACATTGGTTTAAAAGTGTTAGAATGTATACATATTTGTAGAGCATAATTGATAATATCGAAGAAATATATTTTCTAATCAAATTTCTATGTAATAAACCTACAAATTAAATTTAAAGTTTTAATAGGTATTTCCGTTTGTCAAACATGGACGCCAAATTTCCAACAAAAAAAATGGCCGAAATTGCTTACGACTTAATAGTTACAAATTTATATGTGAAACTACCAGCAGTCATATAAAATCGAAGCCCATATTGAATGTATAAATGTAAATTAATTTAGGCGTTTATGTTTCATGTAATATTTATTTAAACAATTATAGAGACTAATAAGAAAACTAACTACTAACTTACTAAGCAACTTCATTACTGTAGACTGTTTTTAAATTACACTAGTCGTTTTATATTTTTGGAACGATCATAGAGTCTTATTCATACAGAACTAATATGACCAACTGCTCAATGGCGTGTTACCACCGTTCCACAGTGATTCAAAGACGATTAATTTTGGCCAAAAATAGAAAACGTTGAAGTTTTACTATTTTGATTGAAGAAAAATATTATTTTGGGTGAAAATAAAATATTCTATAATTATATCGAATATTGATGAAATTATTAACCCTTGTAGGTATACGGAAAATACACATTTTTTAAATTATTTATTTTTTTCCAATTTTTAATAAATATGAAATAGTAAAATAATTTTTAAAATGTTTAATAATATACACTATATAATAATTATTTATATAACAAGACCGGAAAGTCATTCTTTACTGGGGGAGCTGGCAAAGACACTTTCCAGGTGAGTATCGTGTGTAAAATATTTTCTTCTGCAACCATTCTTGCTACTCTCAAATCAATTTTTAATTTGAAATCTTTTCTAAACAGAATTCATAAAGTTCAACTGACACATTCCAGACGCTGTTGTCTAGAATGATTAATTAGGTACCTACCCTATTGTTGTCAACCAAAAGTGACATAAGGGATTGGTAGACTTTACCAATCCCTGATGTCACGTTACTGGCTAGACCAATAAAGACCAGTATTTTCCACTCAAAAAAATTGACCAAAATCACTTTCTAGACGGTTCTAGAAAGAATATATAAATATATAAATACACAGATAAATATATTTATTATTTTTTTTATGTAATACACAAAATAAATTTTATGTCAATTTATTAAAAAATAAACACAATAATAAGATTAGTAAAAATATAAGATTAATGTTCATCTTCTAATGCATTATCTTCATCTTTATCATCTTCATTAGAATCGCTTTCTGTCCTGTCTCCACTGTGATGTGGTCTTGCTTCCACTAAAAGTTCCACCATTCCAGGATACACTGAAAAAAAAAATTTTTTTCTTGGAAAACGCCTAAGACTTGTAATGTACGGATCAGAACTTAAGTCTTGATTTGTTTAAATTTTTTTCTATATGATTTGAGATGTTTGTTGCAGAATTTCTGGTCGACCTCGAGCTTGATGTGTTGATGTAAGGGTTTCCAAATAATTCTTAGTGTTTTCTTAAAATACGCTACTCAACCATGTTTTATTTGATGCAAGAAATTTCAAATTTGTCTTCCCAGATTGTTTCCATTTTGATACG
Organism: Rhamnusium bicolor; assembly: GCA_029963845.1. Lineage (NCBI taxonomy): Eukaryota > Metazoa > Arthropoda > Insecta > Coleoptera > Cerambycidae > Rhamnusium > Rhamnusium bicolor. The sequence continues at coordinate 535,551 of JANEYF010004174.1, forward strand.
AATAAAACGAATTTTTTCAAGAAGTGCTTTTTTCTGCAATATTGACTTCTTCCGGAATGCACATAATTACACAGAATTTTTTTTTGATGAACAATATGCGTTTTGCATTACAATTTTTTTTTCCTTTAGAAAAAAATTATAGCATTTTGTAAAATCAGCCCCATGTATTTGCTATCTTTAGATATTTTTTTCTAACAAAAAAGCGGCTAAAAGCAAAATGTGCCAGTATGCTCTTAAACAATATATTTGAAGCTTTAAAATGAGTACTCGAAAATTGCGGACAAATGTGGGCATTTTTTTATCTCATATAAAAAATTTAAACAAAAAAAATAATGAATTTCTGTAAGTAGTTAATTAAAATTTTAACACGGTAAAACGGAAAAACGTATTTACAAAATATCATATTATTAACATTAAATACATACGTTTAGCTTTCTTTTGAATTGTTATTCAAGTACTTGCACGTCCCCAATTCCGAGAAATGCACAAAATGGAAAGGGATTATTTTACCACAAACTGGTGTTGCTACACTTTAAAACAGGAACTGGCGCTCGAGACCGTTACCGTAAAAAAAAAGTTCAATGTACCGTTACTGCACTGAAGGGTGCCAGTGACACGTCACACACACGCAAATACGGCTTGCGGTGGTAAGTACATCACAACCGGGCATGAATGTGGTGACTTTGCGCGAAAGTTTACATATTTTAAGTATGCTCCAGTTACATCTGTCTACGTCGAGAGGTCCTTCTCGCAATATAATTGTGTGTGTGTGCGTGCGTGCGTGCGTGCGTGCGTGTGTATGTGTGTGTGTGTGTGTGTGTAGTTTACTGTTATGTACATCTCCCTATATCTCCAGTTCTCTTTGAGTGAGTGTTTATAATAAATTGCCTTTATCAACTGTGGATAATACGGATCTCGCTAAAAAAAATTTCAAGGTAAGATATCGTTTCATATATGCATGCAAATCTGACACATAACTACCTTGAGCCAACCCTGGTTTTACGTCATATCCTATTGGTAAATCCTACCTCTGGGCATAACAATGTCACTTAAAATGTCAAAAAGCACGTAAAAACTTTAAAAAAGAGGTGCATAACAATATAACTGATAATAACTATAAGCAAAATATCAAAATAATAGCAAATACTGATAATAACTATAAGCAAAATATCAAAATAATAACAAATAACCAAACAAAATGATTATAAAATGAATACAACAAACGCATGATTCACAACACGGCATACAATACTCGTATGACGCGTTACATTCCCCTGCCGTCTCTCCTCATCCAAGTAACCTACTTCTTTACGGACCTTGGCGTCGGACAACATTGATACAACGTTAAAATGCTGCTTGGGAACACATTTTTTTCTTTCTTTCTAAGGTGTCTCAACCCCCCCCCTCGAAATTAAATCCTGGCCAAAATTTGGATTTTGCTCGACATTAAAGCAAAATTTTTACTTGTGAATTAAAACAACCTTGCCATTATGTATTTCCTAATTTATTTAGTGAAGAAAATAAAACCCTAGGGGGGCGCGTGCCCTCTCTTAAATCCGCCACTGTACATTTTTTTACATTTACAAAAAATCATTTCAATCAAAAAACCGCTGTCAATTACTTGGTGATCACAACTTCCTCACAGTAGTAAAACTCGAAGTGTGGTAGAGTTTATAATAAAAGTAATTTTTGACGTATCAAAAAAAGTCACATTTTGACGTTTCAAACAGTCACTTTGACGTTTCAAAAAAATCACTGACGTTTCAAAAAAGTCATATTTTTTGACGTTTCTAAAATTGGGACCGATTTTGCTCATCAACGAACTTAAATCTCTTCCTTGACCTCTAGAATGCGTATACCAAATTTGAGGGCTTTATCTGAAAAACTGTAGCTGCTATCGCGAAACAGACAGACAGACACACAGACAGAAAATTTTTGTGTATCGTCATAATTCGTAGAGATTCGTCCAGAAATGCAATAAAAATTCTCAAAATTTTTTTCACGAATACATAACTTCCTCACTTTGAGGGGTGAGGAAGTAATTAATCTGCGAAAACTGTAGCTGATAGTTTTTTTGTTCCAGAATTATCCGAGATCAAAATGTAGCTTACATTCCTATATTTACAAATTGAAAAAAATAAATAAGCTTTTTACATTTTGAAATTGAAACAATTTACGAAATATTTTTTAGTAAAGATTAACACACAATTTTTAAATTAGTTGGTTCAATAATTAGAGAAAAACAGCTTTTTGTATATTTCGTAAAAGCAGTAAGAATAATTATTTAAAGATATTCATAAAATTATATGGTATAGGTAGCGCCACTTATTGACGACTAGCTAAACTAGGTTAGCGAATTATAGGATACGTGAATTTTAACTCGACCATTTTTATTATAAAGAAAACTATCAATGGTTTCATTAGAAATGCTATTTAATAATTGTAAATACAGCCACCCAAGATAGATGGCAACGGAACAACTGTGAAAGAAAGTGTTTTGTTTATTTAATTAATTATCTATTAGTCACAAAAAAAATATGTTTGTGGTTTATGGTTTTTGTCGGTTACAAAATGAATTTATATTGATTGCACCATAAATTAATAATTTCCTAGCAACATTAGGCTTAATTATTGCTACACAGATTTATACTTTTTTTAAATATTGTTCTCAGTTTATTGTTTTTGGGCTGCTATTTATATTTGAATGAGGGCTAGTAGGTATATCAATACTCAGTTAATTAGAAGGTAAATAAAATACACACGTTTGCTTGGTTACTTTTCTGAGAAAAAAAGGAACATAATTTCAAGGTATGCCTACTATATTTATAAGAGTCTCCTATATCCTAAAAATAAAGTAAAATCTCCCATATTTCCAACAACTCAATAACTACGTTATTCTTGACCACCAATCACCATTGCGAACGCGTCATCAGCCAACCAATAGGGTGTAAACACTTTAAACGTTTTTTTTTTTATTTCAATATGAAGTAAATACTTTTGTTAGTTATTACATTATTTTATTGGCGTGGCGCTCATTAAAATTTTATAGTAAAGTGCATATATTTTATAAATCTCCTAAATATTTTTTTACATTCTCCTATTATATAAATGTTGTTTAAATCTGGAACCCTAACCTCAAGGTTCATGTCTTGAATCACTTCTATTTTTAATACATGCGTTAACAAGCTGCACTCACTACTCAATACACTCAATTCACATCAGAGGAATCTAACTCCTTGGAACTTAGAGTGGGGAGTGTTGTGGTAAAAATTTAAGCAGCAGCTTCCCTCCCACATAGCACAAAACATGCTAAGTATACGCGTAAAACATATGAATAAATAATTATTTCATCTTCAAATATACTTTGCATTTGTGCTCGTTCCTATTTATTAAAATATTTTCATGGTGTATGAATAAAATTATGTAAATAAAAAGGACTCATGGATACATTTTATATAAAAATTGACTCATACCATGTATATTCATTTTAGGTGACAGAGAGAATATGCACACATTTCTTTTACTTTCTGCATATACAGAGTACATTCAACATTTGCAGGGAATGTATGTAGATGGGTTGATTATAGTATATTTTTGTGCTATGTGGGTTGATCATCGCCGATAACACAGCTTGTCGAAGCAAGTAAAAGTATTATTTCCCTTTTCACGATCTATGTATTACTTACTAGTAATAGTAAATCATAAAGAATTAAAAAAAAAAAGTTATAAAATAATGAGAAATTATTACTGTGAATAGTAATAAACTTTATTTTCCATTAATGCATTTGTGATCTTTTGATTTTACAAGTGTAACACCTATATTTTGGTGGCGGAGGGCCGTCAATGTGAACTTTGTCTTCAGGTCTGTTATAATGTTCTAAACAAGGTAGTCGTTGCTTTAATTCTTCATCTTCTCTCAGATTATTTGGTAAATCTTTCCAAATTCTAGACAACTGAACTGCAGATAAATTATTTAAGATATATTTTCTTGGTAATACTTTGATTAATTTGGGTGTAAGTTCCCATGGATCTGTAGTTACAGCCTCTCCAATTAACTCCTGGAGTTCTTCTACCAACGAAATGTTTCTACCGTCATTTATATTCACTATTTCACTTTTTGCCATATTTTGTGTCAGCTGTTTTACACACAATATTTACAGATAATGTTTCATATCATCTTTAGTTATTTTGTTCAATATTTTATCAACCTGATAAAAATATATCAGTAAATTTAATTAGCTCAATACTAATATTTATTTAAACATTTCATTGTTCCCTTATCAGTTTGCATTAACACATATAACTTCAATTTTATTTACAGACAAGTTTAAGTTAAAATATTTTGAGACATTCATCAGTCATCACAATGACCTTTTTCATTACATTCTGGGGGGGCTCGGCCAACCACCAACTTCTTGAATTGCATTTATAAACTAAATAAATAAATTGCGTTAGCAGCCAAAAGCTAGATGTATGGACGCATGATTTTATGTAAGTATAGTGTGCGGCCAGTGTATGGACCGAACCTTGTGAAATCCAAAGTAAACGGCTAAAAAAATAAAATTTGGAAGACATAAATTAGGTACATTTGTGCATATTTTGAAATTTGTATCACTGTTACCTCAAAAGATATGGGTTCGCAGTTGTTACTTTTTAATAACAATGTAAATATGTTCATGTATATGACACAATATCTTACCTTGTTGCTATTTTGGCGAGTTCGGTAACATCCAAAATTAATACAAAGAGGGCTGAAAGTATTGGTGATGTAACACTAACACACACACGTACATATTTTTAACTAGCAATCACAAGAGTAAAAGTATATTACTAATATTAATGCTGTAAAACATTTGCCACCTTCCAGTTACAAGCGTTGTGGTTTCATCTATGTTAATCAGACGTATTTGTCAGTATATTTTTCTTTGTTTAATACTGTCACATCTGTGATAAATATTTTTTTCTAAGTGATGTTTCCGATAATATCTGAACATTGCTATACTGCCGAGTATACTGCCTACTAATAGGTCGGGGTCGAAAAAGCTAAGTGGCGTGTACAAAAAATCGAGGGCAAGATACAGTCGGCCAGACAACACCCTTTCGGATCCAGAGTGTGGTGAAATGCCTCAACTACTGTTACAAGATATTTACACGTATCTTGTATGCTAGGACACTAAAGTCTGTTGATCTGGTCTTACAGCAGATACACGAACAGCGTGGTGACAAGAAGGGCAGGTTGCAAGGACAGCCTGCTGATAGACCGCTGTAATACACAGGATTATGTGCAATACAGGCGGAATCTATCTATGGCCTGGATTGATTACCGCAAGGCATTTGATACAACATCACACGAGCTGCTGTTGCACTTGCTCGAATGTCTTGCGGTACCAGCACCACTAGGATGCATAGGACAGCTGCTGCCGCACTGGAAGACTCGCTTCCCCATAATATCAGGTGCACAGCGGGTCACGACAGAGCAGGTGGCATTTAGAAGAGGAGTTTTCCAGGGTGACTCCCTGAGTATTCTCCTCTTCTGCATCTCACTGCTGTCGTTGTCTGTTAGGGGCCGTCAAACCCGCGGATATCAATGTGGACCACCCAGCGACCGGAGGCATAAGTTCACCCATCTATTTTATATGGATGACCATAAACTTTATACCTCCGGAGAGCGCGAACTACATAACGCTCTTAGGGTGGTCGAAGAATATACGCGGGGAATTGCTATGGAGTCCGGGTTGGACAAATGTGCAGTCGTCCACCTCAAGATGCGCAGCTCACAGACGGAAGCATCCTAATACATCTGGATGCCGGAGAGACCTATACATATCTGGGTGTGCAACAAAGGCACATCCAGGATGTAACACAAATAAAGGATTTTGTCCATGGCAAGTACACACACCGCCTCCGAAAGATTTAGTCTTCCGAACTTTCGGGGAAGAACAAGGTGTCTGCAACTAATATGCTTGCCGTTCCGTTCCGCTCTACTCCTTCGGAGTAGTAAAGTGGACGGTAAATGAGCTGCGCCAATTAGACAGAGATACCCGCAAGATGATGAATATTCACAGAAATATTCATCCTAGATCATCCGTTCCTCGTGTGTACCTCCCCGTTAACGGGGGGGCGAGGACTCTTGAGCCTGGAGTGTATGCATGGCAGAGTAGTACTGAGTAAGGCATGCAACATCCTCAGGAGCTCAGATCTCCTCTTGCGGTTTGTAAAATACCACGAAACTGTAGGAGTGGGAGCAGGATTGTTCAAGGTAGCAAAAAGAACCGGTCTCGCATTTGACATCAGGTGAGGAGGCCGAACAGGAAAAACTATTTCGGCAGCATGTCGATAAACCCCAGCATGGTGTCTTCTATAAGAATATAGAAACGCTGGGTTTATCGACCAGACTAACATTCGCCTTTTTAAGGTCAGCAGGGTTTAAGTCAGAGACCGAGGGATCCATTATTGCCTACCAGGATGATGTTATCAATACCTTGGTCTGTCGTAGCCGTGTGTGGCGTGCAGAGGTTCCTGATATCAACTGCAGAACCTGCTGTCAGGTGCCGGAATCGCTCATGCGCAAATAAAAAGCATGCCCCATATACTCGATTTCGGCCTACATCCACTGACATAAAGCAGCGTTACGAGTGATATACTACCATTCAAAATACTCATACGGGGTAGACCAAACACCAGTGCTGCCTTACGTCCCCGGAGATATTGAGTCCGTTGTCGAGAACGAGAAATGCCGGATTTACTGGAACTACTCGTTCCCGACGGTCAGGTGAATCCAAGCCAACAATCCTAACATAGTCCTCCTCGACCATCAACTGAAGGTGATGTATGTCATCGAGTTCTCGGCACCTTCAGAGAAAAACATCACATTGATGGGGGAGGAGAAACGGACCAAATATCGCGATCTCCGGTACGATCTCCAAGTGCTGTACCCGGGCTATAAGGTCAAAATGGTCGTCCTAATAATCGGTGTACTCGGAGAGATAAAGCCTATGCTGCTCTCGGAACTGAAGATCATGCCGGCCTACCAAAAATCAGCCAAGTAGCTGGCGGGCCAAATGCAGAAGGCAGTCATTCTGGGTTTTCTCCGTCGGCTTAGGGCACACGATTCCGGAATCTAGTCACTAACCCTGCGGGATGTGGGAAATGGCTGTGGTTAATGTGCTGGCGTGACTCCCGTGAGGCGTCAGAGGCCACGGAAGGTCTGTCCAGCGACGGGCAACATAAAATAATAATAATAATAAATAAATTACGAAGGTCAGGTATAATAGATACGTGCAGTCTGTGTAGAAAGACGCTGAATATCCGCGAGGGATCTTAAAATGTGCACAGTATTTCTGTAATAAACTTTACATATCATAACCTCAGACTCAGCACTACTTACACTTCAGGCGGCCTCGTTGACGTAAGGTCATAAAATATCAACAAAATATAAAAGTTGGATTAGAATTTACCAATTCAATAGATCCGTGAAATGATTCAACAAAACATCATATGCTCAGAAATCAAACTGTGATATACTTACTTGAAGTGATAGGAAATAGATCAATTCGGTTAAAATTGTTTAAATCACTTTGTGAAAGAACAAACATTCCTTGTATGATATGAACTAAAACATTTATTTAAACTGATAAACTTTGGTAAAATGAAAACACCTATTTTATCTCAACTATTATAATGTAGAGATGCCGAGTAAAACGTTTTTACGGTGATTATTTTATTTACATTCATAAAAAAATTAACAACAAATCGATAATAAAGATTCTGCATTATTTTTTTCTATATTAATTTGGGAAAATTTTAAATAATAAAACATTTGTAATTCAAAAAATATAATTCAATTTTTAGTTAAATACAATTTTTATAGCTGTAATAAATAACTGCACGCATAAAAAATATCGCACTTATTTTTGTAATGAATTCAGAATAAAAAACATCACACTTATTTTTGTGATGAATTCAGAATAAAAAAACACGTCGCAAAATAATGGACACGAAAAGTGTGATGTAATTCACATCCAAATTGCAGTTGGCAACATCGAAAAGTTTACAAACAAAAGCATATTTTTGCGTCACGAACGCATGGAAATATGTTTGAGATTTTGTTTGCTGTCGTTTCTCACTGTGACGTTAGGTATTAAGTCGCGAAAACGGTTGTTTACGTTTTGTATCTGTTTGACATTTCGCAATATATGTTTTTTCGAATCTGAAACCTGAAATAATATATACTTAATATAAAAAGGAAGCAATCATGGATCGTGGGCTGAGGATTTGCCTTATTTCTGAAATTTTTTATATTGACCCAACATTAATTTATAATATATGGGACTTCATTTGTACATCGAGTGCAAAAAAAATAGAATGCTTCCATCGATTAATAGACCTACAAAATATGTGACTATATAATTATTATGTTTATATGTAATTACTTAATAAAATAAACATATTATTTTAGGTACTATTTATTTACAAAGTGAAATATAACCTTACTTCTATACTCTCTTAAGCTGCCAAATAGAAATGTCAAGCACCGACCACCGACCGCAAACAGCAAATCTCTCATATAATATTTAATAATTAATAAATATAAGCACAACATATACGTAGAATCAGTGCTGGGAAATAACTAAGATAAAAGATACTTTTTAGTAACTTAGATACTTTTGGTAACTTAGATACTTTATCTTAGATACTTTTATTTTCAAGTAACTTGTATCTATTTTTTTGATACTTTTTACCAGTAACTAATATCTAAAGTTACTTTTTAAGTATCTTAGTTATTTTTAGGGTATCTAAGTTACTTTTTAAGTATCTTAGTTAATTTTATAGGATCTACGTTACTTTCATAGTATCTTAGTTACTTTTAGAGTATCTAGGTACTTTGAAAAAGTATCTAAGATATTTTTTAGCAAGATACTTTATATGAAATATACAAGCTAGTGCAAGTCGCAAGTTTAGATATGTTTGTTGCCTGCCTGGCTGCATTCTACAGTTCTATACCATCAGTACAGATTTAATTGAGTACTAGCAAACATCTATGCAAGAGTGCGCAAAGGCGTTTGTTAACGAACGATACGTAGTTAGTAACACAGTAAAACGTAGTCGTACACCTTTTAATATATAGTACTTTTATGTACTATGTACCTATTATAAAATTGATATTATTGATAAATAGTGAACAGTTTCAACAGTTAAAGTTAAACAATTGTTTAAAAAGATATATGTTATACTTATCTGTGATAAGATTTGTAAAAGTTAGTAAATAATAATTAACAAAAAATTTTCAGTTAATATTATTTTTCATTCCACTCTATATTTTAACTTTTATCAAGAAGGGGAACTTAATTTGTTTTTAAATTATTTCATTGACCCTAAGGGGTATTTCCACTATATAATTTCAATTGTTCTGTTCTCTGAAGCCATTAATGTTTATTACATTAAGGTTTACAAGTTTCCTTGCTTTGGATTCTTTAAATGTGCCGGCTACCCTGATGACGCTATGGCAAGCAGAAACACGTGTCGGTAGATATTTTGAAGTTTTTTAAAGTGAGTGTCAACTGTGAGTACCTTGTGTTTTATTTATTTTTGGGTTTACTAGACAGAATAGTTGAAATTAAAAATAACATTATTGAGTTAGTTGTACTGAACATAATGTGCATATTATCTTTTTTGTAATTCAAGTTTCAGCGTTTTGGCAAATAGCCGGGAAAATAATTGTTTAAAAAGATATATGTTATACTTATATGTGATAAGATTTGTAAAAGTTAGTAAATAATAATTAACAAAAAAATTTTCAGTTAATATTATTTTTCATTCCACTCTAAAAATATATAATAGCTATGAGCTATAACTAATTGATTAGTAATGTTGGTAAGTGTCACTGTGCCAGATTAATTTTCGAGCAAAAAAACCTTTTACTTGTTTAAAGTATTTTCAACAGTTTCAGCTGCGGCAGTATCTTAGTTACCCAAAAGTAACTAAGATAATTCCAGGTAACTTAGATATTTTAGGAAGTAACTAAGATACTTGAGAAAAGTAACTAAGATATTTTTACATGTATCTCGTATCTTAAGATACTTTTTGCAAGAAGTATCTAGATACTCAAGAGTAACTTAGATAATTTTCTAAAGTATCTTCGAAAAGTATCTAAGTTACTTTTTTAAAGCATCTTTCCCAGCTCTGCGTAGAATTAATAAAATCTGACAGTAACATACATTGTAAATATACCAAAATCTAAGATTTTGGTTTGTAAACTTTTTGAGGTTGCCAAAGTCTTTCGTTTTGCTAAACAAATTATTAAATAAAATTCTACATCTAGTTATAATTAATAAAAACGAATATTACCTTTACCGCTTTTCTAAATATTAAAAAAATATATAAATATATCACATTATAAATAAAGTTATTTAAAAAGTATTAATTGACTAAAATCATTACCTTACTGTTCATTCTAGGGTTTGTTTATTATTACCTATATTATTTGTGAGTATAAAGTCAGATCAACATTTTCATACTAAAAAGACGATTCCAAAAAGAATGTTATCGAGAGGGTAATTTCGACATTTTTTTTACATGAAATATATATTTCTTACTGAAGTTGGTATTTCTGAGATGTACATGGGAAAAGATGCTTGAGGTATGACAACAAGGTAATTCGGAAACATGTTAAGTGACATCATAATCAAGCCACCATCAGTCCTTAGATAAATTAAAACACCTTAAGTAAAAAAAGTATATAAAAAAATTCAAAATATAAAAAATTATTTAACTTTTTAGCGCTGTATATATTTTCTAAAACCATTAGTTTCACATGATCATCAGTGACATTAAATGAATTATTGGTAGAAATTCTAATAACTGAAACAGCATTTAAAGCGTCACTGTCTAATTTATTTATTTATTTGTTTTTACATCAGTGAGCACCGAAAAAACTTCCAGTTTTGTTGTTCAAGTTCAATTCTTACTACCTAGAGGGAGCAGGAAGCTCAAGAATTTTACAGATATTTATAAAAAAAATCACAGTTGAAAGTAGAAGAAATGAGTAATTTTGACTAAAAAAAAAAAATGTTTTTTGTTAAACAAATAGCGATTTCACATGCAAAGTAAAAAATCCCTAGAATGTTCCTATTTCCCTAGTTACAAAACTTTTTATAAATAGGGACCATATCCTAGATTTGTCTTCACTGGTTTTTGCACATTTCACTGCTTGTGTACAGGTTGGCAAATTTCGAAATTTGTATAGGGTAACTCGGTAACTGTAGAAGATACAAAAAAATGGAAGACACATTCTCAATATCTTTTTTTGAGAATAATTCACTGGAAAAAAAAAACAACAATTTGCTGTCGTCTTTTGTTCTCGAGTTATAAACAAAAGTTCAATTTTTCGATTTTAGATACATGTCAATATCTTGGTTATTCGTAAAAGTTATGAAAAAACAACTTTTACAATCTTCAGGCACTTTTTTCTGTATAATACAGCAGCGTCGAAAAAAATTTAAAAAAAGGGGCAATTTCGAGTTATGGCATAAAGTTGTATTTTTTACATGGGAATCATATATGGCTATGGTTTAGTTAAAAAGGAAATTTTTTTCTCTTTCAACACTGTATATCATATGTGGGGTCGCTTTTGATGTGTAAGTATTTAATAGCGAAAATAATCTTAGTAAATTACTTTTTGCGTTTTTTTATATTTATTTCAAGTAGGCGTGTGTTATATATGACAGTGTTTATCGGTTTGTCAGTATATTGTACATTAATAATTTTGTTTCCGTCACAATTACACCCCATTTAATCGTAAAAGTGAAGATGTCTTACGAAAATTACGAGAAATATGACATGCTAGAAAGCTTTATTCAAAGTAATTACAAATGTGATATTGCATTCGAAGTATTTTCAATCGCTATCCAGAAAGAAGACAACCTATTCAAGCTATTTTTAAGCGGTTAAAAAAAATCTCAACAAGCCAAGAGCAAAAAATCAGATATTTATATCTAATTTTATAATACATAACAATTACAAAATAAAAATTAAAATTAAAGTAAAGGTTCAAACTGATGTCCGTTATATTCGATACGTAAATTACACCTCTGCATAACACTCTGAACTGCATTATAAATATGAAGATTTGAAATGGAATTCACAGTCTATAAAATTTTGTCTGAGTTCATTTATGTTGGTATTGGTTTTCTTGTATAATTTATCTTTAATGTGGCCCCAAAAGAAAAAATCCAGTGGCATTAAGTCAGGTGATCGTGGTGGTCACCTCACTGGTCCGTTACTTCCCATCCAGTTATTTCCAAAATTGGTATTTAATAATTTTGAAACTGTCCTGATATTATGAGATGGTGCACCATCTTGTTGGAAGATCTAATTTCTTGCCTCAATTAAGGGTAGATTGTCCATAAATTCCTCAATAATTTTCTGGTCAATATTTCGTAGTACCGTTGGCCATTGAGATTTTCTTGATATATGTGACATGTTAAAACAGGATTGCCACGTAGAGCACACCAAACATTAAAAACAAAGCGTCCCTGAGATCGCACGTCAAGGGTACGGTGAGGGTTTCATATCAGACCAATAGTGCTCGTTATGCCTGTTGAAAATTCCTGCACTGCTAATATAGGCTTCATCTGTCCAAACAACATTTCTAGAGACGAATGGATCTTGTTGACTTTTTTGACGATACCATATGGAAAACTCCAATCGTCGCTGAAGATCAGTTGGTTGCAGGTGATGTTGTTTCCTTATTGTATAAAACCTGAATTTGTGTGTCTTCAATATACCCAAAGCTCGATGTCTTGAAATCCCAGAATCAGCTTCAATTTGACGACTAGAAATTAAAGGAATTGCAACTGCCATTCCAATTACAATTAGATATTTCTTCGGCATATTCAACGTTGTAATTTTTTGGTCTTGGCTTGTTAAAGGACCCACAATTACTGAGATTTTCTTTTACCCTCTTAAAAATATCTTTATTAGGTTGTCTTCTTTCTGGATAGGGATTGAAATATTATTCGGATGCTATATCACGATTGTTATTACTTTGTATTCAAAGTAATAACAATGTTTTATTAAAACATTCTAGCATATCATATTTCTCGTAATTTTCGTAAAACATGTTCACTTTTACGATAAAATGGGGTGTAGTTGTGACGGAAACAATATTATTAATTTGCAATTTACTGACAAACGGATAAACACTGCCATAGATGACATATGCCTACTTGGAATAAATATAAAATAACGCAAAAAGTAATCTACTAAAAGATTATTTTCGCTATTAAATACTTACACATCAAAAGTGACCCCACATGTGATATATAGATGAAAGAGAAAAAAATTTGCTCTTTAACTAAACCATAGCCAACTATGATTTCTATCTAAAAAAATACAACTTTATGCCATAACTCGAAATTGCACCTTTTTTTTACCGCTTTTACCTTTTACCCCCTCGACGCCACTGTATTATACAGAAAAAAGTGCCTGAAAATATAAAAGTTGTTTTTTCATAACTTTACAAACAACCAAGATATTGACATTTGTCTAAAAGTCGAAAAATCGAACTTTTGTTTATATCTCGAAAACAAAAGACGATAGCAAATTTTTGTTTCGCCAGTGAATTTTTCTTAAAAAGAAAAGATCGAGAATGTGTCTTCCATTTTTTTGTATCTCTTACAGTTACCGAGTTACCCTATACAAACATCGAAATTTGCCCACCCTGTACATCTCAAAAATATGAATTTTTCTAATTCTTAAAATATAAATTGCGCAGAATTGTTACCTTATTAACAATTAATTTATGGTATGGTCAGTTTCACTCGTGTCTTCATTTTCTTCATTAATTATCTGGTCATAAGCAGGTGCGTTTCTCCTCTGCATAGTAATGATAGCTCTAAAAAGAGACCAATAATTAGAATTAGTACAATTTTTTCATTTATATCTGGATGGACACTTAGGAAAATCATGAATTATTATTAGTAATTGGCTTTGTTGTTTGCTTTATTATAAATATTCGTACTTACATAGCTAGGATAACATTAATTGAATATATTCCAGCTGTCAAATAATTAAAGGCTCCGGGATCGCTGTCTATTGTGGCATTATATACGGCAGTATAAAGTGGCGAAGCTCCCAAACTCAACATAAATTCACTAGCCATTATCATGGAAAAAATTTTTCCTATTTCATCTGCTGGGACTAATTTGGATACTAATGACCTTGTCATTGGGCTTATTATTCCACCAAGACAACGTACAACCCCAGCTAAAATAATAAAATAGAAACTATTTGATGTAGACAGCACATATAATTTTCTGATCAGAAATAAAGTTATAGCACTTGCGTTTACAGAAAATGGATGAAAAAATGAGGTGTCATTAGTATTAATTGTCTTCAGTTTTCTGACATTACTCATATTTTCAAATAAAAAAGTTTTGCTTATAATCCTGTTTATTTATGCACACACAAAAAAAAAAACAAAATCTTAACTAGTTTCACCTATGTATACTGTATATAGGGTGTTTACGATCCTATGGTATTAAATTAAATGGGTAATAGTTCATAACCAAATTTATCGACTGAATAAAAATTGTCCCCCATACAAGTTGAATAATTACTGAGACATTATTATTTTTTTATTAATAGGTTATGGTTTCTCTCAAGCAACGATGCCGATTTAAAACATTGTCTAAGTTTCAAAATACAATGTGTTACCAACATTCTATCAGTTATCAAAATCTATTTCCGGTGATATCATTCCAAACTATGCCAAGAAAATTACAAATTAAAATCCTGAACACGTGCGTAAATCGACAAAGGCGGACGATACATGACATAATCTCATCGCTTCGTGCGTCTACTAGGTTAAAGCTATCGAAGGGTAATCACTAATCAGTTTGAATTCAAACCATGACAGTGTAGTTGCCTTTTTAGTATATAAAACTGGACTTTTGGTGACTAAATGCTATTTGCAGTTTAGCAGTTTTAAGTGTTATAAAAATGAATGTCAACAAGAACAATCGTATTCGGCATATTTACACGAATATTGAACTCATGTACTTGATACTAATTTATACAGAAGCTTTGCAAATTGCCGTAGAAACTTCTAGATTTTACGAAACAATGTTTTCAAAATAGACAACATCCTGATGCTCATATATTTGCATTTGCAAATAATGCAACATGCTATTATATATATTATAAATGCATGCTGGATTCATGTATATAATCTGCAGACACATAAGACACTTGGTCATGGTCGTGTCTAGTTTTTGCACAAATATTTCGTCACATAAAATGCAGATGGGCAGAGAAGGAGGATCTTCGTTGTGGGTACGGGCCGCAAAAGAGGCATGTTCCTCCTTTTACATAAAAAACCGAACATACCCAGCACCATATACGGTAAAATTTTCTTTTGGAAAATACCTTCCGAATTAGAATTAACGAAATAATATAATATAAAGTGCAGACGTGTAAAATGCGTCTATATTTTACGTGTTAATTTCACTGGCTAATCAATGCTGATTGAGGCTGAACTATTACACCCTTGCTTATCCATTTACAGATTATGTTTATGCATTCTGGATGTGAAGGAGACTCCGGGAGACCTCCACGAGTTTTAGACGCAGAAGGTTCATGTTTCAAACCGTATAGTTTGGCAAACATTTCGAGAGCCTCAATTTTACCCATTTCACACCCAAAGTGTACTATACTCTTACAACGAAAGATCTTCCTCATTGTGTTCAGCTTTGTGTTACGGAAAGAAAATCAGAACCCAAATTTTGTTAAAAACATATTCCTACGGATAAAGCCGTGTTTAATGGTAATGAACAGGGCCGGATTATTCAACAGGCGAACTAGGCAATTGCTTAGGTGCACCAAAACGCAAAGGGGCGCTTAAATAGCTCACATATATGACAAAAATGACAAATTCTAATGCCTTAATTCCTGATGTTGATCATTGACCTATACAGGGTGTCCGGATGTTATGAGGGGTGATTCTACAACAATGATACTTCATATAAATTTTTCGAAATCTCAATATTAGAAGAGTTACATAACCTAAAAGTTAAAGTCATTCTTATCTAAATGTGCTAGTATAAAAGTTATAGGTAGATAATATATTAAACACGACACTCCCAATACATTTTACCGCAGAAACTATTAAAACAACTAGTTTATCTAGAAGCAAGACGACACTGTGTGAAATATAAGAAATTACAGATTTTATTGTTATCATGTTAGGTTTGAAAGGTTGCTTATGTAATACCCAAATAATTATTTTTTATTTTTTCTAGAAATTCATAAATACGAAGCAAATAAAATCAGATCAGATTTTTTAAATATTTAAAAGAATGGTCTTATATAGGTTAAGTTAGATGTGATGCATAAATGTCACTGTGGTTACCAATGTTACATTCAATCTCTCAATTTAAAATTTCAAAATAAATATGACAAATGTTCATATTTTGAATTATATAATTAAAATATTTTTTAAATAATATGTTCATGTTTTCCAACACTCCGAGGAGTTCCAAAAGAAAGAAAGACGTTATATAACGGCCTAGGGGTTTTTGTATTGTTACCTGGAGGGAATCATTTCTTAAATGCAAGTTTTCTTTTTCGTGTCAAAAATTTTTTTAATCTCAATATATTTTGTGCCCTAATATTACTAGCATGAATATTATTATTTAATCCAATGTCATCTTGCTTCTAGGTGAAGTAGTTATTTTAATAATTTCTGCGATAAAATGTATTTGGAGCGTCATGTCGCACAGTATCAGATTTGACCAATCTAGAAGAACAAAAGTTTTTTTTTATTGTGTATGTAGGTAGGTTTCTAAGTGGTGAATGGGGATGTCCCATTATATTAAAAGTTGGATTTCTTTTCATTGTACATGATTCTACACTATTTATGTAATCAGCATCTATAAGTGGTGGGATTAAAACAAAAATTAACTATAAAAAAAAAATTATAAAAGTTTGGATTAATTTAAAATTGCCGCCAGTTAATTAACCAATAAAATAATGCACCCTGTGATGTGGTCGAACCTGTCTTGCTATGTTTTCTTTATTGAAGTACTGGTTAGGCAGCTGAAAACTATTTGAGAATATTTATGATTTTGAACGATTTCGAGAATTTGTACATTAATTTTTGAGTTATATCAAACATGTTCAAGACTATTTTAATTTGCATACAAAATAAAAGGTAAGTATTTAGGTATTTTTAAACTTAATGTATATATTATAATATATACTTAGACATTTTCAATAATTATGTATTTTTTTGTCGCTTTTATTAAGATTTATATTTCACTTAATGAATTGAAAGAAAATGATTCTTTTATTTATTGATTTATTATTGCTATTCTTCATTTATAATTTAAATTCTTTTTACAACAGTAAAATTTTTTACTTTTTTTAATAAAATGCACACTCCAATATTAATAAAATAAAATCATCACAATCACGTGAAAGTTAAAAATAAATAAGAATGATTATAATAATTAATATTTGTTTTCAATCGTCAATTCCGTAACTGCAACGTAGAATAAATCTATAACATAAAACCTAACTTATTCCACTTCTGCCGATTTTTTATTTAAATATTTAAATGTCGAAGTTTTAAAACACGTATAAATAAAATTTTCTTTTCGTACTAAGGTAAAAAAAATCGATGTGAATGAATTTATAGTTGTATTTATAATTGAATAAGTAATCAATCATCTATCACGCTTTCAAACAATACGTAAAGCTGGCAATACTATGGTACCGTCTTCGCTTTCACTGGCTGCTTGTGTTTGGCGCCAAACCTAGTCGGATGACGTCATAAGACTAAAATTCAGAACTCTGTTATTTTTTTAACCCCTTTCCGGGAAAAAATCCGGTAAATATTCTGTAAGCTCGTATTTATAAATACTATCGAATAATGAAATAAACAAAATATGTGGGAAATGCCCACTCACAAATTAAAACCATTTTAAAAGAATTTAAAATTTTATTACTTCGAAAAAAATACATTCTCACACTTTTAACAAAGAAAAAATCTTCGTTATATTTATTTTTTCCTCTGGTGGGCATTTTTCTTAATAATTTTATCTTCGTCACTTCGTCTTACAAATATTATTCTTTAAAATACCTACGTCATAACAATTGAAGAACAAGTGCTAAACGGTTGTCGGCGAAGTAGAACGCCACACGTATATCTCCTTTCTTGTAGGTAACGGACCTATTGACAAAAACACCAAATAAAATTAAAATCGCAAAAAGTCGCATCAAAAGAGTACACACAGGGTGAGTTTTAAATGCGTCGTTATATTTTAACCCTCAATATATTTCGTCGGGTACAATTGATTGGCACTGTCAAACAAATTTTTTGAACAAAAAAAATTTTGAATTTCTAATGTTTTCGTCTTCCAGCAACTAACATTTTGATGGTCACTGGATTTCTCTCTAAACGCCGTTCACAGAATTGACGTAACTGAAGGCAGTGTTGCCATTAAATATTACCATTAAATATTATAATAATAACGTAATAACCATTAAATATTATTTTCCGAAAATTACACTAATCACTAATAAGCATATCACACTTAATTACAATGTCTTCCCACGGACTACATTCATTGTTATCACTGCACTGCACACTTGAACTATAATTTAAAATTAATAAACAATAACTTATAACAAGACGAATTGGCACTATCACTCCTACGCACAAATTTTCATCGGCTTGAAAATATGCCTTTAACGTATCCACCCACTTAGCATTAGAATAATTATTCGCTATTGTTATCTCTACTTTTCATCAAACGAACAAATTATAAATAATAAATAACGATAACACAGTAACTTTGAAAAACTTTGAATCATCAAATTTCAAATATGTGATTCGAAGGATGAGATACGATGCGAGTACACGTGCACACTTTATCACATGTTAAGATTGTTGTTTAATTGTTTGCCGTCGGTGGCGTTTTGGTCGTGCTGATTTGCGGAATATAGATTCGGAGTTGTATTGTTTTGAGGGCAGAACCGGATGGAGTTACGTTAAAATGTGTAATTTATAATTGAGAATTGTATAGAAATAATAGTCAACTGTCAACCAAATCGATTATTTATGCTTATGAATTATGACTCGAGTTCCCGAATGTCGCAGAGCGAAGCCATCGATGTCGATTTCTCCACTTATCAAGCTCTAACCACACTTCGAATGCTTATTCGATTAATAAAGGTATTCGAATAGCCGTTATTCGATTATTCAAATCATTCGATTATGCCCAGCACTCAGGGTTGTTATTGAAAAAATCTGTAAATCGTACCAACTTTTGATACAAAATTCTACTTGAAATCAGAAAATTGTACTAGAATGCTTTTTTGGAGCGTTCTTACGTGATCAGAACGGACTGCGGAACGCTTCGTTTTCCTATTGGTCTACCGGCAATAAAATCGAGGAAGACGAACCCCGCCTATTTTACAGAATTGTAATCAGGCACGTCGTGTATAAGAACGAGCAGTTATTTGGTTTATTTGATTTTTATTTGTCCACCCTTATTGCTACTGTTTTGTGTCCGAAAATGGTTTAATGTTATTCTAATTCTAAATCCGGTCCTGTTCATTCCATCTTTTACAGCAACACCGTCAGCTGTGACTGTGAAAACGTGCAAGATACATGTATGTCTTTTATTCACTATTGGAAATTGTAGTGTCGTTGACATTAGGTAAATCGACGATAAGTTTGGCTTCGGTTTAAACGTGTTGTTCTCTTTGTGCTTTTATTCTAGTTTTGCGATATTTTAACAATGCCTAAAAGTACTTTTTGTTATTAAAATAGTTCTTGTAAAAGCTTGGATTTTGTTTACAAATAAAGTTGGGTAATTATTTTTATTTAGTGAATGAACCGTGTTACATACTGATTTGAACTCGTTTTTTCATCTTAATTCATACGAATATGCTTGATGATGTGTGTGATAAGAATCGCCTGTCATACTCTGAAATGTGAATCGTGAATTGGTCTGTAATGTAATATACGTAAAACATAGGTCAGTGTAACTAGCTCATTGACCTATCAGGTCAATGAACCGGTCAAACATAGTTCAATGGCTGTTATAAAACGATTTATTTATTAATAAATTACAGGATTCCTTAAAGTTATCGTAATCACATGGTAAATAACTACTTTTTAAAAAATAATAATCCTTTTATAAACTTTGAAAAATCGAAATTAAAATTGTCAGTAGCTTTTCATAAGTTTAATGTTCATCGGAAAATTTGGTTTTAGTTGTATGTCCCATACGAAACACTTTAAAGAAATGTTAATTGGTGCAAGAAAAAGGCAAAATTGTACATTTCTTATATTAAAAGGTATTTTAAAATGGTTAAATATTATTTCAAATGGAACAATTAATCGCTTAAGTAGGTAATTATTTCATTAAAAATTATTACATGACAGGGAACAAACTTACTGCTAGGTGATAAATTGCATAAGAAATGCGGCAACGCTGCTTCAAGCCAATATACATTTCAGATAAAATGAGGAATGTTTCTAGTAATCAACAGTTCCAAAACAATTTCATCGTATTTCTTTTGAAAATCGATCTCTATTTACGTGGGAATTAAGGAAAAAAATGTGTTAGTGAGTTTCTACAAAATCGGTGGTTTAAATATAACTACACACTTAAGATTCACCATGTATATTTAATTACAATAACATGGGACATTTTTAAAATCATAGTTAAATCTTGACTGTGCTTGATAGTATGAATTATAACCTCGGGAATATTATTATTATTTTATAATTTATAAAAAAAATCGGATGTATAACTTACAAAATGTATACATATTAAATGCATAGTAATATATGAACAAAAATATATTGAAAAAATAATAACATACCTCCAGATAAGGAATCCATCACAAAACTAACTATTACAAAAAAACGTAAATAGCATACGTGCACGACAAGCGTTGCAAGGGCATTTCTACCTGAAAGCGATCGGCCAACTTTGACTTATTGTTATTATACAATATTATACAACATTTCCATACTCGATATTTTTTAAAAACACATCGGAGTGTTGTAAAATATAATTTCCACCAAGAATGCTTTATTAAAATTACACTTTTGTCCCTCTAGATGACATAAATCAGACACTATGTATCGTGTTTAATTTATTATCAAATAAATAATTTATTATTTTTTTTAGAAATGCATAAATACGAAGCAAATAAAATATTTGACTTTTTAAAACATGCTGTTACTTTTTAAGAATATGCTTTTATTTCACTTTTTTTACTTTTACACATTTACCCCCCCCCCCCCCCATCCTCAAACTAAAATCCTCGGAGTTTCTTTATATCAATTCCATTAATTCTAAAACTAATTAAAAACAATAATCTAAAATTACCGGTATAAATATACCAATCACTTCGAGCCAAACCTTGTAGCAAAGCAGCAATCACTATGGAAATAAAACCCACTAGTAATAATACTGCTTCTTTAACTTTCAACAACTTATGTAAAAGAAAAGTTCCTGTTATTGTTCCTATAATCCAAATCACATTAGTGGCACTACTATATAATGTATACTTGGTCAATGTCCAATCAAATTTTTCTCTTAGATAGAGGAACATTATACCATTATCGCCATTTATGCTAAAAATATAAAATGACAATATAACGACACTGGATAAAATAATGGCTCTTTTAAAGTTTTCACGTTTCTTTACTGCAGTTTTTATCACATCTACCACATTAGATATTTGAAAGAACCCTCGAAGTTTTCCCTAAAACAGAGGAGAACATATAAGGGGGTATAATTTATAATACAAAGCCACACACAACACAACAATAATAACATAAGATGCTTATGAATAATTTCATTTTCAATTCAGTTCACGGAGTAATTATATAAAGGAATTTGCAAGTGATAAAGTGATAAAATATTATTCAAAGGGATCACTATGTGATAGATACATAAATATCAACAAATCTCTAGGTGAAAAATAATTATCATACATTACTATTATTACATATTTTGTATTGAATTTATAGATATTTACATTATTAATAATGTAAAGACACACCATCATTACACTCACGAATAGAAGTATTACCCGATCACACACACACACTTTTTTTACGTCCCAGCCACGAAATAAGAAATCGTACTTGTATCGTAAATATCTATTAGCCCACGTGCAATGTAAGTACATTTTATCAACGACCGTTTGCATAAAGAAAAAATGAGAAAAAACTAATAAAAATCAAATTTTTACAAAAAATTTAGTATTTATATTTAAATAATTATTATGACACTTGTTGTCATTTAAAAATTTTGATGCAAAATCAAAGTACCATGATGCATGAAATTTGTTGTGAAAACAAGCAAAAAAGGTTTTGCTAGCATACTTCAATAATTTGTCAAATACTACACACCTTCCAGCCTTTGGGCTTTCCATTCAATGTTGAGGGCAACGATTTCTATGGAAAAAAATGTCGATATAAGCAAATATAGTTAATTGACTGCATTTCTAAAAAAGCAGACCTAAGTAGTCGAAAATATTTACGAAAGACGAGGAACAATTTTTTCTTACTAAGACACGCTTAAAATATTTCTCTAATCATAAATAAATTTGTTAATTGAGAAGAAAAGAGTCTGAAATCTTGGTCTAATCTGAATCTTATATATTTTTTTTACTTTGGCAAAAAACTACATACTAAAAAACTGACAAACTAAATGAAAGTAACATAAGACATAATTCGAATTGCTGGAGCATACAGAAAAGAAGAGCTCACTAAATTGCTTTTACAAAATGTTAAATGAGCGGTCGGTTTTTCGTATTGAAATCCCAAACACCAAAATCACAATTGCCTCAGAATGTTTTGTAACATCTGGTAGCATTCAAGAAATTAACATGGTGGAAATAATTAGAGGTATTTGGCATTATGTCTTTAGCATGCCAATCATGGAAAATTTTACGTTGGATATAGGAAAGAGTCCTGTATAAAACAGCCTGTTGGCATCAATACGTTTTGCTACATTTTTGAATTTATCACATTCTGAAGAGTACACTGGGCACTGCTTCAAAAGTTCTTCTATTTCCATCCTTACAGATTCAGAAGCAGACCTTTTAACTGTGAAACGTTATGGAAGTTGAAAATCTAACACGGTTGCCGAGGATATATCAATATATCGGAGAAAAATAAAAAGTATCACTGAAGATTTTTGGAGAACACGAAACCGAAATTGTTGCACAATTCATCGTTGGAAATAACCAGTAACAATACGGCACAACTAACCACATCAGCTGGTTGGTATAAATCTGCCAAAATTCAAAAAATATGTCATTACTATTTATAATAAATAATCGTTATATTATTTCTAGTTTTAATAAATTTTGTTTACAATTTTTGAAAATATAAATAAGTTATGTAATGAGTTCATTATTTACACCACTAGTGGTGTTAGTGGAGCTGTGGGAACGCTTTTACGTCTTTTTTTGGCTCATGCTGGTTCACTGTAGACCGCATGGAATTTGTTACAAAACAGTTGTTAATTGCAATTTTTTTGTTTAGCTCTAAAACAAAAACGATGCATCGGAGACGAAAATGAAGGTTTTGCCAATCCTCGTCGTTTGGAACTAAATATGACTTATTATTTGCGACTGTTCAATTGTTATAAACAAGTTACGATTCTTAATAAACAGTTTTTTTCTCTGCAAATAAACGATATTTAAATTTTTTTGATTTTGGAACATTGTTCCATTTGGACCACACCAAGTTTTTTTCAATATCTCTAATATTTTTCAATTATTTAAACAACAAAGATTTGTTCATGAAATTTGTTTATAAAATTATTTAAACAATAAAGACTTGTTCATGAAATTTGTTTATTAAGGAATAACGTCTTTCCATCAATCTGTTTGATTGTTAAACCTCATAAAATCGGTAGATATCGATAAAAACTATTATTTTCATGGAAAACCTGTCAAAAAAAATCAAAAAAATATTTCATTTGTTTATTTAACAATTTGAAAAAAAACGGCTTTATAAACAATTGGAATTTCTCGGAAGGTATAAATCGTATCGAGATGAGGTTTCATGTATTTAATAGAGTAAGAAAAAAGGAAAGTTTTGGCCCATGGTAGACCTTGATCCGACAACCGGAAAAGGAAATATCCGGAAAAACACAAACTTTTGAGTTTGTGTCCCTAGATTGATTACTTATGACTTTTTTTTAACAAAACTTGTTCTAAAATTAAGTTAACGAATAACTTTATCTCTTTAACCAACTTCCCGAAAAAATTTCTCTTTTTTTCGTACATTTTTTGTCGTATGAAAATGTGCGATAAATACAAACAAAATACAGCTAAAAGAAAACAAGAAAATACAATTTTGTTCTAATCACCTTGTTACACATAAGGTGACTTTGGAACATAAAAAATGAACACAAAACATTACAACAGTTGGTCAAAATGCTGTCCATTAACGCCAATGCACTTCTGAACTCTGGAATGGAAAGGTAATTCAACTAAACTGTCCTCAATTTCATTTTGCAGAAATCCCATCTGGCACCAGTCAAATATTATTGGACCCATGATTCTACTACCGATTATTACAAGTCAAACATTGAAACCGAACCGCACTTGAAAGTTACCCTCCCGTAATAAATTTTGATTTTCTTGTGACCAATATTTTGTATTTTGTCTGTTAAATAATCCCAAATTTGTAAACCTAGACTCGTCCGAAAATAAAATCATTCCCAAAAAATCATTGTTTAGCTGCACGTTTTTCTGCAAAATCCAATTGCAACATTCCATCCTACGTTCGTAATCATTTTCGTATAAGTGCTGGTTTAATTGGCATTTAAAAGATTTATAGTGGTATTTGTGCAAAATTCGGCTTACTGTTTGGTGACTGATTTCCAATTCAAACCCAATTTCCCTTAAAGAAACAGTCTTATTCTACTCGAGCCAAAACAATTTCCGTTCCTACGTCAAGAATGAAATTTTCTTCGGGATCATTGTTGGGCTCACTTCGGAATTTATTTTCAAGACGATTAAAATAATTTCTCGCTGGACATTGTTTATCAGGATATCGTTTGGCATAAAGGTGTCTAGCCGCAACGGCATTTTTTCTACATTTCCCATAAATAATTAACGTGTCCACTTTTTCATCTCTTGTATAAATTTGCGGCATTTTGAACACAATTAACAAGAATTTTAAACAATTTTTAAAGACAATAAAAACACCGGTAAACCAACAAAAAAATGTTTGACAAGCTAAATATTTCATTGTTTTCAAAGCACCTTAGTTTAGTTACTTCTTAACATTTAATTACAACAAAATTGTATTTTCTTATTTTCTTTTAACTGTAATTTTGTTTGTATTTATCGTACATTTTAAGACGACATATGCATAAAGTTCTTATTAATAGTACTAATAAATGGTACCACGGCACCAATATGGTTCCATTTGAAAAAAATTTGTTTGGCCCCAAAAACCATTTTGATGAAGTTTTTTTGCTCATAAATCACGTAATTTAGTATTTTTGACGGGATTTCGATTTTTCTAGCATTACACGTGTCATTTAGAATAAATCGGAACCGTCATGGTATACTTAAATGGAAAACTAAAAATTATATATTATAATAGCTATTTGTATGACAAGGGAGAAATGTGCATAATTTCCTCCCGCGGATACTTTGATTAATATCCAAGGGAGAAAATGGCACTTTGCTCCTGTGTAATACATATGATTTTTTCTACGACCATTTACAGTGTTTTACATTGGTTTTAAATATATTTTATTATATTTTCTTATGCATGACAATCAAAAAACCAAATATGTCAAAATGTCATAATAGGTATTTAGATAAGTAAATATTGTTAAAAATCAAAGTACATGGAACGTTGCTAAGGTTGCTTCTTGTTTTCAAAATAAACAAACTTCCAAAAAGTTTATAATAATGTATTCCGAATGTGAAGATGAAGTTCCTCAAGATATTCTGGAAGAAGCAAACGTGGTTTCGTTAAATCTATTACCATTAAAGTCTCGTGAAAAATATGAAAAAGAGTACCAGCTATTTAATTGTTGGATGGAGACTAGGCAAATAAGAAAAATATGTGAAGAAGTGGTCCTATTTTACTTTTCCAAAAAATGCGCCGATTTGAAGCCTTCAACATTATGGAGCAAATACAGCATGTTGCGATCTACACTCCAAATTAAAGACAATATCGACATTAAGTTTCCTAAATTAGTAGCTTTTTTAAAAAGGAAATCTGCTGGATGTAAAGCCAAGAAAGCCAATACTTTTTCAAGGAAGGATATCAACAAGTTTA
Source organism: Rhamnusium bicolor (assembly GCA_029963845.1). Lineage (NCBI taxonomy): Eukaryota > Metazoa > Arthropoda > Insecta > Coleoptera > Cerambycidae > Rhamnusium > Rhamnusium bicolor. Next base: position 561,895 of record JANEYF010004174.1, read on the forward strand.
TTGCAGAAGCTCGAGATGAAACTTACATATGAAGGTAAGATTGGTCGTTATTGTTGAATAATAAATAAAAACGTAACGCAGCATTTTTTATTAGAAAGTATATATATGACAATTAAGTGACATTTTAAGCAGTTATCATAAGTGCATTTTCCTTTTTCAGGTTGTGCTTATATTTGGAATTGCTGGGGCATGCCGTAGCGATGAATTAGTTAAAATGGTACTTGAGGATATCAGTGATAAAGGCTACATTTTGGTGGTGCAAATACCTGACTCAAAAACTAATATCAAAAGAACATTTACAATAACAAATGAGATTTTAGCCGGAGTATCTGTCTTGGATATGAATATCTGGACTGTAGATCCCCTAAAACATGTCATTCTAGATTTTTTGTAACTTATGCTAAAGGGAAATGTACAAATCAGGTAATTGGCAAAAACACAATTGCCAAAATTCCATACAGAATAGCAATATTTTTAAATTTGGATGATTCGAAAGGCTATACTGGACACAGTTTCCGCCGTACTTCAGCTACGTTATTAGTCAATGCTGGAAGTGACATTCTCACTCTAAAAAGACATGGGGGATGGCGAACAAACGCAGTAGCAGAAGGGTACTTAGATGATTGTATTTCTAAAAAATGTGAGGTAGCCAGCCAAATAATTACGGGAGAAAGTACTACTTCAAGTACCAAAAAACGTTGTCTTGTTTTTTGAAAATTTTGTTTCTACAAGTACTTCATCAGCGACCAAGACTTTGGAAAACAACAAACAGGAACTGATCTCCACCAGCAAAGCCAATATTTCTTCAGGGGCAATCTCCATTAGTAATTTAACTAATTGTACCATAAATTTTAACAATATTTAGTTACTGATGTTAATTTAAACCTCGATTTAAATTGTTTTCAATTTTTATAAATAAAAATAAGTAATAAAAAATCTGTTTCAAAGAAAAGCATTCATTTTCAGGAAGTTTGTGTATCAATAAAAGAAGTCTATACACTACTATTACAGCTACTTGAAGTTTTTACTTGTTTGCTTCCAGAGGGAGCCAAAGTATTTTCCTCCCTAAGGAAGCAAAGTATTTTCCTCCCGAGGGAGGAAAAGTACTACTTTGCTCCCTGAAATGAGGGAGCAAAATAGTATTTTCTATGTAGGGAGTAGAAAAAAAAATATTGACGTTTGAAATGTCACTTATTTGGTATCGTTGGATTCAGAAAATTATGCAGAATTCAAAAAATGCAATAATATATAGGGTATTCCATTTAAAAATCGAAAGTTAGTGTCACTTCCGGCGAGACCGGAAGTGAAAAAATCACATGTATATCAAAAAGTGCTGCTTTTATGTATATAAGATATCCCAAATTTCAATCAATTATCTTCAAAACTAAAGGAGAAAAGGGGGGTGTACCATGATCCTGTAATGACGCCTGCGCAGTCCGCACAATTTTTTGTAAATTTGCGCAGCGCGCGTTTTCACGTTGAAAATTCGTAAAGGTCTGATGCACCGGTTTTGGTTTAGAGCGAAGACAAAAAAAAATTACAATTACAATTATTGTTTATAGCAAATTCCATGCGGTTTAGGCAAAATTTCGATTAGACTTTTTTTTAACGCATTTTTTCCTATAAGAATCGACAGTGAACCAGCATGAGCCAAAAAAAAGATGGAAATCACTGTTTTTCGCCTTCCAACTACTCGCCTATGTAATAGAGTTCATTACATAACTAACACAACCGTCAATGAATGACATAATAAGAATAAGTATCTATCAAGGAGGTCGTAGATAAAAATATTTGTTTTGTTATTATTTATTTTAATTTATTATTTTTTAAATATATTTATGGTTTTTTCTAATAAATTGAATTAAAATAAATTAGTTTTAATTCGAAAACAGCAAAAATATATATTGCAACAATCTGACAAAACGAAATTTGTTAAAATCAAGTACTACCGTATTCATTTAAAATTGGCCACATCTACCATAATCAAACATTCGTTGTTTAAAGTTATTATTGTTATTAACAACAATATAGCCCGGATCCGAGGGGTACATCGAGAATATTGTCGTGGAACATTTTAAAACTGTCGCGCCACATCCCTCTCGGAGTACTGTAGAACGATGGCTAAACGATTTCCCGGAGTTAGAGTTTAATGGCACAAAAGTTCGGTGAAATATTTGTGTGAAAATATCGTCATGTACTCTTCGGTTTCGGGCTCTATCTATTAATAACTCAAGATATTCAGTCTTGCATAATTATTATTTAATTTTCACTCATGAAACACACCTGTGTTTCCATATTTTGTAGAGATTCGGGAATAAATAATATGGTATACAGAACACTTAAGGTACAAAGCACTGCAGCTAAGGTAAACACTGATATATAATTTGTTGCATAAAACCAATAAGAACTTGAAATATTTCCTAGGAGAATGCCAGCGGCAAGAACTACTTCAAATACGGCCATTCTAAAAAAATATGCAGAATCAACATTATTCTTAAATCAGTAATTAATATATTACGAATGATAAAATAAACAGTAAACAATGAAAATGAATAATTAATAAAATCAGTAATACTCCAAAATCAAGGTCAGGTTCACTAGACCACTGTCGTGTATCCTTTGGGTTTATCATTTTCTAATACTGTTTAACATTTTCAAAACATTTGCACTGCTATTCACATAAAAATACAAACATATACTTAAAAGGATTTGCCATTTTTTACGTCCACTAACGCATTACACTAAACAGAAAATATCGAATAAACAAAAATTGCTTTTATTCTCGCCGTACACGCAACAGATTGCTAGCTAGAATGAACTGAACAAATTAGAAACTGCACAAAGCAAGGATGTAAACTAAATAGAGGTCATACAGCAGGTAGTTGCCTAAGGACGCAAACGATATTCGCCCTTCGACCCTACATAGATAAATAATGTAATTCTCGGCCGCTAATGGTTGCCAATATAATTCTCGGCGGTTGACGACCGCTTATGGGTACCGGTTTTACATGCAAAAATTAATGTGTAAGTACGGTGTAAAAAATTACAATTTAATTTATTACTATTATATCCCGCATTTTTTCGGAATATAGCATTAGGTCTCTGGGATGACATCCAAACCACCTATTTCTATTTATTTATGGCAGTATGAAAAGAACTATCCATTTTTTTATAACGAAGATTATTTAAAAAAAGATACCATGTTAATTTGAAAAAGTTATGTAATATTTACAAAAAATTAAGTCACCTGACCATGTTTGCATTGTGATATATTTTTATTATTTGTCATACCTATACCTTCTTTTGGCTAGTGAACCTCTAGTCGATTATAAAATTTTTAAAGTATTCTAATATTGATATATAAGCTAACGTGTAAAAACAGAGTTGTTAAAAATTCTTATTGCAAATATATCCTGTAAAATATATGTATGAATGATGAAGATGAAAAACATCCATAAAAGATATACATATCTTATTTTAAATAGAAAAGCAGAATGATTTACCTTACACCTCTAGTTTCTTCATTTGATATGTCTGTTATATAAGATAAAATAACAGTGAGAAATGAACTTCCACCACCCGTAATCAAAACTGGAATTGAGCAAATAACTGAATACCATGGTGACATATTTGAAAAGTAACTAAAAATAGAAATGCACAGGAACATCATTGAGTAACCTAAAAAGGATTAATTATTTAAATTCAGAAATTACTTCACAATTATTTCAGTAACTGTATAGAGAAAGCCTCTAATAATAATATATTTATTAATCAATTATGGATACATTATTAGGTTTGTTCCAGCAGAAAATTACAAACGGTTTGATGAACTTTTTGAATACGCATGTCTAAACATCAACTAGTCGAGAATTAGTTGGCAATTTATACTGCTGGAACGTTGCTTCTCTTCTGCTTCCTTCGCAGTTTTGTAGTTCGTCGCATGACATTTATACATAACATAGCCTAGTTTTGTTTTTGCAATAGCCGGGCACACACACAGAGGCTTATTTGCGGACTTTATCCAGGGCAGTTTAAGTTTGCGCTCTTTCGCGGACTTGGTATGTGACAGACTAAATATTGCCACACCATTAACTTAAAAGACATGTCCGTAGACAACTCTGGCATACTTAATGTCTTGCAGACAAAACAGTCTGTTAGTGGGTGAAATCTTTAGACATCTGCAGACTTTGCCAAAACTGCGGAGTTCGGTCTTGACAAAAGTTTTTAGTAGAAATCTTTTAAGTTTCTGGTGATATTTTGTACTATTTTGTTGTGTTAGTGGAGAAATGGCCAGAAGAAATATAAATAAAAAAGTTGCATTGTGTTTGGCTATGATTAAAATACATCTTATGACAAATAATTTTTACTCTAACTACAAAACGCCGAAGCAAATGGGTAAAAAAATGGTTACTAGAAAAGGAAACTAAGTCATTTGCCATTATTGAAGCAATTGATACAAAATGAGCCAGACGATTTTAGAAACTATTTAAGAATGGATAGTACAACTTTTGAGAGATTATTGTCCATGGTAAAAGAAAGACTAACAAAACAGCATACTGTCATGAGGGAAACAGTATCTCCAGAGGAGCGTCTGATAGCCACGCTTATATTTCTTGCAACGGGACGATCTTATGAAGATCTAAAATACTCCGTTGGAATTTCTGCTCAAGCACTGGGCTACATTATACCAGAGACATGTGTTATTTTCGATTCGCTAAAAGAATATATGAACGTAAGTAAACAATCTAATTCTTTATTACAAAAACATGTATTAATAAGCAGTATACAAAAATAAGCATTTTACCAAGCTAGTGTCACAAAACTAAATATTTAATTAACTTAAGTAACTACACATCATAGGAAATATCTTGTGCAGCATCTGAATAATACGTACATAATGCATCAGACATAAAACGTTGAGGGCTTGGTTGAAGGGATGGGGTAGTAGTGGTACTTGTGGTACTTGATGAATACGTGTAATCCGTATTGGGAGCCGTCTGCCAAGAAAAAGTATTGTTTGTAGCAGAAGGATCACTTACATTTGTTAGACGAGTTAATTCTTTAAATAAGCCCTTTTCTAGTATTTTGTTAATGAGTGACTCAGCTAAGACTTGCTGCATGGGATCCATTTTTCTTAACTTAGCGGTTACGTTAATGCCAACAGCATCAAATTCATCCGTTACGTCACCTATTCGCTTTAGGACGTCAGTGCATGTTTTCATAAAATCTTCTTGAAAATTTTCTTGAAATAACTGCATTTTTTTTCTATTTGTTGGTGATTTCTTGATCATTTCTTTTCATTTGGGAGTTGATGGTTTCCGAAAAGTAGACTGAAATAAAATAAAATATTTATATACTTACTGCAACGTAATAAAACCAACTTAGAGAATGTATTTGCTTTCAGTTTCCAAAATGTAAAGAGGACTGGAAAAAAAATTGCATCTGATTTTGAAACTCGTTGGAATTTTCCGAATTGTGGAGGGGCTCTAGATGGAAAACACAATAGTACCACCATCTAGCACAGGTGCTCTATATTACAACTATAAAAACTTTTATAGTGTTATTTTGATGGCCCTAGTAAATGCAAATCACGAATTTATTTATGTAGATGTTGGAAAACAAGGAAGAATGTCAAATGGTGGAGCAATTGAATGGAGATCATTTCATAAAAAATTTAATTTCCAGGCAACAGTGAAACTAAGGCAAATTTTAATTTTGTACTTATAGGCGATTCGGCATTTTCTTTAAAAGGTAATTTTTTAAAACCATATCACAAAAAAAACTTAGTTATGAAAGAAAGATTACAGGCTGTCTAGGGCAAGAAATGTTGTGGAAAACGCTTTTGGTATACTAGCCGCCTGGTTTCGTATTTTCCACACAAGTTTGGCAGTGCGTCCCGAGAACATTATTAAAATTGTTCTGGCTTATTGCATTTTGCACAATTTTTTCAGAAGAAATAGTCCGTCTTATGCAACAGCTACTACTTTTGATAGAGAAAATCCAGTTACACATGAAACTGAGAATGGCGATTGGCGTTCACAAGATGTTGAATTGGTTTCTCTGTCCAAAAATAAAAAAAGTAATGCATCATTAAAAGCCAATATAGAGAAATACTGTGATTATTTTAATAGTAAAAGAAAAGTTGATTTTCAAGATGACATGATCGAGGCTGGGAAAGCATAATTTATTATAAAATAATCATCGTAAAAGTAGACAAAAATATTTTTTAAAATACCGAGTTACTATTAATATGTTTATATATTTGCAATAAATATACTTACTTCTACTGATTCCTGTGTATTTTATTATCATTTTCTTCATTCTCATTTGGAGATACATTCTCCAATACATATTCAGAGTTTTTCTCTTCGCTTTCTGCTTCAGCCATATTTGGACTCACTGGCTTCTCCAAATTTTGACTTTTGACACTTTGCATTGGAATTTCTTGGTCAGTTGTAAAAAGTAAGAGTTCAAAATACCATAATCTGGACTCATATATATCATCTTTCCTGCCCTTGTACTTTTTGAGCTTGCAACTTTCTTCAGTTCGTTTCTGAAGCATCCTCGTAAATGTTGTATTTTTTTAAAAACAAAATTGCGGTCCGCACTAGGATACACTTACAATACTGAATCAAAGCATCACAACCTCTATTTTTTAAATTTTCATTAACGTATTCATTTGATATAATTTTCCATAATGCTGGATGACTTTTGTAAATTTCTATAAACTCAGTTAAAAATTCTTTCCCCATAAAACGGGTATCAATACTTTCAGCCATATTTTTTGAATAAAAATTATGAAACACGCGGATTTCACCTGAGAGAAGACTGTGCAATTTATGGCGTCAACAAACTTAACATGTGATTTATGCCTTCAAACACGTCTGTACATGAATTAAGACCGGCATTTGTCAACAGACTTTGACTATGCCGGTTAAAGTCCGTAGATAAGCCTCTGTGTGTGTGCCCGGCTAATGGGCGCGTTTAGCGAACACAACCGTTGGGAGGTCGACCAGCAAGAGTTCACTGAACGAGACGCTTGACTATGCGCTAACTAGAAGCCAAACGCGCCCATTGTCTGCTAGAACGCCAATTTCGTTTTGCACAAGTCGAGGACGCGACGCACAAGTTAAGTTGACCACCTGCAGATAAGAAGAGATAGTAAAGACACGTCAGCATGATATTGTGATGAAGTGATTTTTCCGGTAACCATTTTCAGATGTGATAAGACCTAGTTGGGTCCATTTTTCACTTTGGTACACCCTGTATACTATAACTAGTATGAATGTTTCAGCGTTGACTGGTTTCAGTTAAAACCGTTTTGAACCAGAGTTCAAGTTCTTTTAGAAGTCCAGTATGTGGAATAGCAATTATTTACTAAACATAATTGTTTCAAACCAGTTTATTTTCAGGGTAATCTTAAGTTATCTTTATTATCTCAATGATAAACCATTTGTTGTGTTTTAAAACAGCCGTAAAGTAAGACGTTGAAAATAGAATTCAATATAGTTTATCAATCGTAAATAGCCAAGTGGAGAGTAGTTATTAATGATAAACGAGTATGCTTCTATTTTTGTGTAAATAATTTATAGAATAAATTATTGTTGGATTTATAGTAAAATATTAATCCATGACCGTTTTTAAAGATTTCTTTTTTGTAAATATAGGTTTAAAATTATGAGAAAACGATTTCCGGCGTCGGGATATTTTATAAACTTTCGGATATGTTAATAACGCCGGAAATTTGTTTATGCACAGTACGCCAAGCTTGCTTGGAATACGTTTACGACGCGCGCAATTGATTCAGTTTCCTTTGAAACACGTAGGCACGTGATTCCCGGGTGGGGGTTTGTGAATAATACCGCAAGCACGAGCCATAAATAGCATCTTCTGACAACTGGTCAGACACTCCGGCCGTACCTTAAAAACCACTTCCGAACTCCAGGGTGCTCCGATGAATCCTCGAGTGGTAAGAAATTCCGTTTTACTATTTTATTGCTTTATTGTTGATTTTGGTGCATTTTCGTCATTTACCGTTTCAGTCCGCATTTTTGCTATATTCTCTTGTCCGTTAATTGTCTACAAATACCGGACAACCCAAGATATCCGGAAAATATCGTGGTTTAACAAAATAAATCTGGATTATCTATTTTAGCTACGAGTAGTAGATTCAGCACGCGTGACGTTCGGTTCTAGAACTATAAAATGAACCTCACCGTGTCGGGAAATTAGTAACCGTTCTGTTCAACACGAGTAAGGTTTGGTTCTAGAATTATGAAATAAACCTCACCGTGTCCAGCGGCGTAATTGTCAATCCGTAGCCACTCCCTCAGAGTGGTAAAACAAGAATGCTCGCAGATAAAGGTGATAACCCCTCGTTCCATCGATACCTAGTGCGAAAATACGCTTTAACTCCGCCCGCATATCGCTGGTCTAGTCAGTTTCAAGGGACAGTGTGCTTTAAAAAATACGAATTAGTAAATTAGAGTCTAGCGCTATATCACGAGATCAGCGTCAAGCATATCGGGATTTCAGTAAATACCGCATGAGTGAGGTTTGGTTCTAGAACTATGAAATGAACCTCACCGTGCCGCGTGGCGTAATATCATAAAACATAACGTTTGATAAAGTGTATTCACTAGAGACATAAGACATGTCGCTGAGCTACCGATATAGCACGTCCGCGAGTAGCCCGTCAAATATACCGTCTGTCCCTGGATTGACCTCCTTCCGTTGTGACATGCCTGCACTCGGTAACCACTAGCACCTGGATAGTCCTGCACCACCCGCCTGCGGTAATTCCACCTTAAGCACCAGCGACCATAAAGTCACTAACCGCTTGCCGTAGACACCAGTAACCTTAGATTGCTTTCATAACTGCTTGTGGTAATTATTTTGATATTGCTTGCTTATAATAAATACCGTAGATGTAGTCTCCGAAACTTTGATATATCATATACCTTTTGCTTGGTTCCTACGCTGATTGCTTGTAGATAAAAAGTAATATTTACATTTTTTTCTGTTCCCACATTTCTCTTTAGAGTTGTAAATAGCTATTATTTTCTTTTGTCTGTGTATTTGGTTTTTTATTCTTCGATGAAATCAATTGTAAATAAATAGGATAAATACAGTTTAAATTCTGACTTTTATTCAAAGGTATAAGTAATAAGTTTGTTGGTACACCGAGAAACATTTTCGGCAGGTAAGGTGAAGTTGCCAATTGCTACGCAAACGACAACCATACACACAGAACGACCTGGCATTCCGTACCTTCATTGAGTTACCCTAGCTTCTATCATACCGCTGATAGAATAAAGTGGTGTTCCTACACTTTAAAACAGGAACTGGCGCTCGAGACCATTACCGAAATAAAAAGTTCAAAAATACAGCAACTGGACTGAAGGATGCCAAAGTAACACGACACCCACGCAAAATAAGCATTTTGGTGGTGGGTAAGTAAGCGCGTCACAATATCCCACTTGCCTCCACAGATTTCCAACGCTAATACTTCACTTCGTGTCACAGCATTATTGCATTCAGATGTGCATTATATTATTGTATTTTTATCATTTGAAAAACTTATAAAAGTTTTAAATAAATACTTTTGTAACAATTTAAATCATTTTTTAAAAAGACTTTAGGTCGGCCACGCGGCTTAACTTGGCGCAGTCGGTAGACAGTGCCCAAAAGTTTTCAAAAATTAAAATTTTTGTTCGTTTGTACGATTAAGGCACTACTTCGTTCAAAAACGAAAGTCCATCGGGGACCTGTTCCGGTTAATCAAGAATCCATTGGGTATAGTGAGCCACCAGTACATTGAGTACAACTTAACAAGAAGAAACAGCAATGATGAAATCAACTTTAATCACAACGTTAATTTTGTAACTAATATTGATCATTCCTGTTTTCTCTATTTTAACTTTTCTATCCACAAATCGATAGAAAACATACCTTCAATTGCTTTTGAATTTTCATATTAGCTTTGAAAATTCATTTTCTAGTTTTACTTTCCGATGATTTTAAATGTGGATTATTTTGATTCATAAATGGTATATTACACCCAACCATCATTTCCACTAAACCTAAGTTAAAATTTGTTTGCCTGTTACTGTCACTAATGCTACACACTTTTTATGACTGTCTGAGGATTTGTATCTTTAAATACATCATTTGACATTGCACCGAAAGCACTTGTGCAATGTAATTCCCATTTCCATTTTCTAATAAATCAAAGTAGGAGTCTATCGATGAAAAGTTAAACACATAATTTGACATCAGTGCTTCTAACCACAAGTTTTTTGTTAATTTCTGAGTTTTCACATTAAATAGGCAAAAATGATTGAATATTCAAATGAAGAACTTGCTGATATCTATTTTTATTATGAAAAAGCCAATGGAAACGCACTGTTAGTCGGTAGATTGTATACTGAGGATTTCTCAAACTGGCAACTGTCCTGCATCTAAACTTTTTCAAACAAACACCGCAAATAAGAGAAACCGGTTTCGGATTTTTTTTCCAATTCGGTTGTGATTTGTAATAACATGACAATAAATTTTTATTTTTTTCCTGAAATAGAGAATTTTTTATCAAATTAAACCTCTTTTTACTTTTAGATATTTACTGGAGTCGCTGAGGAATATTTAGCTGTGAATGGTAAGATGTACAAAAAAAACTGAAGGGGACAAAAGTTTTAGTTAAAGATGGTGCATCCAAATCAACAAAACAAAAATCCGTGCGGTTGCGTATAACTTTTTATGTAAGACCCCAACTCGCCCTGACTCCAACGCCACTGGTTAGTTTTTGATGAAACTTTTCGTGTACACCATCAGCATAATTTTCAATGCCAAGTTAGAAGTCGGTACTTTCAACCACCACTGAGTCACTATTTAAAATGCCTGTTTAATGTTATACTTTCAAGACATCATAGAGCACTTGGGAAATATTATACAAAAAAAATTTTATTCTTGTTTTTTTTTTGGCTTTTTTGACGAGACGAATCACCCCTCAAAGTTTTTCGTGACATCACCGAAACACCCTGTATAGATAAAAAAATCTTTAAAACACTTTTAATTCAAATGCTCAAATACCATTACTTTTCATTTATTATAATAATTCCAGTGCTGAAAAAATTCAACTTGATAAGGAAAGAAATAAAATAATGCAATGATAAATTATTCAACAGTATAGAAAAAATGACATGAAGCAGAAACTACAAAAGAAATTACTTTTTTAGTAAAATGAGAGAGTTAATTTCCATTTGTAACTTACTGAAGGATAATCGATAAACTATTTCAAAATTATTACATCATTTCATTCTTGCTTAAATACATATGGGAAAAAAGTAGGTAATAATAATACCACCCCGAGCTCCCCCTATATTTCTAAGCTGGTGTTTCGCAAGGGTGGGCCACATGTTAAGTTATAATTGATATACACATATATCCGAGTATAGTGATATTAATTTATTTTTCTGAAAGAAATCTTACTCAATATATTACTTAGATAATTACATTAACTACATACCTAATAAGCTCACTATCAAAACAGGTTTTCTTCCAAATTTATCTGACCACGGTCCAATAAATAAACACAGTAAAACTGCAAACACTGACTCAGTTGTCGTTCGAACCATATTTATTACGGCTGCATGTGGTTCTACCAATTTTTCAAGTTCTTCTGTTTCATTATTGTATGTATTACCTAACAAGGCACATTCTGACTTATTATATCCTAAAGTTACATAGCAGGTACGAAATATTATTAGATTTGTATATACAGATTCTAAAAAAATAAAACAAATATGTAGATTCTTGGGTACATCTTTGAATTTGTTTTAATTCACTTCTATTTATTATATGTACCTAATAGTTATATTTTTAGATAAAATATTGGAAGGTATGGTGTATAAAATTCATCTTACCTGTAAGCATAAAACTAAAAAATGCCAATAATAGAGGCACTTCCACGGTAATACAAAATGCCATTGTTAGTGTAAATAAGTATAATCACCAGGTTAGTACCTCTTATTGTAATATGTAGTTTACCTAAAATTAACTTAAAATACAAACAAAACAAGTACCTATTAACGCTATCATTACTGCTATTACTTTATCCAAAACAAACTATACCTACATCAAAATAAACTTACATTTGAAGATCAGTGTTATATTAACTTACAAAGTAATACTTCTGCAAAATATGAACAGATAAACAGGAATCAAAATTTGTTATTGGTATAATCATAGATATAATATTACATTAATATCATAAATGGATTAAAAAAGGAAATGCTGATAAGATTTGAAACAAAGCATATACATTTCACTGTTAAAAGCATGAAGGTCATCTAACAATAGCATTTGAGTATTTAAATGTTGCAAAAAAATTCATCGAACCTATAAATGAAGTTATGTTTAATAAGTTCAATTCCGCCCAAATAATACATGCCATAATTATAAATTGGGTATAAAAACAATTTGACAATTATTGTCAAATTGTTTTTATACCCAATTTATAATTATTATAACTTACCTCTTAACATTATATTTCTTATTTACTTAAAGTTTTATCAGTTATTTCTCTTTTTGGGTCATATTATATGGTTTATAATAAAAACACCTGGTTAATCTTCCATTAGCTCATTTTAATTAAATTATATTTTAAAAATTACTAGTCATTGTTACATTATAGGTTATCTCAGTCAAAATATGACTATTTATTTATTTACCTATTTTTTATCTGCACGGTTGGCAACACCAAAATGTAGCTATTCGATTCAATAATATCTGTTAACGTGGTAAATACGTACGTCATAGGTTCTATTGTTTTTACCTCGATATACATTTCTTTAATGTTCCATGTCTTGTCGACCCAAATTATGTTTTCTGCGAGCAGTTTCTATTATATTAAGTATCAAAATTAAAATAAACAAGTTAATACAATATTTAGGTTTACAAAATGATGTAAGGAGCAGACTTCAGACTTCTTATATATATATACTGAAAAAAAAAAAACTGTTTAACAATTTATAACAATGTATGCACAACTTACCCTCTTAACTAGCTTGGTTATCACAAACTGGAAAAGATTTGCAGCATCATATATGTTTCTATGGTTTCTCCGAGAGTAATGTTCGATGTGGTGAAAAAATATGCTTATATTTTGAGAACGACCGTTCGACATCTATTGATGTAATATAAGCATACTTAAAATAGTCTTAGAACTTACTTAACGCATCTGAATATGCACTATCAGTACCATCACAAATTTGTCTTAATCTGGTAAAACGGGTGTCTTACTTTAACACACGTGCGAACTTTTCTCCAACGGGCTCATTTTTTGCGTCACCTATAGAGTGTAGTAGTCGATTTATTAAAAACATAGAACACCACATAAATTAGACAACCACCAATCCAAAGCCGAAGCTGCACGAACAGGGGTTACACAGTTGAAAGATACGCGGACACATACAACCAAACCCCTTGACTTTGCCAGAATCAAAACCGGTATTTGAACCCGGGAGTCGGTAGGCAGTAAACCTGCTACGTTTGTCAGTTAACGCTCTGGCCCACTGCGTTACCGAGTCGATTTACTTCGTCCACTATTTGCAGTGACTCCGCTAACAACAACGCACTGTTTTGTAAGTTTTGTATGGCGTCATGTAATCCTTTATAGTTCTTGTGAATAGTTTTTAAAGGTGTTTCAACAGAAACATCTTCGAATTTTGTCTGGCTTTCCTTAATAGCTGCAGCCTCGTCTGGATTGAATTGTAGTATCGCAGCTTCTATTTGTTGTAAATATTCAGCATAATAAAAAGCTGCCTCCAACCATGTTCCCCAACGTGTAAGAATCGGCTGTGGTAGGTCGGGAATACGGGGACACTTGCTACAAAATGCGCGACGACGTTTAAGAGATTTAAGAAACACTTTCTTTGCACTTGCTATTAATGCATCTACCTCTGGAAAACCTTGTCGAATAGTTTCTGCCACAATGTGTAAGGGTACATTTACAACCAATTCGGTACGGGCACATTCTGCTGGTGGATTGTAAATTGGCTTTTAAGCATATCTGGTTGAACGTATTTGTTTACAATAAAGTTTTAAGACGGCGCGACCTTAAATTGCACTTTAGGTTTCAATTGGATGCTTGCAAACTGCAAATACTCAATTCAATTGCGGCACGAATTTCAAATTGCGCATGCATACTACGACACAAATTAGTTTCTTATATTTAAAGTCGGTTTGTGATTTGATATTGGAAGATTAGATCTTTTAATATTAAAAAATATTATGTTTTTAGAAGTTATGTTAAATAATTGTAATTATTTAATCAAACTGAATATGCACACACGTAATATTAAAAAAACTTAACAGATGACAGCTTCTAACTCATTATAAAAGACCTAAGGTTTATCTCGGCACAATTCACAATCCGTTAGTAAATTGTGCCTGTAGCGAATTGGTTGTAAATGTACCTTAAGGCATACACTTTCCACGTACCATGTACCAACCTACAACCATGTTCTTGATGAGAACGGCCTACTAAACGCATTGTCGCCGCACTATCGGTCACAAACATCAACGCTTGACTTTTTAACAGGTTAAATTTTTCCAACGCCTCCAGCACTACCCGCATAATCGTTTGGCCAGTACACTCGGTTAATCTTTTGCTAGCTAGTAACAGACGAAAAGTCAGTTTATCAGGGTCCAGTACACGTACTATAACATTTAAAATAGATTTTTTTTTACAATCTGTCATCTCGTCAACACATAACCACAGCCGTGTATTTTTTATAAACACATTTGATCTTATTGACAATGTCTTCGCTTACAGTTGGTACATAGTTACGACTTGGTAACGTCACCGTGGGAATGTATTCATTCCAGAACTCCTGAAATGGTTGTTTATCGAGAATGTGCAGCGGAACATCACACGAGATCAGCATTAAGACTTAAGAGTAAATCAAACATAAATTGTGTTGTCAAAGGCACGCCATTTGTTTTAGTTTTATGTTGCACAGAATTTACGTGACGTTTATAATCACGTTTGTCCCAGCACATTAGGTCTATCTCGCATACCTTACAAATTATTATAGCACCATTGTAGAATAAATTCAAAAATTCACTGATAAATTTATTCACTTTGTCAGCGTATGGCCGTTTTTTACCCTTGGACAGGGATGACATACTTTATTATTAAATTAATATCAAGAATAAAATACAACAACTAAAATTATCAACAATACAACGGAGAGGAATAAATTACTTTGTACACACCACGAGGCATAACAATCGACTAATATCAAATGTTAGGCTGTGCTTTCGACCCCTCTTTCCTAATATAATCCGTCTTCTTTTAATACGTTTTTGTTTGAAAATTATAATGCACTTTTGCTACTAAATGGATAATTTATGTTTTATATCACAAAATAATTGCATACTGTAAAAATATACTATGTTTTAAATAAACTAAAGGAACTGATTTTTTTTTTAATTTTAAACCAAATAAATCTTACGTCTAACATATTTTTATAGATAACAGCTTTACTAGAAAATTACTTATTGGCTTCATAAATACTAATACAAGATAAAACTATACAAAAAGCGCGTCAGGTATCAGTTCAAGGGCGTCGCCAAGGGAGCAGATAGGGGCAGCCCCCCTGGCTTTGGCCGTTAATGCATATTTTTCAACAATATAAGTATATCCTATATAATGAAAACCAACCTTTGCGCATTAGTTTCGAAGTTAAAACAAAAAACTGTCCGAAAAATGTCCCATATATATCCCCATATTAAGGTACATGATAAATGAAAATGCATACACGAATTAGTTTTTATGTGGTAATATAAAAATTTATACAATGTAAATAAATTCATATGACATAAACTTGCATTTCTTATCAAGGTTCCTGCAGACGACATTGGACCGACTGACTCGCTGACTCGCCGATATTTGAACTATAATAATAACAATGCTCAAATTGATTGCTTCACACATTTTATGTTTATAGATATATTAGTTAGCGCTGATAGTTTTTCTTGACTCATGGAAAAGCATAAGTCACTGATTAGTCAAAACAAAATAGGCGCCGCAATAGATATAAAAAAAATTCTTATTATCGAGTATTAAAAGCATCGATATTCGATACCACCGGGCACCGATAAAGGAATAAACCGACTCGTACAAAGAGTAGGCAATAGAGCAGTTATCTTATATTAGGTACACTGTACAAAGTGTCGCACTTCTATATAAGTACATAAATAAAAACCTCAAAGGTCATGGCCCAGTCGGCCCTCGACCACTTTGGTCTTCTATGCCATGGCCCAGTCGGCCCGACCGCATTTTGGTCCTCAAATAGCCACGTAGGCTGACAAATTCCTTGGCCCAGTCGGCCTGACCACATTTTAGGTCCTCAGCGCCACGGCCCAGTCGGCCTGACCTCCTTTTAGGTCCTTAACACCACGGCCCAGTCGGCCTGACCTCCTTTTAGGTCCTTAACACCACGGCCCAGTCGGCCTGACCTCCTTTTAAGTCCTTAACACCACGGCCCAGTCGGCCTGACCTCCTTTTTAGGTTCTCAAACAATAAAAATTATTGTTTATTAACAAGGTATTTATTATAATTGTATTATTAATATTTATTAATTAATGTTCTAACGTAATATGTTTCTTTTTAAAGTTCGATGATTTACTTCATAAAAATAATAAACAAGATGTTAATGTTTTCGTTTAAAATTATAAACATAAATGAAATTCGTTTCCTATAACGATTTAGGGTTTATACTATACACACTGGTTGTTGTACAATGTTTTATCACATGTACTTGACCTATACCAACATCATTTGACCTTCCGTCTCCTCGCATTTTAAAAATATCAACGCCATTATTATTAACACCCACATCATTGAAGGTTTAGTCTGATATTTGTAAACATTAGCTTAGACAACGTGTTTATAAAATAATTTCACAGTTGCATCGTTATCCACCTTTTCATGTTATCTACTGTCATTAAGGTAGTGGCGTTGCGGTACCCTTCTCGTAAATCTTCTACGACGTATCTGTCATTAGGCAACACGCACTTTACCCTGAATGGACCATTAAACTTCGGATGTAATTTCCTACTTGTGCCCGTACCAGCGTCACTGGTTATTCGTATAGACACCAAATCTCCGATGTTATATCGATCTGCTTTTGCTCTGTTCTTATCGTAACGCTCCTTTTGTTTACGTTGATTTTCGCTGATGTGATCATTTATTTGCCTTCGCAGCTGTTCAAGATCTACTCTCTCCATTTCAACCTTCAAGGAATTTATCAAGGACCCTTGTGCAGTTGTTTTACTCTGATACCCGAGTAAGACTTTAACAGGTGTAGTATTAATACCTTTATTAAAGAATGTATTTAATGCACTTTGTAGGGGTTTTACGTGCGTGTCCCACATATCACTTTCACTTTTGACACTCGTCGTAGCTAGCATATTTAAAATTGTTCTATTGTAACGTTCACACTGCCCATTAGATCGCGGTGTGACTATAGTTTATACGAGTACAATTGAAATCGTATAAAAACTGAAGCCTGCAAAAACAGTCGGCATCTCTTTATTGTACATATACAATAATATATGGAATAAAGAGATGCCGACTGTTTTTGCTGGCTTTTAGTTTTTACACGATTTCAATTGTGCTCGTATAAACTATACTGCATTTAACACATGTTTGATTGAATAAGAATCACAAAATAGTTTGAATGCTCTTGCAGTAAAATCAGTACCCCTGTCACTTATTATGCGAGTTGGTACACCAAAAATGTGCATTAAATCTTGCAAGACACGTATGGCAGCTTTAGACTTCGTAGATTTCACAGCTTCAATGATGGTAAACTTTGTAAAAGCATCTACTATAACGAATAAATATTTGTTTCCTTTCTTGCTTGTCTCGAACGGCCCTACGTGGTCAATGTGGTATGGTGGGTTCCATTGGGTAATATCCCACTTGCTGAATTGTAAGATTGACTAAACTATGTAATTAAACGCCGGTTAGTTCACTATGTCTTTATTCATTTGTGTACCATAAAATACTGCCTATATATTTTAAGCATTGAATCCTTGGTCTCCTCGTAGACCAAACATTTGCTCATTTAGGCGCCGGTGTTGCTGACTCCGCAAAATTGCTTATAAATAAGAACAAACTTTCAGCGAAAATTGCATTCTAAGTGAAAATTTTACATAAAATGACAACGAAAATTGCACTAGACTTGACAGCTCAAAACGTCAGTTGAATCATATTTCTTGTTCTGTGTTTTGTTCTGGAAGAAAAAAGTTAATGAATATATTTCGTGCATTAAAAATAATCTAAAAATTCAGCATTCAAAGCGTGTTGCCTTTACGAAACCGCATTCGTTCATTTTAATAAAAGATTGAATATTTCGAAACAATTACGTAATTGGGGAATAAATAACAAACAAGTATAGTGTTACCACTTGACTTGTAAGATATAGAATCCTTAAACTGCTATTATGTTAATGTTGTTGGTGAGATTAATGTAAATGAATCTTTGACAGAAGTTTATGAATAAAATAGGTTTAAAGATAGGTAATGTTGTTTTTAATTTCAAAGAAATTGACCATACCTGTATTTATAAAGTTTTAAACACCATAAAAACTGAGGCATAATATGGGACTGATAACATTAATCTAAAAATGTTAGCTTTAGTCCTAACTTATGGTATAGATGCTGTTAGAAATATAATAAATGTCTCCCTAACATTGGGCATTCCCAGATAACTGGAAAACTGCGCTTGTTTTGCCAATACCTAAAATGAGTACCCTACACCCGTTGAGTTTAAAGATCTTAGGCCAATAAATATTTTACCGTGCGTGTCTAAATTATTAGAAAACATTGTTAACTCTCAGCTAAAAGAATACTTAGATATAAAATATATAATACCCTCAGTTCAATCTGGTTTTCATAAACAGTATGGCACAACAATAGCATTATTAAAGGTAATGGGAGATACTGCAAATGGTATAGACCAAGGTAATATCTCAATTTTAATATTGCTAGATCAGTCAAAAGCTTTTGATTTGGTAAACCATAAGCTCTTGATTGCGAAATTGAGATCTATAGGACTAAATGATCCTCCCTTAAATTAGTTCTCTAGTAATTTCTTCAACAGACGCCAGAAAGTTAAAATAAATGATAGCGAATCAAGTGAATTATTATTGAGGAGTGGAGTATCTCAGGCAGGCATACTAAATCCAATCTTATTCTGAATATTTACCCTAGATATACCAGAGTGTTTTTCTAAATGTAAATTGCATCTCTAGGCTGATGATGTACAGATATATATAACAACTCATACCTCAAATGTGGAAATGGTCGGATATGACATAAATGTAGAGTTAAATAAATTCTCAATGTGGTGCTGCGATCATGGTTTAAAAAAGCAATGATATTGGGAACTGAACGAGTTAGAAGTAACATCAGCTTAAATCACCTCAATATACAAGTTAATAATGTAGCAATAGACTGAGCCGAATCGACCAAGAATTTAGACTTAGTGATAGATACCAATGTAAATTTCACTGAATAGGTAAATACCGCATTTAAAGATTCCTTTGCAGTACTAAAGTCAATTTATAAATTTAAATTTGAAATGAACCAAGATACCAAATTACTATTAGTAAGAACACTTATATATTCAAAAATTGAATATTTTAGTTCGGTCTACTATTACTACCTAACTGAATATAATAAACAAAAACTCCAAAGAATACAGAAAGCCTGCAATCGTTTTGTTTGTTGTGACCCGTTTGATGAACACATTAGTCCGTATCTTAAACGATTAGGAGAAATGAATATTTTTCATCGTATAACTTATTTGTTCTCATTAGTTTTATTTAAGCTAGTTAAATCAATGTGTCCAGATTATTTATACAATAGTCTAATTTTAAGATCAAATGTCCATACTGTATATATTCGCGCTGATGCTTATAATATACCTCAACACATCACGGAAAAGTTTGAGGGTTGTTTCTTATGTAACGCCCCTAAATTATTAAACAATTTAATAAATATCATCAATTTACTCTTAGGCTCCTTTAATAATAAATGTAAATTAAAATTAGATTTCTACGAACTTCACTAATTTATAACTCCATTAAAAAAGTTATATATGGTCATAGAGTTTATTAGTTAGATATTAAGTTAATATTTAATAAATTTCTCTTATGGTGTAAAAAAAATTATACTTAAATTATATATTATATTGTATATTATATTGGGGAGTGCAAGAACGGCTATGCCGAACTCCTTCCAATTGTGTACCATTTTTCTTTTGTATGCAATAAACCTTATTATTATTATTATTTTCGGATTATCCGATGCTGGACAGTTCTCCCGTGGCCTCCGACGACTGACGGAAGTCAAGCCGGCACGTTAACTATAGCCACTCCCCACATTCCGCAGGGTTAGTGACTGTAGATACTACAATCGTGTGCCTTAAGCAGACGGAGAGAACCCAGAATGACCGCCTTCTGCATTTATCCCTCCGAGTATACCGATTATTAGGACGACCATTTTGACTGAGTAGCCTGGGTAAAGCACTTTTAGCTCGTACCAGAGATCACGGTAATTGGTCCGTTTCTCCTCCTTCTTCAAGGAGATGTTTTCCTCCGCAGGTGATGAGAACTCGATGACATACATCACCTTGAGTTGATGGTCGAGGAGGACTATGTCAGGCTTGTTGGCTTAGATTAGCCTGACCGTCGGGAACGAGTAGTTCCAGTAAGTGCAACAATAGCTCATGCGATGTTGTATCAAATGCCTTGCGGTAATCAATCCAGGCCATCGATAGATTCCGCTTGTATTGCACAGAATCCTGTGTAATACAGCGGTCTATCAGCAGGCTGTCCTTGCAATCTGTCATGCCCTTCTTGACACCACGCTATTCGTGTATCTGCTGGAAGACCGGATCAACAGACCTCAGTGTCCTAGCATACAAGATACGTGTAAATATCTTGTAGCAGGAGTTGAGGCAAGTGATCGGCCTATAATTCTTCGGGTCGGAAAGATCCCCCCTTTTGGGGATAAGCACAGTACATCCCTCGACGAACCAGTCCGGAATCTGCTGCCCCTCGTTCAACCATGAGTTGAAAACTCGCGCCATACGTCGGTGGGTGGAAGGAAATTTCTTCCACCACCAGTTGTTAATGCCGTCTGGACTCGGGGCAGCGAAGTTCTTGGTACCAACAAGTGCTTGTTGGACTTCTTCCGTACTGATTGCCGGGCACACTTCTTCTGGCTCTTCAAGATGTCTGTGACACAGAGCCTCGAAGTGTGCAATTGATGGAGTGTCGCTATTGAATGGACGCGTCGTTTCGTAGATTCCCTTCCAGAAGGTTTCGACATCTTCTACAGTCGGCGGATTCTCGACAACACTCTGTGGCTCTTGAAAGAGGCGAGAAGGATTCGTACGGAACAAATTGTTTTGTTCCATACTCCTCACCCGCCTCTTCAATGTTTTCTTTATCGCCATGAGCGCTCAGATCCCATCTAGACAGTGCTGCTTGATTGTAAGAATCACTGTCAGATTTAGAGTATGGTGTTGACGTCTTAATCCGGCTGCTATGCGCCGGATTCTGGGAGTAAAAACTCTACCAGTCGTCTTATATTCCACCACACTCTGGATCCGAGAAGCGTGTTGTCTAGCCGACTGTATCTTGCTCTCGATTTTTTGTACACGCCGTTGGCTTTCTCGACCCCGTGATTGGTTGGCCTCTCACTGGGGACGAGTTGCTTCGCGGCGTTGTACACGGCAAAGTTGATATGCCAGATGTCTGCATCTTCCGGAATTTCCTCATCGATGACCGCGTCCATTCTAGCCAGGTCTTGTGGCTTTAGGTTAACCCTGGTGTTAAGGCTAACCCTCGTCCTTAAGTCTACACCAGTGAACTCTACAGGATGTTCCCCCTCAGCTGCTAATTGCCGCGGTGGGATTGCGGCTGGTAGTTCTTCCAGCTGACGGGGTGCCCATACGTAACCTGTCCTGAGCAGAAAGGATACTTGATCTCTCAGATGTTGCTGAGAGAAGGCGTGGTGTTCAGAGTGCATGGTACACCAGGCATCATGCAAACACGCCATGTATCCTCTGCGCTCAGGTTCGCTGCTCTCGTAGCACGTCAGCAAGTCAACCCTTAGTTCCCTCGTCCACTTAAAGCGTCCATGTCCATTGCCATTGTTGCAACATTGACACCTTCCAATTATTATTATTATTTTTTTTTTTTCGGAATATCCGATGCCGGTCAGTCCTCCCGTGGCCTCCGACGTCTCACGGGGAGTCGCACCGGCGCATCAATTACAGCCACTCCCCACATCCTGCAGGGTTAGTGACTGTAAATACCAGAATCGTGTGCCCTAAGCAAACGGAGAGAACCAAGAATGACCGCCTTCTGCATTTGGCCTGCCAGCCACTCGGCTGATTTTTGGCAGGCCGGTATGATCTTCAGTTCCGAGAGCAGCGTAGGCTTTATCCCTCCGAGTACACCGATTATTAGGACGACCATTTTGACCGAGTAGCCTGGGTACAGCACTTGGAGCTCGTATCGGAGATCGCGATATTTGGTCCGTTTCTCCTCCTCCTTCAAGGTGATGTTTTTCTCCGCAGGTGCCGAGAACTCGATGATATACATCACCTTGAGTTGATGGTCGAGGAGCACTATGTCAGGCTTGTTGGCTTGGATTAGTCTGACAGTCGGGAACGAGTAGTTCCAGTAAATCCGGCATTTCTCGTTCTCGACAACGGACTCAATATCTCCGGGGACGTAAGGCAGCACTTAGATGGCAGTATAGCACTCGTAATGCCGCGTTATGTCGGTGGATGTAGTCCGAAATCGCGTATATGGGGCATGCAGAAAGTAAGTGCATGAGCGATTCCGGCGCCTGATGGCAGGTCCTGCAGTTGATATCAGGAACCTCTACACGCCACACGCGGCTACGGTAGACCAAGGTGTTGATAACACCATCTTGGCAGGCCATAATGAATCCCTCGGTCTCTGACTTAAGCCCGGCTGACCTTAGAAAGGCGAATGTCAGCCTGGTCGATAAACCCAGCGTTTCTATGTTCTTATAGAAGACATCATGCTGGGGTTTATCGATGTGCTGCCGAAACAGATTTTCCTGTTCGACAGCTCTGATTCGGGCTTTCAGGCGATTTAGCTGAAGTTCGGTGACTGACTCTACAGCAGCACCTCGCC
Organism: Rhamnusium bicolor; assembly: GCA_029963845.1. Classification (NCBI taxonomy): domain Eukaryota; kingdom Metazoa; phylum Arthropoda; class Insecta; order Coleoptera; family Cerambycidae; genus Rhamnusium; species Rhamnusium bicolor. The sequence goes on from JANEYF010004174.1 coordinate 585,144, forward strand.
GGCCTCCTCGCCTGATGTCAAATGCGAGACCGAGTTCATCTGCGGCTCTTTTTGCTGCCTTGAACAATCCTGCTCCCACTCCTACAGTTTCGTGATGTTTTACGAACCGCAAGAGGGGATCTGAGCTCCTGAGGATGTTACATGCCATACTCAGTACTACTCTGCCATGCGTACACTCCAGGCTCAAGAGTCCTCGGCCCCACGTTGACGTGGGAGGTACATACGAGGAACGGACAATCTAGGATGATTACTTCTGTGAATATTCATCATCTTGTGGGTATCTCTGTTTATTTGGCGCAGCTCATCTATCGTCCACTTTACTACTCCGAAGGAGTAGAGCAGAACCGAAACGGCAAGCATATTAGGGACTCAGTGAGTCACCCTGGAAAAGTCCTCTCCTAAATGCTACCTGCTCTGTCGTGACCCGCTGTGCACCTGATGTTATGGTGAGGCGGGCCTTCCAGAGCGGCAGCAGCTGTTCTATGCATCTCACTAGTGGTGCTGGTACCGCAAGACATTCGAGCAAGTGCAACAATAGCTGATGCGACGGTGTATCAAATGCCTTGCGGTAATCAATCCAAGCCATCGATAGATTCCGCTTGTATTGCACAGAATCCTGTGAAAGACAGCAGTCTATCAGCAGGCTGTCCTTGCAACCTGCCATGCCCTCCTTGGCACCACGCTGTTCGTGTATCTGCTGGAAGACCGGATCAACAGACCTCAGTGTCCTAGCATACAAGGTATGTGTAAATATCTTGTAGTAGGAGCTGAGGGAAGTGATCGGCCTATAATTCCTCGGGTCGGGAAGATCCCCCTTTTTGGGGATAAGCACAGTACGTCCCTCGACGAACCAGTCCGGAATCTGCTGCCCCTCGTTCAACCATGAGTTGAAAACTCGCGCCAGACGGCGGTAAGAGGAAGGAAATTTCTTCCACCACCAGTTGTTAATGCCGTCTGGGCCCGATGCAGCGAAGTTCTTGGTACCAACAAGTGCTTGTTGGACTTCCTCCGTACTGATTGCCGGGCACACTTCTTCTGGCTCTTATTATTATTATTATTATTATTGTTATTAGTATTATTATTTTGATGTGATTTGACTGAAATAATACCCTTGACTACGTTTCGGGTACTTTTTGTCAAATCACATCAAAATTAACTCAAGCAGTTTCTGGGTAAAATGTTTTCATGCGCTGAATTTTCGATATTTTTTAATGCACTTAATGTATTACTATAGAAAATTTATTTCCTTAGTTTACAAAAAGAACATAATTTTCTAGTATTTACTGTGAAGGAACGTTCAGACATTACTAAAAAATGTCTTAACCCTCCTGAAAATTTGGAGGCAACGCCCATGCATCAGTTTTATCTCTATTATCTCTCTAGACTTATCAAGCCGGTAGAATACCTAGATATCTAATTATTCTTTGAAAAACTATTACTAGCGACATACAATTTTGGAAATAAAAAAAATAAAGAGAGAGTTTTCATTACAAAATAATTAATAACTGAATATAATTACATTGGCGTACGGTAAGAAATGGAGGGGCTAGTAATATTTATTGTGCCAAATTTAAAAAAAGATATCTATAATGACCCGAGAGATGTATTGCAAATAACTGTTTTTTATTTCTCAATTTTAAAGGCCCATACCTCCTTAAGAAAATAATTTTTAAATGAGGATAATTGGATTTCGCCAATATTTATCACTAAGATTAATCTATCTTTAAATTTATGACATACTTTTTGTTATACAAAATATCAAAGTTTATTTCTTGTTTCAAATTTTAAAAATGGCAAATAGGCCTTTTTTGAATTTGCTATTTCCAAAACCCATAAACCGGCATAACTCAACGTAGTCTCAAAATAGAAGAAATGCCATTCTTTCGAAATTTGTCATTAGTTCTGTCAGTTTGACCACTTTTAATTAAAAAAAACCGAACGCAAAAGAAGGCATATTTTTAATTGCATCCGCCATCTTGACTTTGACGTTTCGGTAATCTTGACATTTGGTCTTTGTAGCATATTCAATCAGCTAACTATTGACATCTAGTTAATAATTTGACAAAGATAAATAAAAGGTATGGTTTTTTGGCCCACCCGGTATTTATTGGAAAACTATATTAGATCAAAATAAACAAAATTAGAAGCAACAGTTTTAGAAGCAATAATTTTTCCAACAGATTATTAACGAGAATAAAAAGTTTGTCTAAATGGTAAAAAAATAATTAGTTTAGCAACCGTCCGGAAAGTAACCACTTCCCGGAAACTTTCCCTTTGAGAATGTAATTCTTTTACAGCCTAGTCCGGGAAGAATGTGTTCTGTTAGGGATATTGTTTGCTGTCATTGGTAACCCTGGGGGGGTTGGAGGAACGTTTTCTGACTGTTGTTGACAAGCCCTAATAGCACAACGTAGTTCTATGGACATCCGATGGACGTCCTCAGCGGACATTATAGATAATTCAGGACGTCCCATGGACATCCTTTTTTAGTCCAAAGGACATCTTATGGACGTCCTTGGGATGCCCAAATGTCACAACTTTGAACCATATTCGGACGTCCATACGGAACATCCGAAGGACGTCTATAATGGGACATTATTTGGATTTCTTTTTTAATACCCCATAATACCCATATTAGTTTATTTTTCTTTCTTGGGTCTCACTATCATATAAACCATTTTTCCAAACTTATCGATTATCTAAAAAAAATTCAGTTATCCAGTTATGACATTGGAAAAATAAGCCTCCGCGCTTGTGACTACATCAAAGAATTATTTAGAGGGTGTTTTTTGGCAACTAGAACCAGACAAAAGACTTATTTTTGCAGTATCACACTGGGTTACTGTATTTTTTAGATAATCATGCTTAGATTTATTCGTGGGTAGCGAGCCCCAAGAAATATTAAGAGAATGCTACAAATAACATATTAATGCCCCAGAATAAATCACATTTAGATTTGTATTGTTGTCTACTTCTACAAGTATTATGCTGTCGACTTCAAAACGTTAGTAACTTAGTAGTCTTTTAGATGTCGAGTTAACCCAGCGTTAAAGAATATACTTACGGTAATATTTTATATTATATTTCACAAAATCAAAATAACTATACAAACTACACCAAAAGCGAAGCAAAATCTAGCAAATAAACTGCCAAAATCCTGTATCACTTTTTCCAGTAGGCCACTTACTTAGCATTGTTGCCGAATCAAATACCTTCATTTCCCTCCACGGCATCATTTTTGTTCATAAGATGATAATAATTGTAACTGTAACATCTCTTTGTATAAAAAAAATAATAGTAAATGGCGATAATACCTGATACACACGATTTTATTTAGTTGTTTAGATATTATCTGTTGATTGTTGAAATCAATTGTCAAGAATTGATTATTCTTCCACTTGGCAACATGGAACATGTACGTTTCCACTCGCGCGAATTTTGAATTGCATTTGTAGCTTTCACATCATATATTAATATTATTCATTTTACGTGCATAACACACGAAGTATGCTTAATACTTTAATACAATACAATACTGTTATTATGTTATCTTTATAATCCAGATATGATTATGTTTTTACTTTTTCACTTTTTTATGTAATAGATTTAATTTTTGAATAAATAGGACACGCCCATATACCAACTCACAAGGAAACATAACAAATCTAAAAATATTTTTTTAGGAACTAGAACCAGAATATCACCACCTAGTGGAAATAATTTGAAAACAATTTACTTAGTTAAATCAATCAAATCACGCTATCCCTGCAAAAAAATCTATAAAACGTGAGTGTTCATCTATTCGCAAAATGAACATTTTCTACACAATTTCAAAATGTGTTCAAACAGCAACGTCCGTCAGACGTCCATTTTATGTCCTTTGAAGTTGATATATTAAATGTCCAAACATGGACGTCCATCGGATATCCATTTTATGTCCTTGGAAGTTTGTACATTTAATGGTCGGATACGGACGTCCTTTGGATATCCATTTTATGTCCATGGACGTCTGTACATAAAATGGACTTAGAATGGACGTCCCTAGGACGTTGTGTGCTGTTAGGGAGTAGAGGAAGTGGTAAAACGCTATTTGAAAAGCCGTAGTTTTATTTAAAAGAACCCTAACAGTACAGAATGTACTTCCCGGACTAGGCCGTAAAAGAGCCGGGAAGTGGCTGCGATAAACAAAACATGCCAAATGAAATTTTTAATGATGCCACTCAGGCTACCATGCAGTTGTCGCCCAACAAGACAAAACCGAGGTATGAGCATAGAGTAAGTTTCTTAATCTGTGGCATTAGTTTGCAGTATAAAAGATTTAACTAGTTTATGTTTAACTTTTTTATTTCAAGACGGTTGCCGCAAAAATAATGTAAGAAACTCATCCGGAATGTATTTTTTCTGGACTCGCAAACTTCCGGCACTCGCCTACGGCTCGCGCCGGAATCTTGTCTACTCGTCCAGAAAAATATCACTTTCCGGACTTGTTACAACTATTTCATAATCCTGCAAAATTTACATTTATATGTAAATTACATTTCCAAGTTTTACACGTTCTTTTATTTTTGGCGTTAATATGAGTTACTTTCAGATTAAAGTAATTTTTCACCTTTTACTAATAAACTGTCTCTTTTTAAAAAAAAATCTATAGGCAAAAGATGAATAATCAATCAGAAATAAAAAAAAAACATAACCCAATAAATAATAATAAAATCTAAGGAATATTAATAAAGTTAGACTTGTTTCTATTATATACTGTAATTTGTTACGTAATGAATATAAATTATTTAAGCTTATATTTATGTCTGGAGCATAATTTTGCTGCAGTTTCCATCTTGATATATTTTTTCTTGTGAACTCTGATCGAACTGTATGAAAATCACAAGGTAAGTAGTTACAGCACCAATAATCTAAAAAAAAAAAATTGTATAAAATAATTATGTTTATTTTGAAAACATTCTTACTGAATAGATTAGCGAATAATCAATTTCGAAAAATCCCAAAGCAGAGACATGTATCCGCTGATGAAGGAGTTGTAATGAATACATTTGAATCTGAAAAGATATGAAATTATTACTGAAATCTAAAATAATGATAATGCAGAATGCAGAATAATTACTGCCTACAACCTGCTTATAACGATTTTTTTTAAATTTAAAGAATTATAAACACTTTATTACTTTACTTATTTTACAAATAAAGTGAAAATTAGACAAAAAAAAAAAGTGTTTATAATTTTTTAAATCAAAATGGATTTTCACAAAGTAACTTCATTTTCAATCAACTATTTGATTTTTTTTAAAGATTAGGTGATTCTTTTTCTTCCTTGGGACTTAGTACCACATGAATAATTCTTGGTTATCTAAAGAACACAGTTAGTTACTCATTATGCTACTGGAAAAATAAGCCTCTGCGCTTGTGACTTGCTTTTTTTTCCAGTAGCATACTGTGTAAGTATATAACTGTATTTTGTAGATAACCAAGAATTTAATGTGTTAGTAAGCTACAAGGAAGAAAAAGAAAAAATTTAGAGACTGCCACAAATAACATTTAGACAATAATTAGCTCTTTTTCATGGCATATTAAATGTATGTATCCTTGAAGCCAATGAAATTAGTTATAATCTCATTGGCTAATTTATTTATAAATTATTTGTAGAGATAAAAATGGGTTTCATTTCGATAATGTGTACACAGAGAAAAATCATTTTGTAAAATTTTGCACACCATTGTGGAACAGGTTTTGCTGCATCAACAATTGTAAAATTTCAAAGCATAACGTACAAGATAAATTACTCCAAAAATTTACTATATTGCACCAATTTTTCCCGTCACGTTTTAAAGATTAATTTGGAGTGTAATGTTTTACAATTGGGATAAAATGTCACGCAGATTTTTCTCTGTGTATGTTATGCTGATCTACACTGACCACTAACCACTCACGGATATCTAGCAGTGGCGGATCATGTCGTAGAGTTAGGAACGCATTTGTAGCCAGGAGAGACCACTCCATAGCATGTGTTATGGAAAACAAGCAGAGCTGGATCTTATCTGGGTGTTTAAAAAATATATATCTATCACCAGATTTTACACTATAATGTAAAAGTAGTTAGAAACATTAGCATCTAGAGAAAGGCCCAATATTTTGTCTCCCGCCTCACAATTAATTAATTCATCAATTCATGTATTCATAGTATTAGGAATGTAACAAATACTAGACAGCTGGATGCATTTGAAAGCTTGGAAATCACAAAGTGTAAAAATAGTATGAATAGTGACAGAGGCCCAAATAGCCTGCTCTATTGGTTAGTGGGTCACGGTTCACCAAACCGTGACATAATTTAGATGTAAAAAGGGTAGATTGTTAGCATAAGGTTAGTTTTAATTATACCCAGATGATGCCAACTCGGTTGGCAAACGCGCGTCGAATGCAGTATTCGGTGTTTTGGTGTTCTGTGGCAAACTGCGTCAGTGTTTTCAGGAAACACAAACAATTATTTATACATGACATCAGCTCTACATCAAAAAGTATATCATTTACATTGACTAAGGAGGTTTGGTACTTGTAGATTTTGTTTGTTACTGTTAGATAAATACATTTCCAAATTATTAATCATTTTTGATCCGCTGTTACTACAAAATTAGGTACGTATTATCTATCACTTGTTCTTTATATCATAATTCATAATCAAAACGTAAAAGGCACACACACTCTTTATGATGTCATAATCATGGTATGTAAATACGACATCGCACTTTCGCACATAAATTATGGGTCGGGAGTTAAAGTATTGGACCTGTCTCTAGATGCTAGTGTTAGAAACTACCCAGGTATTTAAAATTTCTAGGATACTTAAGCTATTCAGTTCACTATATATTTAAAACTTAAACTACTAGGTTTAAATTATTTTACACTAAGTACTAATTTGTGAAAAAAAAAAACGCTACGTTTCGTCAATTATTGTAAGGTAACTGCAGCCAATATGGCCATGCTAAGTATTTTCCTTTATTTTTAATAACGGGTTTGGCAATTTTTTCAAAACAGACTTGACTACAGCCTAAACTACAATATTTGGACATATGTAATTTGAAAAGAAACTTACTGTGTCACATCCAAAAACATTTAGATATCATGTTTTAAAAAAGGCACATTTGGCCATATTGCCATCATATAATTGGCAATATGGCCATACAAAATAATGGCATTATTAATCACAACTTGATGCAGAAAAGGTGATTGAACTGAAGTGAATAAAAAATATAAAATAAATTTCGCAAACACCTTTATTAATTATACATTTTATTCACAATCTGTACATAAAAACATTGGAATCTCGTCTTTTTTTGTCAGCCCAACGCACTCTTCGTGGACGTAGCCCAAGCATTTACTGCATAGTCGCATATCATCTGGCCTATCTTCTCGACACGGCTTATAAAACCAGGATTCTTTCATAATTTTAGTTTTTGGTGTTGTGGTTTTAGATGTTGCAGCTCTTTTGTTGATATTTGCTTTGGAAGTAGCCTTCTTTTTGTCCTCGTACCGAAAAAGATCTATTGTAATAACTTGGGCTCTACTGTTTATAGCAGGTTTTCTAAGCCTTTTAGCATTGGTTACTGCTTTATCTGGAGTAACTAACATATCAGTAAAGGATATGTTATGATCGGAAGTAGCATCTTGTGCAGTTTCTTCTTCTGAATTAAGATTATCGCTAGATTCATCGTGTAAACTGAAATGGGATTCTGAATCGCTGCTGCTGTCATCTGAGTTGACATCTCGCCGCTTCTTTTGTAAACCTGATGTCGATGGACCAGCTGGTGATGATATTTCTTCCCGAGATGTTAAAGGCATTACATTATTTCTCTGCTGTTGCTCGGGTTCTTGTCCCTGGTCTTGATTTGTAATACTACTGGGAGCAAATGCCACCTCTGGAATTGCTTCACGGTTTAAGGGATAAATTCCTGTAGCCCTAAAGCCTGCTTTTATATTTGACGGCGTCATAGATTTATCCCAGACAGTTGAAAAAATTCCTCCAAGTGCATTTTGCTTAGTGAACGCTCGTCTGGATACTTTGAAAAATATTTTATCACTTCGTCGTCCCAGTAATATTCATAACCTCTAAAAAGAGATTTATCCATAGGCTGCAGCTCGTGTGTGGTGTTACTCGGTAGGCAATATAATGTTATGTTAAATCTCTCAGCTGTTTCTAAAATACTATAGTCCAAGTGACACTTAGCACCGTCGAAAATAACAAGGCATGGACCAGGTACCTTAAACTTTGAAGAGTGCTCAATCCAACGTGAAAATGAGGTGTGGGTCATAATGCCTTTTTCCGTCATAAGTAACGAAGTACCTGGCGGCATTGAATCGCCCCGTTCTGGCTTCATGCGCTTTCCCTTGAATAAAATCATTGGAGGTATCGCCGTTCCAATTGCGTTACCACAGGCCACAATCGATACGTTTTGGCCATAATCTGCAACCTTTCTCATCGATGTTGTATATTCTCTCAGGTTTGTCAATGATGTTCATTGCCCTCATTATTTCTTCTGGTTTGGTGAAATGATCATTCACGATGAACTTATTAAGTTTTTGAGCCCTTGCCGGGTTTAAATTTAATGCTTTCCTAGGGCGGATTTGAGGGTTTATTTGCATGAACTCATTAAGCCAATAACACCCGGCCATTTCTTTTTCTTCTCTAAATGGGTTGGGTATAATAGTAATCTTGGTATACCTATACATACATCGACGCAGTACGGCGGAAGTAAGCGGGTAACCTACGTCGGCTAGACGAACGATTCTCCGACTTAATTCCAATTCTTGTTCGTTCTTTGGTTAAGATGGGTTTGCTACCCATGGCCGCCTTGTTCTCCTTATTTTCTTTCAACTAACGTCTGAGAGTCCTTCTGGGCAGCGCATAGGTTATGCTGGCTTTATTTAAAGACATTCCCGCAGTCACAGCTTCGACAGCTCTTGTCATGGCTTCCTCAGTCCATTGACCCCGCAGGCCCTGGATCGGTTGCGAAGCATCCTTCGTATCTGTAAAACAGGTCGCAATTAATATAATATATAACATGAACTGGACAAAAAAAATGTCATGTAGAGCAATATGGCCATGGCCACATTACTCTGCATAGAAGTTGGCCATATTGCTCAAAATGAATACTGTCAATGGCTTCATAAACTTTAGCACACTGCATGAAACTAATCAAACAAATCAACTACACTATGTCATAGCCACATATTTATGCTGTCATTACATATCTTGAAATTAAAAAGTACTTACTTGGCTGGTAGTATGTTAACAGTTTAATAACGCCGTAGTCTTATAGCACACAACATACAATCGACATGTAAATAAAGAAATCCGTCATTTATGTCAAATGCATGGACAACGCTGTTTCTAGGAGATGCACGCGCACTTCTGCAATGTTCTTTACACGCCTGTAATGCCATGTACCCGAAGTTAAGATAGTTACCGAGATACAAGGTACTTGGCCATATTGGCTGCAGTTACCTTATTTGGTTTGCTAAATCAAATCTATGGATTTGCTCTACAACTAACTAATTACCTATTTTATACTTTATCGTGTTCATTGATCGAGGATTTTATACTCCAGGGAAATTAGGTAAAAATAAAGGCCATCTGCGGAATGAGGCCGAACAAGCTGAATTTTTGCAGAGACCTTCGTTTTGATGTTCCAATGAAGCACAAAAAAAATCTCATATGCCTACCCTTGTGCGTCTTGAGATATCGAAGGTCAAATGTCATGAAAATCGGTTTTTCGCGAAAATCTCGCTTCCAGTGCATCTGACGTCATAAGAACCCATAACAAAACTTACGTAAAATAGTATTCTCTACAAAATTGTTCATATACATTTTTTTTCGTACGACCAGCCGTTTGAGAAACATCCCGATTTGACTCACTCGGCTCAAATATTTCAAGCAGAAAACTGACCGCCAGATACAGTATTTCAGAACGGAAAGCGTTTTCTGTTAGCTATGTATGGTGCTCCAAAAGATGAAGTGAACCTTGACAAATTTAGATACACCCAATTCATTAAGGCTACACGACTTAATAGACCTGTTAAATTGTCATCTCTTCCACCTACCAGTGAAGCAGCTCGACAGCATATTTATCGGGTCTACTACCAAGTACAGATTTGGCTAGGGAAAAATCTACAACCCGAAGAATGGGGTTGGGATTTAAAAAACGACATATTACAGCCGAAAACAACACTACTGCCACCTGCTCCAGACGAACTATTAAATACAATATTCTATAATTGTAAAAAGGGGTGTGGTGCGCAGTGCGGGTGTAGAAAAGTTGGGCTGCCATGCTCCAAAATTTGTGGTCAGTGTCACGGACAGGCATGCCTGAACCCGTCAACAGAGTTGCAAAACATCGAAGACTTCAGTGACCTTGAGCCTGAAGAGGTTTTGCGAACAGACATAGAGCCAACAGATATAGAGGTAGCGTCTGACGAAGATATTGTGTTGATCGAGGTGCTAGTGGAACCCGACGAAGATGAGGAGGAAGGCAAGGAAACATAAGGCGTGGTGTGGAAAAGAATGTATTTTTTTGTTATTAATTATTTATTATATATTTTTTTATAAATAAACAAATTTTTAACGGCTTTAATAATGCGAATTTAATTTTCCAGTCTAACAGATTAAGAAAAGTGCTTTTATATTTATAGCTCTGCAGTATAATACAGTATTACCTATTACGAATGCGCGCTCCCGCTTTATCATGCTATATCTCGAAAACGGTTGGTCGTACGAAAAAAATGTATATGAACAATTTTGTAGAGAATACTATTTTACGTAAGTTTTGTTACGAGTTCTTATGACGTCAGATGCACCGGAAGCGAGATTTTCGCGAAAAACCGATTTTCATGACTTTTGACCTTCGATATCTCAAGACGCACAAGGGTAGGCATATGAGATTTTTTTTGTGCTTCATTAGAACATCAAAACGAAGGTCTCTGGAAAAATTCAGCTTGTTCGGCCTCATTCCGCAGAGGAAGTTTTATTTCTCTGGAGTTATAACTTTGAAATCGTGAGAATAATCGAATTGAATTCTGCCGCAATCATCGTGAAATAACTGTGTACAACTAATTTTCTTAGCTACTAATGTTAGTACTAATAATGTTTGGAAGTTATAATCGATTATTTCGAAATATTTAAATAATCGATTCATTCCAATCGTATCTCGATTATTCCCATCACTACTACTTGCCAGTGTGAACTAATTGGAATTTGCACCATTAACTTCGGTAGATGTGGAACGTTCATGTGCGCTGTACAAGCATATGTATAAACCAAATCACTTAAATTTAACAGCCACGAATGCAGAATGAATATTTAGTTGTTACTTCGTATGTTAATGGCATTCTGAATAATGCATGTTGCGATTTTTATTTTTTATAAGTTTTTTGTTGCCAGTTTGGAAGTTATATTTTCTGGTTGTGGTTTACTGTAGTTGTTAAAGGTTCTGATATTTCATATTATATTAATGTTGGGTAGTAAACATTTTCTTCTGGTTCTAAAGACTCTTGTTGTTTTTTTGGACTTTTACTGCTTTGTTTTTATTTCGCCCGTAGTTGCTACTAAATCATAGACTTAAATAATATTAAAGTTAACGCAGAGTAAACTCTATAATTACTGTTCAATATAGTAAACATACATTTTAAATCAAGTAACAGTAAATTCAAGAAATTCGTATCAGTACCTAAAAAAATGTTTATCACTGGCATTATATTCTCATTTATCCGTATGTGGACACTGTCGATGTATGTACATGTTGTAATGAATCATACGCATGTTCATTACTATAGTTTCGGAAATTCCCGTTAGTCTTGTGCTGTCGCGCACTTCCTGCCGACATATTATGATGAATCACGCAGATGTTCATTTCTGGAAGTTTCTGCAATTACCGTTTGGCAGGTGCTGTCACGTACTACCTGCCGCCATGAAATATTGATGTCACCAAGGCCAGGATTTTGGTATAAATAGAATGGCCGTAGCCGAGGAAAGGCATTCAGTTTTCTGCTGACAACTATCTTCAGAGTGTTGAGCTGGGTAGTTGAGACGACGCCCAAACATACTTCGCTACATATTTTGGGCGTCCGAACAGACACCGTTACAATGTTATAAAGAATGCAAGAAATTAGTGAATATCATCAATGCCATTACCAGTCACTAGTAAAAGCTAATATTTACCAATTTATTAATTCCTAATCAGTAAAAGTCGATTAAAACCGAGTTCAAGTAGTAGTTGCTAGTATTCACTGCGCCAGATATTACTAGTAACTGCTAGAATTTACTAGTTAATATTTAAAAATATCACATTAGTCGTACAAATTGTTTTGAGATCAGTACGTATGCATTTTATAAAATTAAGTTGTAAGCCTCTTAACTGTCAATTTATTCTTATTTAAAATGTTTGAAATGGAAAATAATAATTTTGAGGAGAGCTTACCAAAGGGGTCATATGGACAAAAGTGTTACCACAATTCAGAATAATTACTTAGATAATGTAAGATGGCGTCGGAGTAGATAGTATGACCCTTGTTGATAGTATGACCTTTGTTTATAAAGTATTTTATAAACAAGGATATGACAGACTTTTATAATATTGCCAAACTTGGCAGTAGTTGCTACTTTGATGACAAATTAACAGAATTTTCATTCGATTGAGAATAATGACTAAGAGTACTTAGGTACTCAAATTATCCGCCTTTAGGATAATTATTCATCAATATTTGCAAAATTGTCCGAAATTATCCTCATGATTATAGTGTTACATTATTATCCCAATCAATCCAAATTATCCGCAATTTGGATAATTATTATCAGCAAATTGGCTGCGCTGCTTGTAAAGTTGTCTGACTGTATGTAATTTTAGGAATTTCCAAATGGGCAATAAATATTGTCATAAACGTAACTTTTCTGAGAAGAACACAATTTCTTTATAGTAGGGAACCGACCCGTTTGAGAAAGCTTCTAAAAAAGAGGCCTATACTCGAGGACCTAAAAAAATTGAAAATGGTTTCTCGTAAAAAAAATCATCTACTGCATTTGATTTTTGAGATCGTGATGAGATTTGGAATTGCGCACAAACCCTAAAAGTCAATTTCATCCTTAAATAAAAAAAAATTGGGAATACATGCTTTTTATATATGTCAAAATTGTAAGCATCACACATTATAATTGCCCTCACAATGTAAACTCTCTTACATCCCATTAATATTCAGAAAATCTTCCCTACCATAAGGAAAATTGCAAAGGCATGCACTGTTATTTTGGCGAAACTAAACGAATCAGTTACTTACATCACATGAATATTCATCAATCGTTATCTATAACCCCCCATACAGATATCCATTCCTAATTCGCTATTTACTAGGTACATACGCCTAATACTCAGACATCAAACCTCACCTCAACGTCATCTATTCCAGAAGGTATTAACTATTCAAACGAGTCTTATCTTCACGAAGAATCAATCATTTACTGCTACCGTAATATAAAGATGATTTAATATCGCAAGCAATGTTTTCTGCGATTAATTTCCCATAATATTGGACTTCATGTACTTATTTGATTTTTTTTTAATAAGATTTATAGGAAACAACTACTCAGCGGACAAAAGCCCCGACCTGCGTTGAATTTGACCTGCAAGGCTTGTTTGGTAGCTCATTTGTCAATTCCTCACTAGACATTAACATAGACATTTGTGATGTTCTCGTCAGTATGCCATAAGCAATGGAAAAGACAAATAATAATAGCAAACCAGGCTAGTCTAAAGCAGACTAAGTAAGACAGACATAGAGAGTGATAAGTGTATCCCTCTAGTGGTCAGTGCTACTACCCGTCAGAAATCACTGACGTCTTAGTGACTGATAGCGACCTGGAAAGCTGCTACCTCTAGCCTTGGTGAGTTAAACTATATACAGAATAAGATTTATAGGAAACAACCACTCAGGGGACAAAAGCTACAAAGTGAACCAAGACGTTTCTACAGGGTCAACTAACAGTTTTTTAAATTTACTGCCATGTATATTAGAACATTTTTTGAAACCTCTTTGTGGCCTCCTTCCATTCCTGTATTATTATTGACTCACTCCCAACCACTTGGATGTAATGATTTTTTTGTTGAAAGTATGCCATTTCACATGTATATTTAAAAAATGACTAGTCACAATTATCGATTTTAAGAAAAAATATGTTAGTACCAGTTATGAAACATCTGCGTGATAACACTCAGCCATTTTCACTTCCTAAACGTATACAGGGTGGCCAAGAATAATTTTTTAAATTTGCATTTGAACCGAATTTTCTCAATTTTTTTCAAATGGAACACCCTGTATATTTTGGACGATGTGATGTATAATTGAAAAACGAAAATTTTTTGTACGTATATCTCTATGGATATTTGTAACCATTTTCGATTTATTGAACAATAACTGCAAAATTCAGCAATAACATTAAAAATATATTCTTTTATAATTCAAGTGAAGATATAAAAAGTTCTCCACTGTTGCCCATTTTGATTGACACATTTCTATGCATCTTTGGAATGAGGTTTCTACTAACTGTTCATAAAATTGCCGGAGTGAACTTCTAAAAGCATTTATTATCCTTTCCTTCAAATTTTCGATTGTTGTTGGTGTATGTTTTTAAGAGCGTCATGTAACACGATAATTATAATATCTTCTCTTGAATTATTTGAAAAAAAAAACTAATTTTTACTTTTTATTGTTGAATTTTGCAGTTATTGTTCAATTAATCTTGATAGTTTTTTTTTGTGGGGATTTCGGTCAGGTACAACTAATTAATTTTTTTTTCTAACGTTTC